>CM060371.1:148705721-149305721 GCA_030545235.1 Helianthus tuberosus | reverse complement strand
TGCAGCCTCTTTTGCCAAGTGTTAGAACATCCACGTTGAGTGTTAGAGCATCTCAACGATCTGAGCCGTAATATTTTATTTTGGGAAAACTACCAAAATGTCATTTGACCAAGTGGTTTTACCAAAATGTCACTCTCATGCGTCTATGGAGAGGCGTTCATGGAGAGACGCAATAACAAGGGGATGCGGCTGGCTGACCATCTATTGCGTCCTTTAGTGTGGTGCTGACACGTGTCCGACAATGTTATTGCATCAGCAACAGACTCTTCCAAGGGGTCAGACAGACTCTTCCAAGGGTCTGGCAGACTCTTCTAAGATATCTTTAAAATACTTTAAAATATTTTAAAAAATACTTAAAATATTTTGTTAAATTTAAAAAAATTGCCTTTTTAAATTTATATACGTAAATCTTTAAAATACTTAAAATATTTTTTTAAAATATTTTTTAAATTAAAAAATATTTTAATTTTTTATACGTAAAGATATCTTTAAAATACTTTAAAAAATACTTTAAAATTATTTTTTTAAATTTAAAAAATACTTTACGTATATAAATTTAAAATACTTAAAAAAAATACTTTACGTATATAAAGTTAAAAAATATTTTATTTAAATTAAAAAAATATTTTAAGTATTTTTTTAAAGTATTTTTTTAAAATGTTTTAAAGTATTTTCTTAAAGTATTTTAAATATATCTTGGAAGAGTTTGCCTGACCCTTTGGAAGAGTCTGCCTGACCCTTTGGAAGAGTCTGCCTGACCCCTTGGAGGAGTCTGCCGCTGACGCAATAACCTTGTCGGACACGTGTCAGCCAGTGGCGAAGCTTGAAAATTTCCACCAGGGGGTCGGAAGTCACTGGACCTAAAAGTATATACCTAAATTTTTTTACTTTTATAAAACTGGGGGGTCGAAAACGTATATACCTAAAAAATTCTATACAAAACGTACATACATAACACTACTGAGCGAAAAGTTCGGGGGGTCGGGCGCCCCCCCGGGCCCCTTCAATGCTTCGCCCCTGGTGTCAGCACCACACTAAAGGACGCAATAGATGGTCAGCCGGATGCATCCCCTTGTTATTGCGTCTCTCCATGGATGCCTAAGAGTGATATTTTGGTAAAACCACTTGGTCAAATGACATTTTGGTAATTTTTTCTTTTATTTTCTTAAAAAAAACATTTGAAAGATGTACTTCATAGTTGGCTGGACCTTTCCTCAGGTGTAAAATGTGATGCTGTATTACATAATGTGTAATATCACATGGTATTTTTAATAACTTCAAAAACATTTAAAAATAAGATTTTGAATAAGTTTGGAACCTTTAACATATCAAGACTATTATTATTTTTTTTTCATTTAGAGAGATAGATGAAAATTACCTTTTCTTCATATTCATTTTGAAGTTACCCGTTTTAATTTTATATGTAATTCATTTTCTTATCCTGTGGTCGTGAATAGAGTTCTATTTGTTATTGGCTTGCATCAGCTTCATCATTTAAAGAGAAGGCAAACAAAGGTAATTTCGTTTATCAGTTCTATTTAATTTTCGTTATTGGCTTACATCAGCTTTGTTGTTGCTTACTTGGTTTCTGGTGAAATGAAAGGAGAAGGAATCACCAAGTTCATGAGGTCTTTAAACGAACAACTTTCACTCAACAATTTTTATGAGATCTTTAAATAAACACTCGTTGATTGTAAACTTTTCAAACTCAAGGTTATTTTGTCAAACTCATTGGTCATGATGGCCACATTATCAACGTTTGGGGTCAACCCAACTTCACATAGGCAGGCATGTATAAGAAGATTCTCATTTTGCCCAATTATATAACCAGTCTGAAACGTCCATTTTGCCACATTTACTTGAGTCCTTTGATTATCGAAAGATGTGAGTCTAAGATAGTAATATGTATCCTTTGATTCCCCAAATGCATAGCTTCGTAATGCAAAGGTAGCATGTCACACTTCATGGAGTTGTCAGCTTTCTCAAAAACATGCTCTTTTGGTCATGTGAAGATAGCACGTAAATACCAACAAAAGTCTCCACGATGTGTAATGTAAGTAGAATGAAACGCCATGCATGTTGAAACAAATGTTTTATGTATAAATACTATGTTACTGTGCTGAAATATATCTAATTCCAATTTAATGTCAAACATAGTTTTTATATATGTTATTCATACTGGGGTGTGATCCCATACACACTAAATTTATCCTAAAAACTGTAAGAATAGATCTTGACCTTTAAATCTATTATATATAATAAATGAAAGGTGATTTGGGCCACTTGTCAACACCAGAGAGCTCCTAAATGCCCCCTTTCCCGCCCAACAGTGTTTTCCTCTTCTGTATATATTCTTTTGTCTGCTTATCAATCCAATTTTCTTTTCCCTCTTCTCTCTCCTCTCTGGCGATTCAAATGGCGATTCAAAAACCAGATCTGAGATTCCAGGTACCTTTCATCTAATAACCTAAAATCATCTTGAATCTCTCTTATGTTAATCGTTGACATATGTATAGATCTGTATGTTTTTCATTTTGTTGTTCAAAAACCAGATCTGCGATCAGGTACTCCTCTTCCTCATTCACTTATTAGGTTTTCTGACTATTATTTTCTTTGTTTTGTATATCTCATACTTTTTGATGGATGATCATCTGTGTTGTTATCGATTCGTCATCACTTTAACTTCTTCGTTCTTCTTTATCTTTTGTTGATCTGACCCTAAAAGTTGCAGGTATGTGGATTTATTTTGTTCTCATCGATTGTTTTTCAAATTGGTTGGAACCAGGTTCGATTCTCATCGATTTTACTTCAATCTTTTAAATGATATTTGATAGTTGTTAGGATTTAGTGCAGAGTCAGATTTGCAAATTAGGGTTCCATTGGAACTGGAAGAATCCGAAAGGTGAGAGGACAATTACGGTTTCATGATGATTACGGTAAACCTGGTAACCCTATCGATTAAATGCTTACTAACGTGTTCATGACAATTACGGTTTTTTTATATGAATTTTTTTTTGGATTTGTTATTTGCTCTGTGAAATAGATGGTTTATATAGATTTTATTGGATTTGTGCTTTGCCACATTGGATTTAATTTAGGGTTTAGAAAGAGTAGCCATTGCAATTGAGGTCCGTTAAAAATATGTTTAGAGAACAGGATTACTTTAGCTTTATGGCCTTCTATCTTAGTGTTGATTTTGATAGAAAAGTTGCAGGTATGTGGATTTATTTTGTTCTTTATGTTTTGTTCATCTTTGATCGAAGTTATTGTTCATTTAACCGTGTTTATTGTTCATTTTGTTTGGTAGGTATGTGATTGGTCAACAACTGTGGATTTTGTTATTGCTTCTTTTTGTTATGAGATCGACGTTGTTGGTTTCACCTAAGGCAATAAACGGATGGAGAAGTTGCGATCATGATACT
Organism: Helianthus tuberosus; assembly: GCA_030545235.1. NCBI lineage: Eukaryota > Viridiplantae > Streptophyta > Magnoliopsida > Asterales > Asteraceae > Helianthus > Helianthus tuberosus. The sequence goes on along the minus strand of CM060371.1, from coordinate 149,302,299 downwards.
CATGGCTATTCTTTCTTAAATGCTAGCTGAGGTATCTTTCTCTTTGCTTTAATTATATGTCTTTTTTATTATATTCTTTGTAACATTTTGAACTTTTGATATGGAAAATGGGCCAAAGACTGCTGAGTGTATGTACACGATCAAGTAAAATTAAATTAAAACTGTAGGTTTAATGGTTCAAAGTGTCTTAAAGTTTTAAGTTGACACAAATAATTCATAAGAAAACGTTGGAAGTTTTGGTGATGATGATTCTCAGGTTCTATAAAGGGGAAGGGTGATGATGTACGAAATACAACAATCGATCAAAAAGTAGAACAACCAAAGGTTCGATTTGGTGTATTTTGGTATTATATTGGTTGTTATTTGTTTCAAATCGGAAAAAAAAAATTGTAGGGGGTTGACTAATTGATGGTTCTGTTTGTTTTTTGGCATTGATTCTTGAAATTGTTGAGGGTTTTTAGAATGTCGTCAATAGTATATGTTAATAGATAGTAAAATTTGAATGCAGATGTGTTGCTTTTTAGATGATTTTGTTTCATATGGGTATGATTTTTAGGTTTTATCTTTATGTTAAGCTTTCATATTATATGGTGGCATGGTTCTATATACTAAACGGTCACATTATATATGCAGTTTTGTGTATAATGCAGCCGTGAGTTAACCAAATACATATATATATATTCTCATTTTCTTTTCATCTTATTAAACGGTCGAGAATTGTAAAATTTGAATGCAGATGTGGTTCTGTTTGTTTAATAGAGTGATTATATTTTAAAGGATTAAACATATTCTTCCAAATGTGACTGGAGGCTCCTAGCCTTATCAAGCAGATTCATTTCAAGAGGTTACAAGTTTCCTGATATCAACTCGTATAAACAGCTTGGTGGCGTAGGGTTCATGTGTTCACATTCATGGTGCCTTATAGTAGCGATTACGACGATGGTAAGTATTTTTTTGTTTCTGCAAGTTTCAATCCTCATTTAGAGAGGTTACATCTTTTTGTTTCGATTGAAATTTAGTCATTTTGTCGTGAATTGAAAACTGTACCGATTGCAGGTTTATATTTGTAATGTAAGAAATTAATTCGATTCAAAGAGGATAATCCAGGTAAAGTAGTTGTTTTCAACAATAATATCAGTATATCACTGACAAGATGAATGGCACTTTTACCCTTGATTGTAAGTAAATACCAGTTTTAACATAATCAACTTATATATTGCAGATAACAAAATGCGGTGTGCAGGCGTGTTGTAGCTGGTTGATATGAATTTAGATCAACACGGGTCCTTTGTGCTACAGGTCAAAATGGGTCGGCTGGAATTGTCTAATTTTTCCCCCAAAATGGTTGTTGTCGGGTCAGTACTGGTTGGATTGGGTTGATCCTTTTGTTGTCTACTTTTTCTAATAAAAAATGAAGGAGCTTATGTTTATTGAAATTTAAAGATACACTTTATGTTTATCTGTAGATGCAAGACAAGATGCAAAGGAATCCTTGAATAATATTTATTGATCAATTGTAAGTGCTAATCTTAACCCTTTTCCTTTTCATATTGTTATTCTATATTGGATCCTTGATTTTCCGCAAGAAGGATACGCACGCAATCAGTAAGTAGAGAAGAAGTGGTCGCCGTTGCTATTGCTAAGTACATCGCCGATCTGTCTGCCAAATCAATGGGTTCCTTCTCCGTCGTGCTCTCTAGCGGTACTTTATTCGATACTACCAGGTAACTAAAACCCTAACAACCTACCTTCCTAATTGATTACGGATTAGTCAAGTTATTAGAAAAGAAGTTAGAGGTTGTAGTTATATTAGTCATTTTATTGTGATATTTTTGGTTTGATAGTTAGAGCTCAAATATAACTGACCTTAAGTTGCTGGAGCCTCCGTACATGTAGATGGATTGGTCGAAATGGTTGATTTTCTGTTTCATTGGTTCAGGAAGAGAGTCCATTAACGATCCTCAACATCCGTATTTTTATGAAGAAGAAGAGATGTGGGTGGCACGAGGCTTCATTAATCAGTTTTTTTTATGTAAGTTCCACTTCCAGTAAATGAACCTGAATTAGTAGATGAACAAGTAGGTTTTTTTTCTTAATTCTAGACTAAAATGATGATGAACTTACGCTTACGCAATTACACTTCTTATGTGGAATCTATGTTCTCACAGATATAAAGCTTAATACATGTTAATTATGTATGTGCGTGTACTTGCTATTTACATGTACTTAATGAGCCTTAAACAAAGGCTAAAGCTAATACATTCATTAATTAAAGTTTTTTTTTATGCGTAAAAGAACTATATAATCGATCTTAAAGCTTTACAAAGAAATTATGGTGTATTTTTGTATAAAAAATAGTATTCTGGTACAATCCAAGAAGATGAAGATGATGATGATAGTGAAACCCAAGAAGATGAAGATGAAGATGATGAGGTATAAATTCTGGTACTATTATTGGTAAAATTATTTGGTTTTTTTAATTGTAGGTTATTGTACTCGTGTCTTATGTAACAATCGGTACTAATTATGACTGTATTTGGTGTTGTAGGGAGCTGTAAATCTGAAAGAAGAAAGATGAGTGAAGCAAAAAGTTATTCAATATATCTTGGACGGTTCTAAGGTATTGCATATCATCTTTTATTATTGGCATCAACACACTGTTGGGTTAAAACAGTGGTTGAAACCACTGTTGGGGGGAGAGAACAGATGTTTGAAACCACTGTTTGGTTAAAACAGTGGTTTGCAACCACTGTTGGGTTAAAAACAGTGGTTTGAAACCACTGTTTTGTTAAAACAGTGGTTTTTGGAGAAAACAGATGTTTGAAACCACTGTTGGGTTAAAACACTGGTTTCAAGATATCTTGGATAGTTCTAATGTATTGCATATCATCTTTTATTAGCATCAACACAATTTATTTGTCACTCTAAATTGCTAATATTATGATAATTAACGGTAATTTGTTGGTCAAATATTAATTCCAAAGTTTTATTGTTTTGACAGTCGCAAGAAGAAAGACTGCTCGACCAAAAACGAGAGGATCACATAGAAGCCCTCCTTGACCAGGTACATTTTACATGGATGTTCTAATTATGGACTGTGGACAAGATTCTCGGGTTGGGTAACGAGTCAAAACGGGTTTGGGTTGAACTGGGTCATCATTAGTCTGGGCCAAAAGTCTCAGACTCAGCTTCAACTACCTTTTCTTTTCATTATCATAAGTACTTAAGGCGTAGATTGTGACTATAAAAACCAATAGTGTTGGATTATCACAGGGCTAGCTAAAATGAAAACATGGCAGATTGGCTGAAAGGGTCAAAACTTGGTATAAAGAGTAGTTTTCAGTGTGGGCAAGATAGATGGTAATGGGTCAAAATAGGTTTGTTTTGAACCGGGTCATCTTGAGTGTAGGTTGAAATGAGCGAGTCTGACTTTCAACCATGTTTTATCTTTTCATTTTCATAAATATTTAAGCCTTAATTATAACTATAAAAACAATATAGTTACAAAAGTAAGGGTTATGTACTTATGTTAGGGTTAACAAAAATGTAAACATGGTTAATGGGTCAAAACTTGATATGCCGAGCAGTTTCCACTTTACGCAAAATGGATGGGTATGGGTCAAAATGAGTTCGAGTTGAACCGCGTTATCATGAGTATGGGTTGAAATGGGCCACCTTCAACCATTTTTTTCTCATTTACATAAATACTCAACGCGTAAATTCTGACTACAAAAACATACAGTTACAGATCAAGGGTCATTTTTTGTGGCTGCAGTGTTAGTTTTTTGTCTTGTGAAATGATACTTTAGTTGGTGTAATGCTTATATGGGTAGAGTGTGCTTTTGATTCTGGTTGGGGCAGATTACGACGGAGTATATAAGCACTTGAATTCTGCATCTCGGCCACAAGGTTATCGGAAAACTGCTACAATATGGATAAAAGTTCTACATTTCTGATGGGAATCATGGAATGAACAAGCAACATGCATGCTGATATTTAAGACACTATGAACAGGAAGTTCAATCAACAATCACAAAAAGGAATACTGGTGCATAAGCTACTAAATAAAATATAACAAAATGGAACAATGGGCCACGGCTATGGAAGATAAGCAATCTTTTAAAGACCGAGTTAGATGCAATCTCAGTCCAACCAACAAATCATACAAAGGAGAAATTTGGTGTCCATGGACCGGAAACAACCTCATACACATTTAGTTGTATATAATCATGGGCTACACTGTTAATAAAATATTTTTGTTTACATTCAAGTAGAAGTTTTTTTTCTTTCAACAAAAAGCATGAAATTGTTATATTCTTTTGTTCAGCAAATAAGACTGTTCGAAATCAGATTTCCAGGCCGTGATTAATTCTTGATCTGTAAACAATACAACGAATGCAGCAAATGAACTGATTTCTATTTTGCGCGGATAATATTAGCAAGTGTATGACTTTCAAACGAATGTAGATGAATTTGAACGAATGAACTTTGTTTCGATAGTTGAACGAATGAACGATGTTCGTATTTTGCATTTTGATCAAGTACCTCTTTTTCTTTTGTGAAGGTTTTATTTTTGTATGATTTTAATTATATATTAATCATAAATAGTTTTTAATAAAAGTAATTTTATTGAGCCCGGGAAGCAATCCCGGGTAAAAACCTAGTAATTATATATATGGCTAAGATTGATGACACCTCATCAATTGCAATTAGTGTGTTTGACTAATTAGATTTAAGGGTATTTTCGGTATTTGTGTGTTTTTATTAAATGAAATCACTTTCCAAATCCCTTGAATATCTCAAAATCAGTTATTCCAATTAACACTTAGATAAAAATAATAAAACAGATTTTAAATTTACTATAACACCGGATTTTAAATTTACCATTACTAGCACAGTAGTAGCACATAAAAAATTGTGTTATTTTGAATAGTAGCACATGCAAAATAGTGCTAATTTAAATAATAGCACATAAAAAATGTTTAAAAGGTTAAAAATAGCACATAGTAAATTAGGACGTAAAAAAATGATTAAAAAAACAATGGTATTCTGATCTGACCCTCAAAACAATGCTATTAGCACATACAAGTGTTAAGTGCTATTTTGAATAATAGCACATACAAAAAATGTTTAAAAAATTTAAAAATAGCACAATACTAAATTAGCACATTAGCAATGCTATCAGCACATTAGCACATACAAAAAGTGTTAAGTGCTATTTTGAATAATAGCACATAAACTTAAAGAACACATTGCTATTTTTCAATTCCAAAAACAAAAGAAAATTAAAAGCTCTACGTCTTCTTGTTTTTGAGAGTCCATCTACGTCATTTGGTCTGAAACTCAAACCTTCATACATGGCTAGGCTTCTTGTGATGAAAAAACAACAAAAATCCCATATATTTGTTTCTGTTTTTCGTTGATAAACAACCCCAAAACAACGCCTTCCTTCTCATGATTGTAACCATACAATTATTCATGAATCAGAGATGTCAATGGCTTCTTTGGGTCGATGCTTCTTGCGAAGACGTTGGAGGTATCGATGGCTTCTTCTAATCCAGAAATAGATGGTGTCGATGGCTTCTTCAGGTCTCACGGCATTCTCCTGAGTATGCTGCAGATCTCATGGCATCATCTTTTGTTTGTGTTTTCTTCATCATCTTTTGTGTGTGTTTTGTTCTTCAAATAATTGTTTCAATGATTCATAAGGAACGTGTAAATCAAGACATAAATGGGTAGCATGAATTTAGGAATTATCAAAACAACCCATAATTTGCTATGACCATTTTACCCTCATGTCTACTCAGATAATCGATCCATATGGCATAATTATATTGGTTCTCATGGTTTTTATAAAATACATAGTTTGTATATGATCCTACCCCTATTCATACATTTTGTTGTTTTGTTTTTATATCATGTCTGGGCTAAGAGAAGCTGGGCTAAGGTGTAATGGGCTTAGAGAAACTGAGTTGGGCTAAAGCGTAATGGGTTGTTAAATCATGTTCTGATGCCGGATGGGCTTACGACAAGTGTGATGTCACACCCCGAAAATATCAGAGCTTGCGTGACTGGACTGGTATCTTCATTGCACAGCGGAAGCAATAAGCTAAGACTTCTAGAAAATTGAACGCCCACTAAGTACTCGTGTCTCCAATTGTTCTCCTATTCCAACCGGTTTTAAAGTTGCCGTGTAAATACAGAAAAATCATTTTTTCTCTGCCTGATATATATAAACACAGTGAGCTCCAAATAATCCTTGTAATCATTGAAAATATGTATGTATGTTTGTAAGAGAATATGAACAGATCAATTAAAGTTTTGCAAGGACATTAAAGCATGTGAGAACATAGGGAGTACTCGAAATGAGTAGGCTTATTCCCTTGTCGATTTCCCTCGACTATGTCGAATTTCCCTTCGACTATGTCAATTCACCTTGACTATGTCAATTCACCTTGACTATTGTCGATTCACCTCGACTAATGTCGATTTAACTCGACTGGGACGACGAAGCACTCAAGTGGTCACATAAGTACCATGAGTGGGGTTCGGCCGTACCCGTTAGATCTAACCTTCGTCCCTGATTAAGAGTTAATGGCATTTCAAATTTAGTCTATGCTCACATGATCTAATAGTTCATTTCATAGTCAATTCATACTGTTTAAACATTCGTAACATGTATTCTACCCCCGAGAGTTATAAAACCAAAATCAGTTTAGAGAAAAGGTGTCACACCCCGACCACGTAGAACATACAAAACGTGGCGGAAACATCGGGGAGTGTTGTAACAGAATTAATGTTTCACAACCATGGAAATTTAAGTTTCGTTTTATTGATTAAAAGTGTTACAATGTCTTAACAAACAAAGAAATACAACATAATTAACTAGTCTTGCATCTTTTATGGTCACTAAAGCCCAAGTCTGCCTATGTGTATCTTGATCATCTTATGCAACAGCTCCTGAAAAACACATGTGAAAATAGGTACGTCAGCATAAAAATGCCTGTGAGATACATAGGTTTTGTGAAAATAAGATTCATGACTTATTTTTGAGAAAATGTTTAGTCATGAACCTTGTTATTTGCTTTGTCTTTTAAATCATTTGAAAAACGATAAGATCAGATGATAAGTATAAATAAATGTAAGGTTAAATGAATAACCAAGTAAAATTTGTTTGCATAAGATAAGTTGTTTATAAATCAATGTCTTGTGAAAAGTATGTTATTTGTATGAAATGTTCTATGTCTCAAACTGAAATGATTCAAATAACGTTACGACATGTAATACCATACAAACACTTATATATAGGAAGTACCAGCGGCGTATCCACCATGCTTGTATCATATTACACACGCATCGTTACTTAATCACTTAATCAAACCAAACCAACCAATGTAAGAAGTTTATGTTTAAATCAATTGTCAAATGTATTAAATAATATGTCAAAGTGTTCATGTCAAGATGTAAATCATGTAGTATGTATAACCAATGTCAAAAGTGTTTGTGTCAAATGTAAATCATGTCAAAATGTCTATGTCAAATATCCATGTCAAATGTCTAGGTCAAATATCCATGTCAAATGTCTATGTCAAATATCCATGTCAAATGTCTATGTCAAATATCCATGTCAAATGTCTATGTCAAAATGTCATGTATGGCAAGTGAAATGTCTCAACTAAACCATATGCACAGAAACAAAGTATTGAAGTAAAACTTGGTTTAAATCAAAGCTATGTTTTGTGTAAATGCATGCAAATATTTAATATGAACATTTATGCGGTATTGTGAAAATGCATACATCCAAGCCTTGCGACTGTGGTGATAAACCCTTTAAACAAATTAAAGGTCTATCTGTCTTATATCATCGAATTCGGTCATTCCTTTCATCCCCTTTCCCTGGGATGTCCGGAACGGGAGTTGTCAATTCCTATGGTACCACTACCTACTAACGAACGGCATGATCGGTGTTAATGAATGTATTGTCCCATGTAAACAAACCAAATGTCATACCAAAATGTAAGCATGTGATGAAAACAATGTACTAAGTATGCACGCAATGGACATACATAGCATAAAATGTAAATGTAAAACGATGTACTAAGTATGAACTAAATGGACATACATAGCATAAAACACAATGAGATCATGTACTATAACGTACTAACGAACATAGAAGGTATATGATGCGAAAACAGGAAAGCATGAAAGTAACAAGTAGGCACATGTGTTCCACCCCAAAACAGTTTGGAAAACAGTAAAAGAGGGGTCTATGTACTCACTTGAGATTGCTCAGAAGTCCTAGGATAACCACCAAGCAAAGCTAGAGATCACGGAATCAAACGGCACCTACTATAGGTAACTACATTAATAAACCGGACCTAAATCGGAAGATCGGGTAGCATTAGGGTTTGTAAACCAAACGAGTGTAGAGACTCGTGTCATTTGGTTTAACAAAGCCTACATACTAAATGAAACCTAACATAATTGTTTACGACCCATTACGACCCGTTTAGGTAGCTTATGCTACTTTAACGCGTCGTTCGCGTAAAACTCGTTCGGACCGCCTAACTAGTCCTATGACAAGTGTTATATGCCTAAACATGTTACATAATCAGTTATGTGACGAAAGTTTAGGTTACATATGCTTAATTACCAATTATACATGAAAAGGGTATTCTGGTAATTTACCTAAGGCATATAAACTACCTATCATACAACTTCTTAAACGATGTGACCATAGGGTATAACCTCGGAAGGTTATTCCCTACCTACTATGGTCACCTAATGTGTTTGGTCGGATCCTAATGATCGACCAAATGGGTCGGGTTCGAGGTATAAGCGATTTATTAGATCGCTTACCCTACGACCCTAGACAACGTGGTAATCAGTAGGCATAGTCCCAAGGGACTATAACCAACGTGATTACACTCACGTTGCGAAGTTCAAACGAACTTCGCATTGACCATTATTGGTCAACGCTGAAAGTCAAACAAAGTTTGACTTTCTGACTCGAAAAGCAGTAAAAGAACGAAAGAATACTTACGAAGGGTCCCCGAATGCTAATCCCGATCCAAGAACTCAGGTATGAAACAATGGTTTCAACTTAGAGCTCTCAAATCAGAATTCTTGTAAGAAATGAGGTTGGGGTGATGGGGTATTTATAGTTTTCGGGTAACCGTTAGGATCGTTTCATGGAAAACGTGCCATGATCCAACCCGTACACTTGTCGAAAACTCATGGTAGCTAAAAAGGGTTCTTATCCGCTGACTAGACATGTGAGAAATGTGTGGTGGAGGATTAATCAGCTGAAATCTGATTTTTAAAACATTGAATCTGGTTAGATCATGCACCCGCGTAGCGCGACGGGTAGGCCCTTAGGGCTCGCGCTACGCTACTGCCTCCCAGTTCCAGAATTGTTTCAAAAGTGACAGGTTTAGTCCCTGCAGCCCGTTTAAGCGATTTTCGATGCGTTTGAACCCCGTTAACCTCATTTCAAGGCTCTAAAATGAAGTTAAAGTATAGGGAACTCAAAACATGCTCAAAAATATCTCAGATGTCGGTTCGTTTGGCCGTACGATCGCGATGTTCGCTTAATTACGACGGAATGCGCATAAGCGCGAAAAACGATCCAAATGACGCGACGAATGGATTTTTCTTATGGCGAACACTAAAATATAATATAGTCATGCTTACATAAATTTTTGGATGTCCAGATGTATTCAGAACGTAAGTTATGCACGAAAATGCAAACTTGTGCACTTTTTGACACTTTTAGTCCCTGAATGACCCAAAAGTTTATTTTAGCACACCGAACCCCTCAAAGCCTATTTCTAAGTTATGTAAAGGTTATTTAAGGTATGTTAAGCCTATGTCACTATTCCGGAGTGTTTGTTGCATTAAACTGGTTATATTTATGCATCGGTGCGCGTATAACCTTCCAGAAAGCGATTTAGAGTTTGAAATTGAACGAGAATTGATATGGGCAAATGATACACATATTTTTACAAATCCCAAGTATGAAATATAATATTTCATTGGTTTGGTATTTGTTTGATGGCCGTGGAGGCACAGGTGTTACAGTCTCCCCTACTTTAGGAAATTTCGTCCCGAAATTTTATCTAGAGGAAACTTGTGAGAGTTTAAAACATGAAGTTGAAAAGATCGAACAATATTGCTTAGGGTTCTGAACTTCTAGTAATCTTTAATAACATCATGATTGCAATGTAAGAGGGATACTTATATACAAGTATATGAAGCGTCATTGGTGCGTCCACCGTACCTCCATTACATCGTTCTCATTTCGTTATTGTTGTCACTATCGGTTCTTACACATAATAAATCTTACTGGGTTTCCGTGCACTAAATTTCATAATTATGTACGCGTCCATAATTAGACAATTCCTTGCACAGTTCACACAGTCTATTTTATAATGTGTAGTGTAAAACCAAATGAACAAACTTGTGATGAGTGTGACTAGACCGCCATAGAGTCCTTTTAATTAAATCAATAAATGATCTAAAATAGACTATCAAGGAGTCTGTCCAGCTACATCACTAGATGTTGTTCTTTAACCAAATTGTGAATCAATCTTTTTGATTAGACCACTAAAGGGTCTATTATGAATCATGGAGTGGTACTATATAATCCAAGGGTCTTAACTATTACATAGAAGCCCATTAAGGATTTAAGGTAGCACCTTTTGACTACCCTGCTATGAATCCCTCATATGGAGATATGAAAGATCCTGCGAGGATTTGGATAACGAATATCCAGAGTATAAAAACACAAAAACGCATAAAAGAAAACACAAAATATATAAACACATAATCACATAACCACAAAATTGTTTATTAATTTGTCTTGTAAATTGTGTACATGCATTTAAAGCATACTAGGAATCCATTCCGTGGATTTCATTTGGTACTTTAAACGTTATCAAGAATCTAACTATAAAGATAGAAAGATTCAAAAAGAAAATTCGATTTCGATTGTAAGGAACCGAAATGTTCGAATTTAGGTATATAAGGAATCCAATTAAGGACTCTGATTTGAATGATGATCATCCACAGGGGTCTAAATGTGAAGATAAAAAGATCCCATATGAATTTTAGAGGTTGAAGATGTTTTGAAACCTTGCACTAGATGTGCTTAGTCAAAACATGATGTAAAATGCTTATGAAGTTGAGATGCTTGATATGTCAAGGCGACATATGAAGCAGAATTTTGAAGGTTAAGTCAATGTATGAGGAAAAATATTTTTGAAAACTATGCATGGGGTTCTTTTAAGAAAAAATGTGTTTACCGTTTTTGAAACCTTATATATAATACTTTTTGAAATCATAAAGTAGGTGTATTAGGTAGATATATTTACAAAAATGTTTTAAAATCATGCGAGATGAATTTTGAAATTATGTATAAGGTTTTTGAAAGACATGAATGATGCTTTTCGAAATCATGCACTTGATCAGAAAATGTATTGTGTTAATATTGTCTTCAGACTATATGAAATATTTTGAAATTAGAAAGGTTGGTTTTGATAACATGGCCAATGTTTTTGAAATAACATAGATAATGCATTAAAAAAATTGTTTTCAAACTATATGAAATGTTTTGAGATCATGAAGATTGTTTTGAAATACTGGTACTGTGTATGTTGAAAAATCAAAACGTAATGGGTATGAGATTTGAAAATATCCTTAGTTATCCAACCAAGGATTTAAAGGTAAAGATGTGATGAAGCATGATTACTCATAATGTCACTTTATTTTCTGTACTTCGCATCTTAGAATGAAACGAGTACTTAGAACTTTCGAGGAAATTATGAGCGATTTCTTGTAAGAGAGAATCACAAGAGTAGTTCGTAAGGAACATAGTTCCTTAATGTAGGTAACATAGGAAAAGTCATACACACATGTAACTATACTTGTATATCAGAATTGTGAACAACAACTTTTATTTATAAACAAAACAGATTGTTTCACATTACAAGAAATAGAAGAAACAAAAGCATAAGACAGCAACATCTTCTACTCAGCCAACTGCTCATCCGTGGGTCAAATTTGCATTAGCAAGCTTTGGGCAATCTCTTTGGAAATGGCCCATCTCGCCACAGTTGTAGCAAGACCCTTGTGAGAAACGAGCTTGAGCAGGAGTGTCGCCAGCTTGATTTGGTACAACTGCAGTTGGGCAAACCCTTGCTGTATGACCTATAAGTCCACAAATCTGACATTTGCGGCACTTCACACTAGGGTGATGATGAAGGTTACATTGGTTGCACAAGGGTGCAGTTCCATTGTATGGCTTCCTAGTAGGGGGTTGAGCTGGTTGGTTGGGGAAGGCTTGACCATTGTGAGCGACCACGGCGAAGTTCTGAGAAGCCTTTCGCTTCTTTGACTTCTTAGGGGATCGTTCATCCATGGTCTTTGATTCCTCGATTGGTTTCTTGTCTGGTGGTGCTATCACCTGACTAGGTCCTGCCTGTCTTGGTGACTCTTGAGTGGCTTCATCCTGGAGACGATACATAGCAGTAGCTAATTCAACAGTCTTCAGGACTACTTCGCCTATTCGCTGAGCGAATTTGGCAGTCTGCTTGGATATCTGGGCGTCATCGTGATGAAGAGACATTCTAGAAGAAAGTGGAAGACATAGGAAGAAACGAGTGAAAGGTTTATTGGATAATCAATACAGAATGGTAACGAATGAAAATTGTGATCATTTGTTTGTTACCTAAGGCACACAAATGAGATGATGACAAATCAAAGTAAATGGGTCAAAAATAATGTATCGCGAAGACATGCTCACCTATAAGTGAACACTCATTCCAAGAATTCCCAGGTAAGCACAACTGGTCTCACGTCTGATGAGATGTATACGAAGTGCTTGCCTAGACAGAAAACCCAGAATACAGGCATTCACCCTTCCAGTTTGCACGTGTTCATATTATTTAAAACCCAAAACCTTGACGAGATTTTGAAAATTCAAAAGGGTTCAAAACCATATAATAGAGGGTTCAAAACCTAGTAATCAATCATCCTAGAACAGATGATTAGTTTTCAAAGCGGTTTTGAAATTCATGTTCTTGTTGCGGTTGTCGCCTAAGGATAGGCGACAGTATTGTTTTATGACTAAACGCAAGTAAACTCGCATTAGGGTCCTAAGAAGGTTATAGACTAGGTCAAAGCATTACTAATAACCTAATTCCCTATAACCATTGGCTCTGATACCATCTTTTCTGTCACACCCCGACCACGTAGAACATACAAAACGTGGCGGAAACATCGGGGAGTGTTGTAACAGAATTAATGTTTCACAACCATGGAAATTTAAGTTTCGTTTTATTGATTAAAAGTGTTACAATGTCTTAACAAACAAAGAAATACAACATAATTAACTAGTCTTGCATCTTTTATGGTCACTAAAGCCCAAGTCTGCCTATGTGTATCTTGATCATCTTATGCAACAGCTCCTGAAAAACACATGTGAAAATAGGTACGTCAGCATAAAAATGCCTGTGAGATACATAGGTTTTGTGAAAATAAGATTCATGACTTATTTTTGAGAAAATGTTTAGTCATGAACCTTGTTATTGGCTTTGTCTTTTAAATCATTTGAAAAACGATAAGATCAGATGATAAGTATAAATAAATGTAAGGTTAAATGAATAACCAAGTAAAATTTGTTTGCATAAGATAAGTTGTTTATAAATCAATGTCTTGTGAAAAGTATGTTATTTGTATGAAATGTTCTATGTCTCAAACTGAAATGATTCAAATAACGTTACGACATGTAATACCATACAAACACTTATATATAGGAAGTACCAGCGGCGTATCCACCATGCTTGTATCATATTACACACGCATCGTTACTTAATCACTTAATCAAACCAAACCAACCAATGTAAGAAGTTTATGTTTAAATCAATTGTCAAATGTATTAAATAATATGTCAAAGTGTTCATGTCAAGATGTAAATCATGTAGTATGTATAACCAATGTCAAAAGTGTTTGTGTCAAATGTAAATCATGTCAAAATGTCTATGTCAAATATCCATGTCAAATGTCTATGTCAAATATCCATGTCAAATGTCTAGGTCAAATATCCATGTCAAATGTCTATGTCAAATATCCATGTCAAATGTCTATGTCAAATATCCATGTCAAATGTCTATGTCAAAATGTCATGTATGGCAAGTGAAATGTCTCAACTAAACCATATGCACAGAAACAAAGTATTGAAGTAAAACTTGGTTTAAATCAAAGCTATGTTTTGTGTAAATGCATGCAAATATTTAATATGAACATTTATGCGGTATTGTGAAAATGCATACATCCAAGCCTTGCGACTGTGGTGATAAACCCTTTAAACAAATTAAAGGTCTATCTGTCTTATATCATCGAATTCGGTCATTCCTTTCATCCCCTTTCCCTGGGATGTCCGGAACGGGAGTTGTCAACTCCTATGGTACCACTACCTACTAACGAATGGCATGATCGGTGTTAATGAATGTATTGTCCCATGTAAACAAACCAAATGTCATACCAAAATGTAAGCATGTGATGAAAACAATGTACTAAGTATGCACGCAATGGACATACATAGCATAAAATGTAAATGTAAAATGATGTACTAAGTATGAACTAAATGGACATACATAGCATAAAACACAATGAGATCATGTACTATAACGTACTAACGAACATAGAAGGTATATGATGCGAAAACAGGAAAGCATGAAAGTAACAAGTAGGCACATGTGTTCCACCCCAAAACAGTTTGGAAAACAGTAAAAGAGGGGTCTATGTACTCACTTGAGATTGCTCAGAAGTCCTAGGATAACCACCAAGCAAAGCTAGAGATCACGGAATCAAACGGCACCTACTATAGGTAACTACATTAATAAACCGGACCTAAATCGGAAGATCGGGTAGCATTAGGGTTTGTAAACCAAACGAGTGTAGAGACTCGTGTCATTTGGTTTAACAAAGCCTACATACTAAATGAAACCTAACATAATTGTTTACGACCCATTACGACCCGTTTAGGTAGCTTATGCTACTTTAACGTGTCGTTCGCGTAAAACTCGTTCGGACCGCCTAACTAGTCCTATGACAAGTGTTATATGCCTAAACATGTTACATAATCAGTTATGTGACGAAAGTTTAGGTTACATATGCTTAATTACCAATTATACATGAAAAGGGTATTCTGGTAATTTACCTAAGGCATATAAACTACCTATCATACAACTACTTAAACGATGTGACCATAGGGTATAACCTCGGAAGGTTATTCCCTACCTACTATGGTCACCTAATGTGTTTGGTCGGATCCTAATGATCGACCAAATGGGTCGGGTTCGAGGTATAAGCG
The DNA here is from genome assembly GCA_030545235.1 of Helianthus tuberosus. NCBI lineage: Eukaryota > Viridiplantae > Streptophyta > Magnoliopsida > Asterales > Asteraceae > Helianthus > Helianthus tuberosus. The sequence continues at coordinate 149,286,926 of CM060371.1, read as the reverse complement.
ATTTATTAGATCGCTTACCCTACGACCCTAGACAACGTGGTAATCAGTAGGCATAGTCCCAAGGGACTATAACCAACGTGATTACACTCACGTTGCGAAGTTCAAACGAACTTCGCATTGACCATTACTGGTCAACGCTGAAAGTCAAACAAAGTTTGACTTTCTGACTCGAAAAGCAGTAAAAGAACGAAAGAATACTTACGAAGGGTCCCCGAATGATAATCCCGATCCAAGAACTCAGGTATGAAACAATGGTTTCAACTTAGAGCTCTCAAATCAGAATTCTTGTAAGAAATGAGGTTGGGGTGATGGGGTATTTATAGTTTTCGGGTAACCGTTAGGATCGTTTCATGGAAAACGTGCCATGATCCAACCCGTACACTTGTCGGAAACTCATGGTAGCTAAAAAGGGTTCTTATCCGCTGACTAGACATGTGAGAAATGTGTGGTGGAGGATTAATCAGCTGAAATCTGATTTTTAAAACATTGAATCTGGTCAGATCATGCACCCGCGTAGCGCGACGGGTAGGCCCTTAGGGCTCGCGCTACGCTACTGCCTCCCAGTTCCAGAATTGTTTCAAAAGTGACAGGTTTAGTCCCTGCAGCCCGTTTAAGCGATTTTCGATGCGTTTGAACCCCGTTAACCTCATTTCAAGGCTCTAAAATGAAGTTAAAGTATAGGGAACTCAAAACATGCTCAAAAATATCTCAGATGTCGGTTCGTTTGGCCGTACGATCGCGATGTTCGCTTAATTACGACGGAATGCGCATAAGCGCGAAAAACGATCCAAATGACGCGACGAATGGATTTTTCTTATGGCGAACACTAAAATATAATATAGTCATGCTTACATAAATTTTTGGATGTCCAGATGTATTCGGAACGTAAGTTATGCGCGAAAATGCAAACTTGTGCACTTTTTGACACTTTTAGTCCCTGAATGACCCAAAAGTTTATTTTAGCACACCGAACCCCTCAAAGCCTATTTCTAAGTTATGTAAAGGTTATTTAAGGTATGTTAAGCCTATGTCAATATTCCGGAGTGTTTGTTGCATTAAACTGGTTATATTTATGCATCGGTGCGCGTATAACCTTCCAGAAAGCGATTTAGAGTTTGAAATTGAACGAGAATTGATATGGGCAAATGATACACATATTTTTACAAATCCCAAGTATGAAATATAATATTTCATTGGTTTGGTATTTGTTTGATGGCCGTGGAGGCACAGGTGTTACAGTCTCCCCTACTTTAGGAAATTTCGTCCCGAAATTTTATCTAGAGGAAACTTGTGAGAGTTTAAAACATGAAGTTGAAAAGATCGAACAATATTGGTTAGGGTTCTGAACTTCTAGTAATCTTTAATAACATCATGATTGCAATGTAAGAGGGATACTTATATACAAGTATATGAAGCGTCATTGGTGCGTCCACCGTACCTCCATTACATCGTTCTCATTTCGTTATTGTTGTCACTATCGGTTCTTACACATAATAAATCTTACTGGGTTTCCGTGCACTAAATTTCATAATTATGTACGCGTCCATAATTAGACAATTCCTTGCACAGTTCACACAGTCTATTTTATAATGTGTAGTGTAAAACCAAATGAACAAACTTGTGATGAGTGTGACTAGACCGCCATAGAGTCCTTTTAATTAAATCAATAAATGATCTAAAATAGACTATCAAGGAGTCTGTCCAGCTACATCACTAGATGTTGTTCTTTAACCAAATTGTGAATCAATCTTTTTTATTAGACCACTAAAGGGTCTATTATGAATCATGGAGTGGTACTATATAATCCAAGGGTCTTAACTATTACATAGAAGCCCATTAAGGATTTAAGGTAGCACCTTTTGACTACCCTGCTATGAATCCCTCATATGGAGATATGAAAGATCCTGCGAGGATTTGGATAACGAATATCCAGAGTATAAAAACACAAAAACGCATAAAAGAAAACACAAAATATATAAACACATAATCACATAACCACAAAATTGTTTGTTAATTTGTCTTGTAAATTGTGTACATGCATTTAAAGCATACTAGGAATCCATTCCGTGGATTTCATTTGGTACTTTAAACGTTATCAAGAATCTAACTATAAAGATAGAAAGATTCAAAAAGAAAATTCGATTTCGATTGTAAGGAACCGAAATGTTCGAATTTAGGTATATAAGGAATCCAATTAAGGACTCTGATTTGAATGATGATCATCCACAGGGGTCTAAATGTGAAGATAAAAAGATCCCATATGAATTTTAGAGGTTGAAGATGTTTTGAAACCTTGCACTAGATGTGCTTAGTCAAAACATGATGTAAAATGCTTATGAAGTTGAGATGCTTGATATGTCAAGGCGACATATGAAGCAGAATTTTGAAGGTTAAGTCAATGTATGAGGAAAAATATTTTTGAAAACTATGCATGGGGTTCTTTTAAGAAAAAATGTGTTTACCGTTTTTGAAACCTTATATATAATACTTTTTGAAATCATAAAGTAGGTGTATTAGGTAGATATATTTACAAAAATGTTTTAAAATCATGCGAGATGAATTTTGAAATTATGTATAAGGTTTTTGAAAGACATGAATGATGCTTTTCGAAATCATGCACTTGATCAGAAAATGTATTGTGTTAATATTGTCTTCAGACTATATGAAATATTTTGAAATTAGAAAGGTTGGTTTTGATAACATGGCCAATGTTTTTGAAATAACATAGATAATGCATTAAAAAAAATTGTTTTCAAACTATATGAAATGTTTTGAGATCATGAAGATTGTTTTGAAATACTGGTACTGTGTATGTTGAAAAATCAAAACGTAATGGGTATGAGATTTGAAAATATCCTTAGTTATCCAACCAAGGATTTAAAGGTAAAGATGTGATGAAGCATGATTACTCATAATGTCACTTTATTTTCTGTACTTCGCATCTTAGAATGAAACGAGTACTTAGAACTTTCGAGGAAATTATGAGCGATTTCTTGTAAGAGAGAATCACAAGAGTAGTTCGTAAGGAACATAGTTCCTTAATGTAGGTAACATAGGAAAAGTCATACACACATGTAACTATACTTGTATATCAGAATTGTGAACAACAACTTTTATTTATAAACAAAACAGATTGTTTCACATTACAAGAAATAGAAGAAACAAAAGCATAAGACAGCAACATCTTCTACTCAGCCAACTGCTCATCCGTGGGTCAAATTTGCATTAGCAAGCTTTGGGCAATCTCTTTGGAAATGGCCCATCTCGCCACAGTTGTAGCAAGACCCTTGTGAGAAACGAGCTTGAGCAGGAGTGTCGCCAGCTTGATTTGGTACAACTGCAGTTGGGCAAACCCTTGCTGTATGACCTATAAGTCCACAAATCTGACATTTGCGGCACTTCACACTAGGGTGATGATGAAGGTTACATTGGTTGCACAAGGGTGCAGTTCCATTGTATGGCTTCCTAGTAGGGGGTTGAGCTGGTTGGTTGGGGAAGGCTTGACCATTGTGAGCGACCACGGCGAAGTTCTGAGAAGCCTTTCGCTTCTTTGACTTCTTAGGGGATCGTTCATCCATGGTCTTTGATTCCTCGATTGGTTTCTTGTCTGGTGGTGCTATCACCTGACTAGGTCCTGCCTGTCTTGGTGACTCTTGAGTGGCTTCATCCTGGAGACGATACATAGCAGTAGCTAATTCAACAGTCTTCAGGACTACTTCGCCTATTCGCTGAGCGAATTTGGCAGTCTGCTTGGATATCTGGGCGTCATCGTGATGAAGAGACATTCTAGAAGAAAGTGGAAGACATAGGAAGAAACGAGTGAAAGGTTTATTGGATAATCAATACAGAATGGTAACGAATGAAAATTGTGATCATTTGTTTGTTACCTAAGGCACACAAATGAGATGATGACAAATCAAAGTAAATGGGTCAAAAATAATGTATCGCGAAGACATGCTCACCTATAAGTGAACACTCATTCCAAGAATTCCCAGGTAAGCACAACTGGTCTCACGTCTGATGAGATGTATACGAAGTGCTTGCCTAGACAGAAAACCCAGAATACATGCATTCACCCTTCCAGTTTGCACGTGTTCACATTATTTAAAACCCAAAACCTTGACGAGATTTTGAAAATTCAAAAGGGTTCAAAACCATATAATAGAGGGTTCAAAACCTAGTAATCAATCATCCTAGAACAGATGATTAGTTTTCAAAGCGGTTTTGAAATTCATGTTCTTGTTGCGGTTGTCGCCTAAGGATAGGCGACAGTATTGTTTTATGACTAAACGCAAGTAAACTCGCGTTAGGGTCCTAAGAAGGTTATAGACTAGGTCAAAGCATTACTAATAACCTAATTCCCTATAACCATTGGCTCTGATACCATCTTTTCTGTCACACCCCGACCACGTAGAACATACAAAACGTGGCGGAAACATCGGGGAGTGTTGTAACAGAATTAATGTTTCACAACCATGGAAATTTAAGTTTCGTTTTATTGATTAAAAGTGTTACAATGTCTTAACAAACAAAGAAATACAACATAATTAACTAGTCTTGCATCTTTTATGGTCACTAAAGCCCAAGTCTGCCTATGTGTATCTTGATCATCTTATGCAACAGCTCCTGAAAAACACATGTGAAAATAGGTACGTCAGCATAAAAATGCCTGTGAGATACATAGGTTTTGTGAAAATAAGATTCATGACTTATTTTTGAGAAAATGTTTAGTCATGAACCTTGTTATTGGCTTTGTCTTTTAAATCATTTGAAAAACGATAAGATCAGATGATAAGTATAAATAAATGTAAGGTTAAATGAATAACCAAGTAAAATTTGTTTGCATAAGATAAGTTGTTTATAAATCAATGTCTTGTGAAAAGTATGTTATTTGTATGAAATGTTCTATGTCTCAAACTGAAATGATTCAAATAACGTTACGACATGTAATACCATACAAACACTTATATATAGGAAGTACCAGCGGCGTATCCACCATGCTTGTATCATATTACACACGCATCGTTACTTAATCACTTAATCAAACCAAACCAACCAATGTAAGAAGTTTATGTTTAAATCAATTGTCAAATGTATTAAATAATATGTCAAAGTGTTCATGTCAAGATGTAAATCATGTAGTATGTATAACCAATGTCAAAAGTGTTTGTGTCAAATGTAAATCATGTCAAAATGTCTATGTCAAATATCCATGTCAAATGTCTATGTCAAATATCCATGTCAAATGTCTAGGTCAAATATCCATGTCAAATGTCTATGTCAAATATCCATGTCAAATGTCTATGTCAAATATCCATGTCAAATGTCTATGTCAAAATGTCATGTATGGCAAGTGAAATGTCTCAACTAAACCATATGCACAGAAACAAAGTATTGAAGTAAAACTTGGTTTAAATCAAAGCTATGTTTTGTGTAAATGCATGCAAATATTTAATATGAACATTTATGCGGTATTGTGAAAATGCATACATCCAAGCCTTGCGACTGTGGTGATAAACCCTTTAAACAAATTAAAGGTCTATCTGTCTTATATCATCGAATTCGGTCATTCCTTTCATCCCCTTTCCCTGGGATGTCCGGAACGGGAGTTGTCAACTCCTATGGTACCACTACCTACTAACGAATGGCATGATCGGTGTTAATGAATGTATTGTCCCATGTAAACAAACCAAATGTCATACCAAAATGTAAGCATGTGATGAAAACAATGTACTAAGTATGCACGCAATGGACATACATAGCATAAAATGTAAATGTAAAATGATGTACTAAGTATGAACTAAATGGACATACATAGCATAAAACACAATGAGATCATGTACTATAACGTACTAACGAACATAGAAGGTATATGATGCGAAAACAGGAAAGCATGAAAGTAACAAGTAGGCACATGTGTTCCACCCCAAAACAGTTTGGAAAACAGTAAAAGAGGGGTCTATGTACTCACTTGAGATTGCTCAGAAGTCCTAGGATAACCACCAAGCAAAGCTAGAGATCACGGAATCAAACGGCACCTACTATAGGTAACTACATTAATAAACCGGACCTAAATCGGAAGATCGGGTAGCATTAGGGTTTGTAAACCAAACGAGTGTAGAGACTCGTGTCATTTGGTTTAACAAAGCCTACATACTAAATGAAACCTAACATAATTGTTTACGACCCATTACGACCCGTTTAGGTAGCTTATGCTACTTTAACGCGTCGTTCGCGTGAAACTCGTTCAGACCGCCTAACTAGTCCTATGACAAGTGTTATATGCCTAAACATGTTACATAATCAGTTATGTGACGAAAGTTTAGGTTACATATGCTTAATTACCAATTATACATGAAAAGGGTATTCTGGTAATTTACCTAAGGCATATAAACTACCTATCATACAACTACTTAAACGATGTGACCATAGGGTATAACCTCGGAAGGTTATTCCCTACCTACTATGGTCACCTAATGTGTTTGGTCGGATCCTAATGATCGACCAAATGGGTCGGGTTCGAGGTATAAGCGATTTATTAGATCGCTTACCCTACGACCCTAGACAACGTGGTAATCAGTAGGCATAGTCCCAAGGGACTATAACCAACGTGATTACACTCACGTTGCGAAGTTCAAACGAACTTCGCATTGACCATTACTGGTCAACGCTGAAAGTCAAACAAAGTTTGACTTTCTGACTCGAAAAGCAGTAAAAGAACGAAAGAATACTTACGAAGGGTCCCCGAATGCTAATCCCGATCCAAGAACTCAGGTATGAAACAATGGTTTCAACTTAGAGCTCTCAAATCAGAATTCTTGTAAGAAATGAGGTTGGGGTGATGGGGTATTTATAGTTTTCGGGTAACCGTTAGGATCGTTTCATGGAAAACGTGCCATGATCCAACCCGTACACTTGTCGGAAACTCATGGTAGCTAAAAAGGGTTCTTATCCGCTGACTAGACATGTGAGAAATGTGTGGTGGAGGATTAATCAGCTGAAATCTGATTTTTAAAACATTGAATCTGGTCAGATCATGCACTCGCGTAGCGCGACGGGTAGGCCCTTAGGGCTCGCGCTACGCTACTGCCTCCCAGTTCCAGAATTGTTTCAAAAGTGACAGGTTTAGTCCCTGCAGCCCGTTTAAGCGATTTTCGATGCGTTTGAACCCCGTTAACCTCATTTCAAGGCTCTAAAATGAAGTTAAAGTATAGGGAACTCAAAACATGCTCAAAAATATCTCAGATGTCGGTTCGTTTGGCCGTACGATCGCGATGTTCGCTTAATTACGACGGAATGCGCATAAGCGCGAAAAACGATCCAAATAACGCGAGGAATGGATTTTTCTTATGGCGAACACTAAAATATAATATAGTCATGCTTACATAAATTTTTGGATGTCCAGATGTACTCAGAACGTAAGTTATGCGCGAAAATGCAAACTTGTGCACTTTTTGACACTTTTAGTCCCTGAATGACCCAAAAGTTTATTTTAGCACACCGAACCCCTCAAAGCCTATTTCTAAGTTATGTAAAGGTTATTTAAGGTATTTTAAGCCTATGTCACTATTCCGGAGTGTTTGTTGCATTAAACTGGTTATATTTATGCATCGGTGCGCGTATAACCTTCCAAAAAGCGATTTAGAGTTTGAAATTGAACGAGAATTGATATGGGCAAATGATACACATATTTTTACAAATCCCAAGTATGAAATATAATATTTCATTGGTTTGGTATTTGTTTGATGGCCGTGGAGGCACAGGTGTTACAAAAGGGGGACATGAACTCACTGGGTTGTCTCGTTTTACGTACGCAGACCAACCCAGCCCCGTATTAAAATCAGGATGATCCCGTCCTTACTCATGAAAATCATTCATATTTCGAAAATACCCATTTGTTTTGTAAAACCGGTATCTTTAGTATGAATCATTCGTAAACCATTTAAGTTCCTTGAAGTCCATTCGAACATGATTTAGAAATATGAGTTTTCGTTTATTCAAAAACCTCGTATGTTCTTGCAAAACGTGCTTTGTCTAAAATAGGCAATCTTTGTTCATCGAAAACTTTGTATGTTTCTGAAAAACGTGCATGTCTTTCCACCCCGAAAACATTTATAAAAATGTAAAACCGTAAAAAAAAGTGGGGTTATGAACTCACCTGGATTTTCTTGTGCAAAACTAGCTAATTATGATTCTCTGGAGTCGTTTCCAAGACGCGACTCACTAGCGTGCATTCTATAATATCCCTAACATGGTATATCTTATAACTTTCTAATCAAAAGCGATAACTAAACTACATGTCATCGAGCTCTATCGAATAGTTAACCGAACGATTCCACGGTAAGTTGTTAACTTAAATGAAACAAAGAAGTTATACTTGTTAGCTCGTTTAACATCGTTAGGGACTAACAAGTCTTGAAAAGACATAGTTCTCGAGATAAATAAATATTTATATCAAATTATATAAATATATTGTTAAGGTCGCTTGTCGTCCCGAGAAGTCGTTGTGTATGTATAGAAATATTCGTAGGAAAGTAATATATAATAAACTTGTATTATATATATAACGTCTTGTATATATTTGCCAAAATATACGTATATGTTGTTTCGGCGTTTGAAACAAATATGAAGCTATACTTATTTTTGTAAAAGAATTCGTTATCGTTTGATATTAGAAATAAATATATAAACTATAATTATTTTTGCGAAAACGAATTCATGTTATTTGATCTTTGGAATAAATATAAAGACTATATTTATTTTATAAACAAGTCATGTCGTTTGATATTTGAAATAAATATAAACTATATTTATTTTGTAAAATAATCGTCGTGTTTTTGGTATTCAAAGCAAATACATAAACCGTATTTATTTTTATAAAATGAATGCGTGTTGTTTGGTATTTGAAATAAATATATAGTTATATTTATTTTCTATAAACGAGATTGGTTTGTTGTTGGAAATAACATATGAAATCTCATTTGTGTTATCGGCATTTGAAAATAAATATAAAAGTTATATTGATTTTGTAGAAGAGTTGTCGAATTTTGACGTTTCAAATAAATATAATGACTATATTTATTATTGTAAATAATATCCGCCTTCGTAGTTTTCGTATGTTCATAAAGCGTCGTCAAAAGAAATTGCATATTTGTATTTGTCTTTCTAAAAGTTTAGTTGAATCCGAGAGTTTAAAACGCGTTTATTTTACGGATTTTCTCAAAAAAAAAAACGGGCAGAGTTTCCTCTGTTTTTGGACGCCCCCGACTACACAAGTTGTCGTTATTTTATCAAAATTCAACCAAGACTCAATCATTAATATATATAATTTTCATAAGAAACAGCAAAGTATAAACTAGGCACTTATTTTAAATCGGTTCGAGCTCGTTCACGTTAATAATATAAAAACCTTATATTTAAGGTAAATAGTAATTCGTGTCACTAAAATTCTTTACCGAGTCTTCGCGCCGCTTCCGTTGCAAGTTGACCAGCTGAGTTCACCGAGTTAACCGGGTTGACCGGCTGAGTTGACTCGCTGAGTTGACCCGAGTAGACTCGGTTGACCGAACCCGAACCCGAATCTGACCCGTGTAGAACCTGAACCAAACCGAGGTGACACCTGAACCGAACCGAACTGAACCAAATCTGTGAACCGATATGCTCGAACCAAAGCAGAGTTAATTCGAGCTACAAATCTGACCCGCTTAAGTCCTGATCTTATGTTGACCTGATCGAACCAGGGCTGAACCGAGCCACCACCGCCGCCGCCGTTCTCCGACGGCGTGGCTCCGGCTACCGTCGGCCACCGCCGATATCGCCATTTCATCACCGCAAAGAAAGATGAAAGACATCAGATGGAGTTCTCTAAAAAGGACCGATTGAAAGAAAAGTTGGGTGTTACTACCTGAAAATCACATCTGCATCTGAGCAAAACCATCATCATCTTTAACAGCAACATAGCATCTTCATCATCGCATCAACATCTTCATTGTGAAACTCGACGGACCGAAGCAAGGACCGTCGGTCCGAGACAAGGACCGCCGAAAAAACGGCGAAGTCCGTCGGATAAAGACAAGGACCACCGGTTCGAGTAAAGGACCACCGGTTCGAGTAAAGGACCACCGGTTCGAGACGAGGACCACCGCTCACCACCATTACAGGTACTCTCTCTCTCTGTTTCTTCTTGTTCTGCCGCCACGGGCCGCCGCGTGCGGCGGTTCTGCTTCCTTTCGTCGTCTCCAGTCCGGTGTGGGTAGGGGGGGTGTCCATCGGGAAACATCTCAATCGACAGCAGGAACGATGGCCGGCACCGACTGGACTCGTTGCCGGTTAACCGGCACCGGCCGGCGATTTCATCTGAGAGGGAAGGGTGCAGGAGACTATTGTGGGGTGTGATTTAGGGGAGTCACGCGCTGTCACGCGCCTAAAAGGGATCGCCGGAAAAGTTATCGTCACCGTCACGGGCGACGGCGCCGCCGTGCCACCGCCGGGTCTCCGCCGAATCTTCATCGGCTACTCGCCGGATATCAGTTCTAGAGAGAGAGTGAGCAGGGAGAGTTAGGGGGTAGAGTGAGAAAGTGTGTGTGGGAAATGAGGGTTTTTGGGTTAAAGTCCCTTTATATGGTGAGTGTCTTATGGGCTTGGGCCTAATGGCCCACAAGCCTGTTTCTAGTGATTTCGAACGGCCCGATCTCGTCCTCAAGGCCCGTTTTCATTCCCGAGCCTCGTGTAAAAAGTAGCGTATATATTTAAAGTCGAAAACAAGTAAAACGTACGTCGAAAGTCGGTTTTGACGTTTTCGTTCGTCGGGTGTGTTAAATCGCGTAAAGAGCGTGCTTTGTCGTTTTAAACTTTTTTCTGATCCGGTTTCGACTGTAATTACTAAAATTTAATTACGGAGCTAAATATAGCAAAAGATGTAAGTTCTAAAGGTGACAGGCGTCTCTGTCGCTTTCGTTTCATTGCCTATGCGTTTCCTACCATTGCGTTTTTAGTTCACGTTGCATTTGTGTCGCTCGGAAGCCCAATAAATTCACAAAATTAATTTCATAAACATAAAATATTCGTGGGGCGTTGTCAGTATTTCATACGGTATCAGTTCATTGTCGCTTAATATTCAGCAGATTCTTCCGTGAACCACCGCTCTCGCCCTGTATAGCCGGTTAGCCTTTTCTAGGCACTCCAAAGGCCTAATTAAGGTAATTTACATCTTAAACACTATTCATTACCACGTTAAACACATGTAAATTACGTAATTAAAAGCCGTAAATCATCGGTTGTCACATTCTCCCCTGTTAATGAAATTTCGTCCTCGAAATTTACACTACGTTAACTCCTTAGAGTTACGTTATGTGTAGGTAAGTACGAACAGCATCCAAGTGGATGACCACGAAATCGAATCAAGACTTATTCGAATTATGTGAATTTAAGGACATTCCTCAACAATGAGATCCCAACGGTTAAAAGGAATGTGTTTCAGAAGTTGATGTCAAAGGAAACAAGATGTATAGATACAGTCACTAGTGTGACTAAGTTAACAGGGATCCAACAAAGAACAGAAACTTCAACCAATTGAATTCCGTATGAACGTTCACAACATGTAAATGAGTTCTAGAAGCAATAACGTCCACTAGATGAACTTAGAATCAATAATCTCAAATGTAATAGTTTGCATGAAAGGCTCGATCGTGATCAGCGCAAGCTGCAAGTTATACCGACGCCACAAGGTGTTGTAGAGAATGAAACAATTCAATAATTGGGGTGATCGAACAAGCATCACCTGTGTGTTCCATGAAACGCTCGATAATGATTAGCCCAAGCTACAAGTTTATATCGACACCACAAGGTGTCGTAGTGATTTAAATAATTCAATATTAGCGGTGATCAAACAACTTCACCGTGTTTGAAATCAAATGAAAGCGCAATAAAGTGAATCTGAAACTTTGTTTCAAATGACATCATAGGATTTTCAATTGAAAAGGAACATAAAAGAAATAATGTTTTCGATCGAAGAAGAAGAAGCAATGAATATCGTAAAACATTCGATTGATGTTGGAAAGGACCGTTAGGAGGTACACCGGAATATGAAATGAATTTTGTGTACCCATGTCTTATCACACGATTGTGTTAAGACTGTTGTAATGTGATAAATCAAAGCGGATTTAATCTAAATCAATAAATAAATAACTAAATCCGTGCATGAGATATGTAAACGAGTTTAGTGCAAGCTTCAAAAAAGTGAAAATACCACCACAAGGTGTCGAAATCAACAAACAATTTAATGGAGTCGAATGCCAAACAAGTTTACTTCGACTCGGAACAAATGAAACACTTGTTAAAACGAATTTTGAATATGATGCTCTCAATACATCATATGATGCTCGGAATTGAATATGTGTAATAGACAAGTTCAAACAACTGAACTTGGTTTTAGCGCAATCCGACAATAAATATATATGTATCAAAAAGGAAATTTCGACATGGTTACGACGAAAAACCATGTATTTAACTTTAAAAGAAAAGAAATTTCAAGAAAATGTGTTGACTTGATACAAAGGAGCCAACAATTACAATAATGCGAGTCATTTGAATCACAAATCAATAATTAGGTTTAGCGAAACAATATTTGAACTTTGATGAAACGCATATTCTAAACGAAACCACATGCGTAACAAACGATGCATGCGTAACATATGAATTTTTCAAGAAATGAAGCAATGACTGTTCGCTACAATGAAAGAAATGATCGTGATACAATGACCATTAAGAGAGGTAGAGATGTGAAAATCTACTCATTAGATGCAAAAGTCGGAATTTCTATAAAAGAAATTTGAGGACTTTACCTGGGGTTACATGTGATGACCGGCTGTATAACAACTCTAAACCGACACCCTCGAAATATTTTCGACACCCCAATATAGTTCAAAATATCCCAATATGTCAAAAAATACACCCCATACGTGAAAACGGAACCCGAATACCTTAAATATTATTAAAAATAATTAAAAAATGAAATTTTGGGCCTGAGGCGGGCCGCGTAAGCCTCACCTCAACCCCTACGCGGGCCGCGTGAAGGTGAAACCTGGCACGACCATGGGCCGCCACCTGGCCCAACACCCGGCAGGTCTAGTCGATGACCCGGATCAGCTATAGCGTTGACCGATGTTGACGCGGGCTGCGTAGGCCCTTGTCTTGTTTTACGCGGGCCGCGTAGAACCCGAACTCAGCTCCTATAAAGCTGGAGCTCGGGCCTTCAGTCGAATTCGCTCAAACTTTCTTTCTTTTTCTAAATTTCTACGTAGTATATATTATACTCGGGTATAATACCCCCTAAATAACGAAGTTTTGCTCCGCTGTAAGTATCATAACCCCTGGATACGTATTAGATACTATGCCCGATTGATCTAGGGTTCCATAACGGCTGTCGTGGTTCTGCCCGACGTAGTCGTTGGAATGCCGTCTCGGGGAGGGTATTACTAATGTTAAAATGGGTTAGTATACTAACACGTGTGCATTTGTGTAAATTATAGATAATTCTCAGGAAACCCTAAAGGATAATCTAAGACAGCAATGTGAGTAATCTCCTTTTTGTAAACAGTTTTTACAAAACCTTAACTATTTTACAATGCAATTTAGCAGTGATTGAGTCTTTATAATTCTACGATTACTTCCGGTATGTTGGGGTTTTGTATGCAAAATGTGGAACACGTTACCATTGGATGAAGAGTTAGCCAATGTGTAATATGACCCACCAGTCAGGATTGACAGTACTGAATGAGTAATTGGGTAGATATAAACATTGTAATTGCTCTCAATACTGTTTAAATTAAATTAATGTTTCTTGATTAAACTGGGATTCACTCACCAGTATTTCCCACTGACAAATGTTTTTAAAACGCGTTTCAGGTAACACAATGTGAAAGCCAATTAAAAGCCAGCTGGACAGCACTAAAGGCTTGGAAAAGTGGCTATAAAAGTTACCTAAATAATGAAGGCATTGTATTTCAATAAAATGGGATTTATCCCTATAAATCAGTTTGTAATGAAAACATGGGTTTCATCCCAATGTGTTTATTTATATAAAATATGGTGGTTTTACTCTGATAAAATATTTCCTAACTACGGTCCTGATGTAATTTCCTCTGCCAAATTAGACAAACACGCGATACCACCGAAACTGGCTCGCGGCCGCCCGTTCCCGGGGATTTAGGATCGGTAGGGCTGTAAACGAACCGAACGAACTCGAACAAGGCCTTGTTCGTGTTCGTTCGTTAAGGAAATAAATGTGTTCACGAACGGTTCATGAACACTTACCGAACGAGATTTTATGTTCGTGTTCGTTCATTAAGGAAATGAGAGTGTTCGCGAACGGTTCACGAACACAAACGAACACAAATAAATTTGGCGAACACAACGAAGGATAAAGATAGATGGCCCAAAGAGTAGAACTCAAACTTGAATCCCTTATTGTGGAACGAAGGTCGATTGTATTCGTGGATGTAAATAATGAGAAATGAAAGGAAAATGATGGATAAACAAAGTGAAAGTGGGTTTCCTAGTTTAATTGTTAGGGAAATAAAATACATAAAAGTTTAATAATATGAAAAGTACAAATAAAATATAAGAAAGTACAAAGATCTTCAATTAAAACACAAACATACGAACATAAACGAACGAAAATCAACGAATGTTCACGAACACGTTCATGAACACCTTACCGAACGTTCACGAACACAATCGAACGAACGAGACCTCTGTTCATGTTCGTTCATTTAACTAATCGAACGAAATTTCTTGTTCATGTTCGTTCGATTATTAAACGAACGAACACAAATGAACTTCCCGCCGAACGGTTCACAAACTGTTCGCTGAACGTTCGGTTCGTTTACAGCCCTAGGGATCGGGGGTTGCGACAGAAGGTGGTATGAGAGCTAAGCCACTGATTCAGCCACAGAAGTGTTCTGCTGACATCAAAATTCAAATTGTTAGGAAATAAATTACGGAAATACGTGTATAATTGTATAATTGTATTTCTTGTTATGTGTTATTTGACTATTTGTTAGTTTACAGTATGAGCGACCAAGGACCATCTGACGCGTACCGTCAATTGTCTGGTTCGCCTAGTAGCGATGGTGCCTCTTCTCAGCTTGCCCTCTCAGGGTACTGTACTGATACGGAAGAAGGAATATTCGTGTTTAAGGCTCAGTCCGAGGAGCCATTTCTTCAGAAAAAGAGGGGATGGTTCAGTCGAGGGGCACACGAGCGTAGAAAGCGTATGAAAAAGTTACAAGACCAGAGAGCACTAGCAGCAGCCAAGAGAGAGACAGATTCCTATGCCCATGATATGATTAATAGGGGTATAGCCAACATCCACATCCTAGCAACCACTACCGCTGACCCTAACCTGGAACAAATGATAGCACCCCAACCACAACTACCAATCCCTGACCAACTAATGGAAATAGAAAACCCTGAAAATCAAGTAGAAATGCATGATTTTAATTCGGAGGAAATACCTAGGGTACCAGCACCAAATCCCTTAGACCAAAATTACGACCCTTGGTGGGACGACAATAGGGACTATGTGCAACGCTACCCGATATATGAAGACATGCCCATGCCAAACATAGGAGCCTACCCAGGTTTGGATCCTTTAGATCCCTATTACCACGATGAATACATTAAGGAGATTTTAGAAGATCCTTACCGATTCCAGGCACCTGCACCTCCATACCAAGAACCCGCACCCTAGATTCCGAACCCAGTCCTAGAACCTGCACCCCCCAATGAGTGCAGAAAATGTACAAGAACTTAGGACATTTGGTGAGGAAATTTTAGAGAGTAGTGAATGAATGAGACAAGTGGGAGAGCGACTCGTCTGGAAGTATGACGAGCGCAATATGGATTTCTGGATGAATCCATATCCATGAATGTGATGGTGGAGATGGTAGTAGTAGTAATAATAATAATAATAATAATAATAATAATAATAATAATAAAATAAAATATATGTGTACAGATGCCTACTATTATTAGTGTAATTTTATTTCAGTTGGTATTGTAATTTTAATTTCAGTACTGGTGTGTAATAGATGCATATTATATGAATAGAGTAAAGTCGTAATGATTTACGCTTTTGACCAAAGTGTGCGTCATGTGATTGACTATATTAAATATTATTTTGTGATATTAATACGGGGTAACTGTTTAAAATTCAGATGGCCGACGAAGGAAATCAAGAAAATCTGAATAACGATAACCAGAGTAACATTAACTTGGTTAATGAGAATCCAAGCATCAATAACAATGGAAACCAAGTGGATAATAGTGTCGTCCAACACATAGTGGCAAAAGGAATCATAGATGCAATGCCATTTATTTTTCAAACGGTTCAGGAAGCGAATAATAAAAGTAAACATAGCAGTAAACGACCAATTGAACCAGAACACAGCGTAAACAATGGACCCGTACTTCAAGCGCCCATTCCCAAAAGAAGAAGAACCACACCTTATGGTTGTTCTTACAAAGAATTCTGGTCCTGCAAACCAATAGAATTCTCGGGCAATGAAGGACCCATTGCATCTCTACGCTGGATAGAAAAGACTGAGGTTGTTTTAAAAATAAGCAAGTGTGCTGATGAAGACAAAATAATGTTTGCTTCTAATCTGTTTAAGAACTCAGCCTTAGAATGGTGGAACACTGTCCTCCAGTCAAGAGGAAGTGATAGGGTATACAACATGGAATGGGAAGAATTTAAAAATATGGTAGAAAGGAAATTTTGTCCTCCCAATGAAAAAAAAAACAGATAGCAAAAAAGTTTCTGAACCTTAGGATGACCGGGGTAGATAGTAAGGGTTATACTACCACATTCTTTGAATATGCCAGAATAGTACCAACCCTTGCATCACCTGAACCAGTATTAATCTCCCGCTACATATGGGGATTAATTGGAGAGATTAGACATGTAGTCAAGGCAGCTAGACCCCAAACTATTAAAGAAGCTGTAGGACTAGCCAATACCTTGACTGATGAATTAGTCCGTACACGAGAAGAAGACCAGAGGAAAAACCTAGCATACAGGCTTACCCAGGAATTCCGATCTGGAAATTCCAACCGTGGGAAAAATGTTCCACATCTGCACCTTATTGCAAGTATTGCAAAAGGAAGCATTCTGGAAGATGCTCCATATATTGCAATTTCTACAAAATATCAGGTCACAAGGAAGAAGACTGCAGGAGGAAAACCAACAATAGGATATACTACAACTGCGGAGAACAAGGTCATATCAAGCCAAACTGTCCGAAATTGGCTCCAGCTACAAACAACAGGAACACTAAAAATGCTAGAGCATTCGTTCTGACTGCATATGTAGCCAAGATGATTCCTGACGTGATAGCTGGTACGTTTTTAGTTAATGATGTTTTTGCCAAAGTATTATTTGACTCTGGTGCAAACCAAAGTTTTATTAATACTTCGTTTTGCAAGCTTCTAAATCAGTCATTAACTAAACTACCACAAGAATGTCTAGTAGAGACAACAAATGGAGAAACAGTTAGGATTTCTGAAATCTTGCAGGGAGCAAGAATAGAGTTTTTAAATCAAAAGTTTATTGCAAACCTTTATCCCATGAATCTAGCAGGATTTGATGTCGTTTTAGGAATGGATTGGTTAATAGCCAATAAAGCCAGTATTCTATGTGATCAAAAGTCAATCCAAGTAAATTCACCAAAGGGTGAAAATGTCACACCCCGATATTTCCACGTATTACCGGTGGGCCTGGTGGGGAGTATCGTGACATAGTTGATATCATCATAGTCAAACAACACAATTTAAATACACAGCGGAAGCAAAAGATGAATATATTACAAACCGATATAAAATAATATCAAAGTATTACAAACGGAATGTAAAGGATCCACAGGCGGATCAAATAAAAGATAATTGTTCAATAGATTTTAACATCTAAGCATGCAAGACTCTTTATTGATGCTAGGAGTAGCCAGCCTATTCTGTCTAGTACCTGCACTTAGCCTTTTTGGAAAATACGTCAGTTTACACTGGTAAATACAATTAACTGACTCATTTTGAAAATTTTTTAGAAAATTGATTTGAATGCACATGGCACAAAACTTTTTATAACTTGGGATAATTATTTAAATATAAACTTGTAAAAGAATTACATGTTCGTTATACGTTCAGTAGCCCGGGCTGAATACCGGGTTAAAGATTAATAGACACACCACATGATATAATCCCGCGGCGAGTTATTCTCGAACCGTCGGTTATACCTTTTTATATATATATGCACTGGCAGGTGTATGCCTACACCCCGTGCTTAGGTCGTGGCCATTTCAATGAATGATGCCAAGGATATCCGGGACATGGTCATTAACCCCCCAAAGGCTTTAAGCAAACAAAACAGTTTAAACAGGTCATCTCAATAAATTAACCTTCATATGATTAAAAATTCAATGCCCGACCAAGCGGTATTCTATATACCGTACCCCAAGCCCGTATAAGGGAAAATAAGTTAAAAGTATTTACCTAAGCAAATTTATACAATTTATCCCAGCCGTATACAACCAAGCAAGTACAGGTAGCTTTTACTGGGCTCCTAAATCTGGAATGAAGGTTTTATTACCCTATTAGATTCCTAACGGGTCTTAATTAAGCATATGCTTAGACCGGTTAGTTTTAAAGGAGGATATACGGTTCAGACGCAAGATTAAGCGAAGACTGGATTAGAATGTGGTTTAGACCCGACAAGTTTATATACTTGTTCAATATGGGTAAACTAAACATATTCTGGATTTTGAGATAAAAATGATAAGGTTTGACCCGTTTCGGCTAATCTATGTAAACTAGTTTCATAAACTGATCCGAACGCGAAAAGTGCGTAACGGGTAACCAAATGAGTCATGAACATGTTTCGTAAGTTAATATGCCTTAAATATGTTATGACATCAGTAAGATATCTTCTATTATGCCTAAAACGAATTTTAACTCAAATTATGCCCCGTAAGATATCAAAGCTATTTTGGTCATTTAAAAGGTTATAAAAGAGATTTAATATAAATCTGAGTTTCAGGTCTAATATAATCAGTAAATATACTTACTTTAATAGGTTATATCAGTAGGGTATTACATATATGTGAAATTTACCATTTATAACCAAACTATGTACCGAAGGGGCATTTTGGTAATTTCAACTAAGGTTTAAAGGTCAAATCTGGAAATCTGAGTTTAAAACTTTTGCTTAATACTAAAGTATAATAATTTACTTAAAATATCAGTAGGTATCAAGTCTTATATATTTAAAATAGTTTTTAATACATACTATGCGCTTAAAACGCTTAAAAAGACGGTTTTAAGCGATTTCCGGGTTTTATAAGAAAAGCTAATATTTTTATTATTCCAGAAGGCTTAAAATATTTTATTTATCATATTAGATTAGTAGAAAAAGGTTTGGTATCAAAAAGATTTGTAAAACTCATTTTATAGGCCAAAAGGGCAAAACCGACAATTACCGAATCAAAGCTATAACCCTATGTTATGCTCAGCCTAAAATTAAATAAAAATCTTCAAAAATCCCAAAATATTATATTACATCAGTGGGTAAAAAGTTTGGTATCAAAAATTGGGTTTAGATAGGCTATATGCTAATTACGAAGTTTAATTAATAAAAGCTTTCTAATTACGCTATTGAGCATAACTCTTAATCTAGACCTCCAACTGATGTGAAAATTTAGGGACATGTTTATAAATTAGTAATAAGGATTATTGTCCTCTCTCATTTTCAAAATTCTTGTTTTAAGGTCAAAAGGGCATAATAGTCAACATTTAGGCATATAACGGAAACATGCATATGAATCGGATAACTAATGAACCAAGTTGTATAATCACAGAGGGTTATACTAACATGTAACCTGGTCCTAATAAGGCTCTAAGACATTTCTAAATCATGCTACACTGGGTCATAACTGAAAGTAAAAGCAAAAGTCTAATTATGCGACTTTCGGTTCTGAACCGAGCCTAAACTGAAAATTGTCGGGTTGAACATGTTTAGACATGTTCTTACATTAATTACCAAGTTATATTAGTGATAAAACAGGTTGCATGGCTTCTACATTGTTAATTATGCATTTATTTGAAAAATTGCTTTCTGTTGACTATTTCTAATCAAGTTTGACCCGACAATTGACCTAGTTAGAGTGGGAATCAGAGGGTGCCCTTTTAAGGGTTTATTACCCACATAATTACCAACTCATAAGTACCTTCAATTCGAGATTTGACTGGACAAATTGTGATTAATCACGAAGTCAAACCTTAATTACGACGGTTTTAACTTAGGCTAATAAACTAATAAAACTGAATTAAGAGAGGTTAAGAAAGCTTACAAAGGATCCAATGGACTGAAACTAACACAGAGGAGGTTCCTTTTTTGCTCAGGACCCTTTTGAATTTGAGAGAGAGCCAAATGCAAGAATGATGTGTAAGTGAAATGGAGAAATCATGGCCTATTTATAGTTTTGGAGGGCTCACGGATGATCAACAAGTGTCGGGGAAAGATAACCAGATTACAACAAGTGTAAACTGGTTTTATGAATCAGTTGGCAGCCCCTAGATTGATGTTTGAGAGTATGGAAGCCAGCTTGAACAAAAACCAGCAAGAAACAGGTTGTCTGCAGCTGTTTTCTGCATCTGTTCACCTCACGCTGCCCGCGTAGGGAACCCAGGCAGCTTACGCGGCCCGCCTGCAAGTCCAAACCAGCAAACATAGTTCCAGAATGTACAATATCAGTCCCTGCACTTGTTAAAAGGATTTTCTGACACGCATAAGACCTGTTAACCTCATTTAAAGGCTCCACCATGATGCCCAATTATAGGGAACATGAAACATGCTCAAAAATATGTCGGATGTCGGTTCGTTTGGCCGTACGGTCACGTTGTTCGTCTAATTACGTCTAATTACTACGCGGCGAATGGAATTTTATTAAGCCAAACACTAAAATAAAATATTTTAGTGCTTACATAAATTTTTGGGTGTCCGGATATATTCAGAACGCAAGATATGCGCGAAAATACAAACTTATGCACTTTTTGACACTTTTAGTCCCTACATGACTTAAAAGTTTATTTTTGCGCACGAAACACCTCGAAGCCTATTTCTAAGCTAGGTAAGGGATATTTAGGGTATGTTTAACTTATTATCATATTCCAGAAGTTCTGTTACCATACGAATCGACATGCTTTTGCAGTCTGACGCAAATAGTCCTTTAATCGCACAAAGTAGCGCAAAACGTCGTTTAATGATATCCAAGCCTTCCATGCCCATAATGGGCATTCCCAAGCATGATTTTAATTATTACTACGCTCTCGCTCGCTTAAATGGTCACCAAAAGGCGTAGATTCAAAAGTTGACGCTTTAGGTCCTTCTATTGCGCAAACTTGCGCATTTCATTGTTTAATATCATCGAAGCCTCATCTAATCCATATTAGGCATTCTTGAGAGTATTATTAAACATCACGATGCTTTGGGTTCGCTAAAAGGTCATTCAGAGGTGTAATTAAACATATTGACACTTTTAGTCCTTCTAACTTGCAAAGTTGCGCGTATCTTTACTTATAGGCATAAAAACTTTAAACGGCCAATGTTTGGCATTATCGAGAGTATAATCAAATATCATGAAGCTCCCGGTTTGTTAAAAGGTCACTCAGAGGTAAGAATTAACATGTTGACGCTTTTAACTCTTCATTGCGCAAACTTTCAATTAATTACGCGAACGCCTACACTCGATCAACAAGTGGCTCATTTGTGAATATAAATACCGTACGAAGTTATTCAGAAACTTATTTTAGGTATACAAACACTTCCAGACCTTTCATAATCAAGGTTTTCGATTTTTCAAAAAATAAGTCCCTTAAATTCAATATTTGACTTCATTAGGGTTTATTACACGTGTCAATACATCATTGGACGTGATTTTACGAGGTGTTACATCCTCACCCCCTTAAAAGAAATCTCAACCTCGAGATTTGCTAAAATGCTGGAAGTACTTTTCGTCGCATAATGGACTTAACTTCTATTGCATATATGGAGCCTCTCCAAGCTCCCAAGTTGACCTCTATACTAGGTACATGTATCCTTTTTGGAGTTTCTTAACCTGTCGATCCTCAATCGATACAGGTTTCCCGTCATATCATAAATCTTCATATCATTATGTGATAATGCTCCTTGTAGGTCCACCCAGAGGATCGAGTAACCTCTATTCCCTGTTTTCCGACAAACCCGAAAGTGCGGAATCCAAACGGGTAAGTTAAACCAAGTGACGAACACAAACACAAAGATTCAACGATTAACACTCCATTGTATTAACTCGTATGAAACCGTTACAAAGCAATGTTTACAAGATAAACCTATAAACTCTCAGTTGTGTGTGTGTGTTTACAGTGTTCGGTCTCAAATCTATTCAGATTTGCCTTCCTGTGTTATGTCTATTGTGAGTGCATATATAATGAAGCCATGACGAAAATAAGAAGCCGACGAAATCACATGGGACTAAATCAAGGATATGGACGAAATCACCTAATTTCGTCCTATTTGGTTTTCACCACAAGTGTTTTCATCACAAAGGGATTTCGGCACATGTGTCTTTGACGAAATCACATATGATTTCGTCATACATGTTGGGCTTTGATATTGCTTCTGTCTTCATGTTGGGCTTGGGCATTGGGCCTTGACTTGGGCTATAGAATAAACAAACAACAAACAAACATAACACTTAAACTAATAATGCAAACTGCACACACGCAGTTGCATTTTCATCATTCGATACAAAGTAATTCGCATACCGAGTCAAGACAGGAGGTTGTCTTGACTACGACCTTCACTTCGTAGCCGAGTCGAACTGAGTCGAGCCATATCCACACGATATGTATCAACAAACTCCCCCTTGGATGCTGCTCGCGAGGTTCGTAATCTCGTTCTCCATATCTTGATGGTTCATTCATTCTTGTCGTAGGATCTTCAAAGTCTTCACGCGTCGTAAGTAGAAAGTGTATTAACAAACTCCCTTTTCATTTAGGTAGTGTGTTAACAAACTCCCCCTTTGATTATGCTTGGGAATCTTTTGACTTCAATGCTTGAGATCCTTGTGGTGTTGGTGAGTAATCAGCGGCAACTCGATCATCTTTATCATTTGAGTGCCTTCACGTCGTGTCTTCATTCCGAAGCTTATCATCGAACATGTTCTCCTCGCCTTTCGCATTTGCACATGCAAGAAAGCTAAATGCGTAATGAGAACAACCGCTTGGAATATAGTTAACATTAAACAAATGACACACATGTGACCAATTCTTATTCAACTACCGTCCGACAGTTTAGTTTGAAAAGTTAACAGATTTTTCAATTTAGATTATTAACTTTCAAAACTTGCAAACTCTGACCGTTTATGAAGATTCAGTCGTTTTGGTTTTCAATCAGATTTCAGGCAACGAAGACTTGAGTTCCAACATCGGTTAATCAAAACTAAAGCTGAAATAAAATCTTTTTGACTTTTATAAAGTTTATATTAAAACACACCTAAAATCTTTTTGGTATTTTGAATATTTCAAACTTAAAGACTGAAAGCGGTAAATAAATGTATACAGAGTTGCAGAAAGTAATAAAAGTAAATATATACAAATATTCTTTTTGCGAGTTTCGAGGGTAAGAGAATCATATCAGTGTACGGTCATGCCAAAACGCTCTTGTTGTTCTTTTTGTTAACAATTAGATAAACATCCTATAACGATTATCGGTATTGTTATCCACATAAGCTCAACTTATCATATGTAATCATGGCGAGGGGATACATTAAGGTATGATTTATACTTACCGACCGTTGTTCATCCACATCACGACACATTCCCGTATCAAGGTATGCACGAGGATTTCATCTTACTGGTGAGTATACCATTTATCATCTGTTTTGCCGTATAAAAGATGTGAGTAACTCACTTATTTTGATTGAAAACAAGCCCTATGTGATAGAATCACTTATTGATGAGGAACTTGATTTTCAGATGCAGGAGGGCACAGGAGCAAGTCCGTGAACAGGTCAGTACTTTCGTACAGCAGAGAGACGAACTTGACTCCCGGATAAATGTGATATATTATCACTTATTTTGTGGACATGTGATTGTTGATCACTTATTGAGGTCGAATGCAGTATGTACACGTATGTATGATATCATGGAAGATCTAGACTTCGTCGCCGATTTGTTTCGGTAAAAGAAACAACCATGATACCCAGATGATAAACAGCATAAAGACCACATATTTCAGAACCTCGGCAATCTCTCAAACGAAATTTCGGTACTAAGACCATATGCCAATGAGTGGTTCCCACCTGGTCTTCAGTCGATTTAAGTTTATATCACCCTGCACACTTTAAGATGATTGTGAGCCTACCGATACATCTTATATAGAGCTGCTTAACATTTTTCATTTCAGTTTAAAAAGGTTTCAACAGACCACTGATGTACTATCATTTTCTCTTTTGCTCGCCAGGAAACTCATTTTTGTTTTTCTATGTTTTTGGGTTTTGAAATTTTTCGATGTTTTTGAATTTTCAAATTTTGGATTACTCCCCCTAAAATCAACAAACTTACAATAATTTTAAAAACACAAAGATATTTACAAAAAGGATTTCCCGATGTCGGTTAACTCATGTTTTACCTCAATGCCGTTTACCAAAATTTATTTAATCAGAAATGATTTATCGAATTTTGGAAAAATGAGTTGGCACGTCGGTAAGCGGTGCGGACCTTGACAACATTGACGAGTTTCATAGTGAAACAATCACGTGTGAAGTGATATTCGAGTTCAACGTGTCAGGTCAAAGAGTGCTGTATGAGATGGTATAATTCACAAATCAGCTTAAATATCGACAAAGATAGGAGAGATTAGAAGTTTAAAACCGTATCCTGCAACTGCTTCGTGCATTGGTAGGAATCTGAGCGCTCTCCTAAACTGGATATCCACCAGGTGTGGATTTCAAAGTCGATTTTGTAACTACTGAGAAATCTCTTCACAGCAACAAGATCAGAAACCTCTGGGTCCGGCTGGCCTTACATATTGCACCAGCGAAGGTCTTTGTCTTACTCTTTGAGAAGTAGTGTGCGGTTGTTCAATCCACGCCAAGGCATCCGCACACCCCGTTTGGTTTGATCAACAAACACATTTTCTTCAAATACACCGTGGAGAAATGTACACTGCACGTTCATCTTGTTAATTTCGAACTTCAGACGTGCTACATGCACGTACTTTTCATTGGAATCTTTCCTGAGGACCCGATCAAAAACCATAACAACCAAATTTTGGCACATTTTTCATTTGGTCGAAATTTTTTTTTAACTTCATTCCTTTTTCCTCTCCATCAATGGCAACAATATTCTCCTAGATGTAACAATATTTCGGAGCCTTATGTCGTCGATCTTGTGCATGGATGCTCCACTATCAATAATCCTAAGACTATCAATAGTTCCTCCTGGAACATCCTGCACTCTCATTCAGAGATTAGTTGGAGAGGGGGACCCAAGCCTTCACAGACTTGGGTCGTCCGTCATCATCGAGAATTGTAACATCCATTTCCCGATGATTCGGAATTGATGTAGCTCCCCCTGAAACAATTTCCGATTTTGGTTTCCAAATCTGTTTTTGTTTTTCATTTTTAACATTTGATTTAACAGACTGCATTTGGACAACCTCTGGTTTTAAAACCTTTTCAACTTCTTGTCGTTGTTTCTTTTTCTGTTTCATTTCCCGTTGTTTAACAAGGCGAGGGTCCTGTTTTGGTGAAACAGATCTTTTATGGTAACTGTTACCATGGGGGGCATCAACCTTTGACTTTCCCTTGGTGAGATATGGACAATTCTTAACAATGTGCCCGTACTCACCGCATTCAAAACATGATCTCCGCTCAACAAACCTCGGAGTATCATAACTGTAAGAGCTTGATGATGAGCTTCGTGATCTTGAGGTACTTGGTCCTACATCACAACCGTTTGTGTGTTGTGTGTAGTTGTTTTGACTGTTTCTTTTCAAAATTTTAACTTGTTTAACAAAATCTAGATTAGATTTGTTTTCAAATGTGTCAACTTTATATGTTCCCTTTGATTTCACAAACTTTATCTTCTTGTCCTTTTTCTGAGTCTGTTTCTTTTGACCTTGAGTCGGTGATTTACCCTTTGGTTTGGTGCGATTTTGCTGAACTTTCTCAGTTGGTAATTTCTGATTGCCACATTGTTTTCTAACTTCAGCCTTTGGGATAGGAGGACACTGTGTTACCACAACGTGTGATCCTGTCTTTCCCAAAAACTTACTTGTTGAATCCTCAAAAATTTTACTTATTAAAGATTGATTAACATTCTTAATAGGAAAATCTTTGTCAAAGTAGATTTTATCATCACCAACAAGAGTGTACAGCAAATTCACACTCTCAGACTCTTGTGAGGAAGTAGACGTGGACTCGATCAGAACAGTCGTAGCAGGTTTTGCGGGAGGATCACATAGAATATGATTCTCGAGAGGTATGTCCTCTTCTTTGATTACCGCATCTGACTGTGCTGAGTCAGTATCATTAGATTCATCATCTGAAGAATCAGTATCCTCAACAATGATTGGAGGATCCTGATTTTGTTCAGCAGTTACAAATGTATCTGCTGACACATCCGAATCTGATGATACTTCCGGTTTATATCCAAGTCCCGTTGCAAATTCCTCAATGTCTAAAGGAACAGATTCTTCATAATGAGTTCTATACTCCTCATCAGGCAGTGCATCATAATTTTGTCTAACAGGTGGTGGACATTTCTTATATCCAATGCACGTGACATCCTTTTTCTCTTTTTGTGTGCCAATGATGTGATCCAGCACATATCTAGAGTTAGAATAACTGTCTAGTTTAAGCCAGATCACCTCACTTTCACACTTTGTGCAAGCTAACTCTTTTTGCATGCTTTCAAGACGATTGATATAAATGTTTATGTCAGTTTGTTTTCTTGAAACCATTTTTGCCAGTTCGGTTTTATCTTTTCTTAAAGTTTCAACCATCGTTTTAAATTCCTTTTCATGGTTTTCATAAAACATGTTAGCCTATTTTCATTTTGAAAGATCCACTATCAACTTTTGATTGTGCATATTTGTCACTTCAAATTTGTTTTGCAAATCCTCATGTTTGCTTTGCAAATCACACCACTAAGTATCTAATGAAACATGTTTGTTTTGCAAGTCAAACAATTTAGCATTTAAAGCATCATGTTTGCTTTGCAACTCAGACATATTAGCATCCAAATCAACACATTTAACATTTAAGCTAGCACAATTATCACAATTAACGACAGTTGGTTCATCGACACATACCTGGCTGGAATCACTCTCAGATGTTGACCTATATGCATCAGAATCAACAACCTCCCTTGATGATTCACATTCAGATCCATCCTCGCTTGAACTTGAACTTGAAGTTGTAACATCTTCAACTGAAGTTGAAACGTCTTCAACTGAAGTTGAAACGTCTTCAACTGAAGTTGAAACGTCTTCAACTGAACTACTGTCATGTTCAGAACTGTCATCGTTTCGCGATGATTCACCATTGCTGGCATCTTTGACAATTTCGGCATAAAACGCAGTTCCTGTATGACTACAGTTCCTTGGATCAAGAGATGATGGTGCTACAGTAGAACGATGGCACTGTGAAGCAACTGGTGGTAACGGATTTCCATACAAGTCTGTGGTTGGAGCTGGCTTTACACGAACTTGTATCGGATTGCCATATAAATCTGTGCTTGTGACAAACGCCGTTTGAAGTGGAGCGTGTGAAGCAGGTCTTGAAGAAGTGCTAGGAGTTCCATAATACATATCAGTATTATGTCGCACTGGTATTGCAGAAGTGCTAGGAGTTCCATAATACATATCAGTATTTTGTCGCACTGGTATTGCAGAAGTGCTAGGAGTTCCATAATACATATCAGTATTTTGTCGCACTAGTATTGCAGAAGTGGGTGCGGGATTTTCGGCCCATGAGGGAGATAAACGTGCGTTTGTATACTTGCTCTATGCAGTTGACGGATTACCCCAAGCCGGATTCATTTTGAATGTATAATGACGAACACCTGATTAAATCACACAAATTAAATAGTTAAATATGATTTAAAAAGCTTCTGTTAACAATATGAAAAGATATGTGATGAAAATAGGGGTTTTCGTTGCTGATATGTTTGATTTTGTCGCTGAAATGGTGATTTCGTTGCTGAAATGGTGATTTCGTTGCTGAAATGTTTTACTGACACTTCTGATTTCGTCAGGAAAAGTGATTTCGTTGCTGAAATGTTTTACTGACACTTCTGATTTCGTCAGGAAAAGTGACTTCGTCCAGAATTAGTTGATTTCGTCGCTGAACTGTTTATTACGAAAATAGGATTGTTGCTGAACTGTTTATGACGAAAATAGGAGGGGATTTCGTCCAGAAAGTTGTTCCAGCTTGATATTATTGACCAGGTGATTTCGTTGACTGAATGTATGATTTCATGCACTAGTGTTTTCGTTGATAAGGGTGATTTCGGCTGAGAATGATATGCAAACTGATTTCGTCCAGATATTGAAGTGATTTCGGCCTGATTAGGTGTTTTCGGCAATAAGGTTTTCGGCCAGGTCTGAATTCGGTCAGAAGTGATTTCGGTGAGCTTGATATTGTTGACTGGTTGTTTTCGTTGAATGATGTAACCAGACAATAAGATATTTTTCAAAACCAACT
Source organism: Helianthus tuberosus (assembly GCA_030545235.1). Taxonomy (NCBI): domain Eukaryota; kingdom Viridiplantae; phylum Streptophyta; class Magnoliopsida; order Asterales; family Asteraceae; genus Helianthus; species Helianthus tuberosus. Next base: position 149,258,130 of record CM060371.1, on the reverse strand, counting down.
CTTCTGACACAAAGCCACAAATTTCAAACTTTACCTTACCAAGACACTCTTTTGTCAAACCACCTTACTGAAACAATTTCGAAGCATGTTAATTTCAACCTTTCATCATTGCACTTGTATACACCTTTTTTTTAAACAATTGTATTATATTAATAACAACACAATAATTTACCAACAAATGGATCAAACTCAGATATATGTCAAGAACAACTCAAGAACACTTTGAATATCTTATGAACTTGATGAGTTTTCAGGTGACCGATAAATTTTCAAACAACAATTTTTGCTAAAACTTTCAATAAAAACCCACAATAACGTACAAGCATGTAATATAACAAGGTTTTCACTAAAACAAGAAGCAAAACATAATGATTTTCAAGGTTTTGAAAAGAAGTTTTTCAGAAAAATGATTTTTAACAAGAGCATAAACTGAAATAAACTTCCAAAATCTATCAAAACACTAGAAAATCGACTTGGTTTAAACAAGGAATCGAGCCAATGCTCTGATACCAATTGTAGGTCCACCCAGAGGATCGAGTAACCTCTATTCCCTGTTTTCCGACAAACCCGAAAGTGCGGAATCCAAACGGGTAAGTTAAACCAAGTGACGAACACAAACACAAAGATTCAACGATTAACACTCCATTGTATTAACTAGTATGAAACCGTTACAAAGCAATGTTTACAAGATAAACCTATAAACTCTCAGTTGTGTGTGTGTGTGTTTACAGTGTTCGCTCTCAAATCTATTCAAATCTGCCTTCCTGTGTTATGTCTGCTGTGAGTGCATATATAGTGAAGCCATGACGAAAACAAGAAGCCGACGAAATCACATGGGACTAAATCAAGGATATGGACGAAATCACCTAATTTCGTCCTATTTGGTTTTCACCACAAGTGTTTTCATCACAAAGGGATTTCGGCACATGTGTCTTTGACGAAATCACATATGATTTCGTCATACATGTTGGGCTTTGATATTGCTTCTGTCTTCATGTTGGGCTTGGGCATTGGGCCTTGACTTGGTCTATAGAGTAAACAAACAACAAACAAACATAACACTTAAACTAATAATGCAAACTGCACACACGCAGTTGCATTTTCATCGTTCGATACAAAGTAATTCGCATACCGAGTCAAGACAGGAGGTTGTCTTGACTACGGCCTTCACTTCGTAGCCGAGTCGAACCGAGTCGAGCCGTATCCACACGATATGTATCAACACTCCTCGACTTATTGGTGAAACACATCCTTAAATCATTAGTGTGTAATGCATTGCGAGCTCCGCCAAGTTCCTTAAATAGGTTTTAGCTTATAAGCTATTTGATCTTGATACATCCGATTCCCTCGAATGATTCTATATATTCAGAGCTTAACTAGCCTGATAATTAACAAATTGGTACACCCTTCCAGGGTGATATCTTTTGTTGAACCTTATTCCTTAACAAGAATTTAAGAGGGTTACTACTTTCATTAATCCTTGATTTTCTGCCGAATACTGGCAACTTACAGATGATTATGGATTTGCATGATCTTATTCGTTGTTTCCAAGGAAACTTTCAGATCCTGATAACTGGACTTACTAATCTTCTGTCTAACAATAGATGTTTAACATTCCATCTATACAAGGTCCCCAAAGGAGCAGCCTTGATACTTACATAACAACTATTATAGAAAAGCTTATTTTAAGGTGAGATGGTTATTCCAACCTTTGCTTAAAACTAATCTTAAGGAATAGCTAATCCTCACCGCTAGTCGAACAAATCGACGATCCTGGGCAGCTAATGGCAATTCTTAATTGTTGCCTAATTAGGGTTGCGGTAATTAATGCATAAGCAAGATGAACCGTCTTTATTAATTAACTATACCGAATTCTCAGAATATTGAGTTAGGCTATATGAATCCTCTATTTTAAAACTCACTTAATCAGGGATTCGATTATTCGTTAATTAACATGGAGTCTTTACAATACTGCAGCCCTAAGCGGGATGTTAATCTTAACTCTACTTGCCTCTCAGAAGGTAAACAGAGTAATCTTAGGAGAAGATAATCAAAACATAAAGAGGTTACAAAGATTTTCCAAATCTCAGGCTCCAGTTCATCTATCAAATTCTGTGTCAGATAAGTGACACCTTTATGTTACGAGTCCACGAATTCCTTAATCGAAGACATTTACTTTGAATACCATCCTGGATATCTTCTTTGAATACCATTAGCTGACTTTAGTACCATATAACCATCGGAATATCTTTGTGGTCCCATGCATTAAACCTCCATATTGATCAGGCATGGAAGCAATCTATGGAACATATTAAGATATACCAATCCTCATATGGCGCTTTTTATCATACCGTCTGGTATTCGCAATCGATAGAGATCAAAGAGATATCAACTATATATGCTGACGCACTTCTTCTAGAGAGAGGATGCTTCTAGAATTCTACGACTGAAGGTTTCTGACAGGAACAGAAGAAACGGTTCTTATGATTTCGCCTGTAAGTTTTACCTTACAGTTAATTTCTAGGGTTCTTACGGAAAATTTCTAACAGTTTGCCAAGCTTTTGGTCTTATGAGAGACTCAGCAGCACCTGAAACCAAACGTAACTCCTAGTAATAAAATCATAATAAGGGATTTATCTAGTGTTATTATTAACGTGGACTGCCTCTAATCATTCATCAGGAGGGTTAAACGCCTCCACTCTTAATCCTTTTTAACTTAGCTGCAAAATCTTTGGCAAATTTTAGGGCAGTCAAATTTTAGGGCAGTCTCAGCTTTGGCTGGTTATTTCTTAATCTATATAACGTGAGTAGCTGAGGTAGATCCATAATGGATTTATAATGAGCAGGCTTTGAAATCTTAATGTGCCCTCTTATTGCCGATGCTAACCACCAATAATTATTTGCATTAAGCTTAGATTTTGGGTAATTTGAATAGAGCACTATCTCAGCCAATGAATTAAAATTTGCAACATACTGTCGACAGTCTAGAACTTTTATGGTGAGAGTCAGAAAATTCTTATTCCATCTTTTTCCATTTCGTGACGTGGATAATAGGTTTTTCTAATAAGGTCCTTAAAACTTGGACCATCCCATATTGTATAAGAGGATCTTTCTTGTGGACTCCATTGATGTCCTCACTAATTAAAGGTATTGCCATCGAATGACTGTGATGCATACCTCACCGTGTCCTTTCCAGCATAACTGCTGATACACCTAATGGTTTCTACTTCATCCAACAAATTTCCCGCAATCGATGGCCCTTTTTACTATTGAAGTTTCTTGACTTCCAAGAGACGAAGTACTTTTAAGTACATCCAAAAAAGGAATGGGGCTCCTTGCCATATATGATTTTGTTTAGTTTATTCTTTGCATATGAAGTCTGAGTAAAGCTCTTCTCATGAGCAGCGACATGTGTTTTAGAGCAAGCAGCATTCGGCTTCTTGAACCTTTTCATGACTTTTCTCATAGCCTTTCTAACAGTTGCGTTAATTACAGTTTTGGAGATTAACTCCATTAACATTGAGGTTCACTTTTGATGCACCATTAACATTTGTCGCATCTCTAGCATCGCGACTGTTGTTTGTCTCTTCTGAGTTTTCCATACTCGAAGCTTTGGTATTAAATACCAAATTCAACAAATGCTTAGGCAATCCGTACCGTGTGTCTCCTTGAATTGTCAAAGGCTCACCATAAGGAGTTTTGATAATTACTTGCTTCTTATCACACACAATATGGGCTTGGTTATAAGACAACCAATCCATTCCTATCACTATATCGAGTCCCTCTAATTTTAACGAAACAAAGACAACGGAAAAGAATGGTTCCTAATGGATATAAAACATCCATCTAATATTGCTAAAGCAGTCTCTGAGGTACCATCGGCCAATTCTACTTCATACTTAACGCTTAGAGTTTTAACAGGCAGATTTAAAAATTTTACAAAATCTATTGTCTATGAAAGACATATCTGCACCCGAATCAAATAATACTCTAGCATAAACGTCATTGATAAGGAAAGTACTTGTTGTGATATTGTCATCCTGAACGGTCTCTTGAGCATTCTTTTGAGAGTCCCCAGCTTTGGTCTTCTTAGCCTCCCCAGGCTTCTTGGTTTTATTTGGGCAATTTGTTTTGATGTGCCCTATTTGATTACAACCATAGAAGGTTGCGTGCTTTATGTCTTGGCACTCCAAAGTTTTGTGCCCTTCCTTATTACAGATTCCACAAGGCTTGGCTTGTGACTCTAAAGTGCATTTCCCTTTAGTCGCCTTCTTTGGGCAGCGGGTCCTTATGTGCCCCTTCTCGTTGCAACCATAACAGGTCGCATCTTTCAACTTCTTGCAATCCAAGGTCTTATGCTCATTGGACCTGCAGATTCCACAAGGTAGAGGCTGAGACTCAAATCTGCATTTCCCGAGGTGGTATTTCCTACAAGTTTTGCATCTGGTATTTTCACCTGACTGCTAGTTGTCCTTCAAGTCCTTGCATTCATGAGTCTTGTGATCCATCTCTTTACAGATGCCACATCCTCTGTCTGTTCATGGAAACATTTTCCGAAGTGTTGTTTCCCGCAGGTTTTACATTTGGGTTTCGCCTCATTTGGCTTGGACTGGTTTGAACCGGTCTTACCATTTTTGTAACCTTTATTTGGGGTATTATCGCACTTTCGCTTATGATTCTTTAATACTCGGTCCACGGCTTTGTTTACGGCTGTATCTAACATAGCCTGTAACTCGGTGCCCGTTAAGTTCCATCTTGCATCATTATTCTGATCAACTGGATGATTGTGGGCTTCATAGGAATCAGCCATGGTGAAGCTTTGAAGGCTACAAACCATGTAATAATAATTTATTTAATTATATAACGAATAGTCGAGTTTGATGATTAAATAGCCCTGGTGCAAATAAACCATATAAGCCAATAGATAGTATTAAATTTTATTTGATTATGTTTGGCCTAGGTTTTTAAATAAACCATCCTTGGCGTTTAAACAGAATATAATCCTTCATATTTATTAGACAGGGGATATAAGTCACGACTGTCAATGTCGTACCGACATTTTATATATAGCACAAGGGCTTGTTCCAAAGGACTTTTGATGGCACAGAGGCTTTGTCACTAGGGAAATTTTAAAACATAATTAATGATCCATTGGGTCGAAAAAATTTCATAGTTCATTGCCTTTTGGCAGGAAGTTGTGAAATAAAACTATCTTTGTCATGATTACATCTTTGCCCGTAGGCATACATCTTAAATGGATGTTTTGATGTATACATCATGTTCGACGTTTATTAGTCATGATTCCTATTAATCATTTAGGCTAATTAAGGGGTTTGGGAAATTCCTAATATAAAGATGACAAGTGTGATTTTATCGCATCACTGTTGTCGGGAGTGTTAACATGTTTTCAGATGTTAACAAATCTGAATCTCTTTTAAAAAGGTTTTACCATCATAGCCAGGTCTTTAATGACATTCAAGCTAGGTTATACCCTTTAAGATTCTTTTTAATATATATACTGGCAGATAAATTTCAAAAAGTGATTTTGTCGCATCACCGTTGTCAGGAATGTTAACATGTTTTCAGATGTTAACAAGGATTTGAATCTTTTGAATAGGTTTTACCATCTTGGCCATGTCTAAAATGATATGTGGCTAGGTTTACCTTTAAGATTCTTTTTAATATTTAACGCAAAACAATCCTGAATTGAGATGTTAATAAGGATCTGAATCTAATTGAGGAACTACCATCTTAGCCCTGTCTTAAAATGACACATGGGCTAGGTCTTATCCTTTTTAGATTTTGCCATTTTATTATAATGGTAGATCTTATAAAAGGAATGTTATTATTTCATATTTTATGTTCATATACAATGATGTAAATAAAATTTAGATAAAACATTCCTATGATTTTTAAAAGAGGTACATAATTGTCCTAAACAGGACTTGAAAGAAATAATGTTGTCCACGAAGGGACTGAAAGATAAGTATGCCCTTATAAGGACCTACTAAGGAAACGAACTTTAGCAAAAGGAGTTTCTTCTTCGTTTTAGTTCTGAATGTTTTCTCCTTGGTTGTACGTTTATCCTAGTTGCATTACGAAGCTCGGCATTCCTAGGCTTCGGAAGGGAAGAATTTCCATTACAGCTCCTTTTCTTGGCGACATGTTAAAAATATATAGAATTGAAAGCAATAATTCTCCGAATAGAGATGAGAGTATTCCTATGTTAAGTCTAGACTTAGAAGGTCAAGGAATGTGCTACCGTGTCATTGAGATTTAAACACATAAAGGCTAGTGTTTAATTAACTCAATGTTGGCTCTGATACCAACCTGTCACACCTCGATATTTCTACGTATTACCGGTGGGCCCGGTGGGGAGTATCGTGACGTAGTTGATATCATCATAGTCAAACAACACAATTTAAATACACAGCGGAAGCAAAAGATGAATATATTACAAACCGATATAAAATAATATCAAAGTATTACAAACGGAATGTAAAGGATCCACAGGCGGATCAAATAAAAGATATCAACTACGTCACGATACTAGACGGAATAGGGTGGCTACTCCTAGCATCAATAAAGAGTCTTGCAAGGTGGGGAGTATCGTGACGTAGTTGATATCATCATAGTCAAACAACACAATTTAAATACACAGCGGAAGCAAAAGATGAATATATTACAAACCGATTTAAAATAATATCAAAGTATTACAAACGGAATGTAAAGGATCCACAGGCGGATCAAATAAAAGATAATTGTTCAACAGATTTTAACATCTAAGCTTGCAAGACTTTTTATTGATGCTAGGAGTAGCCAGCCTATTCCGTCTAGTACCTGCACTTAGCCTTTTTGGAAAATACGTCAGTTTACACTGGTAAATACAATTAACTGACTCATTTTGAAAATGTTTTAGAAAATTGATTTGAATGCACATGGCACAAAACTTTTTATAACTTGGGATAATTATTTAAATATAAACTTGTAAAAGAATTACATGTTCGTTATACGTTCAGTAGCCCGGGCTGAATACCGGGTTAAAGATTAATAGACACACCACATGATATAATCCCGCGGCGAGTTATTCTCGAACCGTCGGTTATACCTTTTTATATATATATGCACTGGCAGGTGTATGCCTACACCCCGTGCTTAGGTCGTGGCCATTTCAATGAATGATGCCAAGGATATCCGGGACATGGTCATTAACCCCCCAAAGGCTTTAAGCAAACAAAACAGTTTAAACAGGTCATCTCAATAAATTAACCTTCATATGATTAAAAATTCAATGCCCGACCAAGCGGTATTCTATATACCGTACCCCAAGCCCGTATAAGGGAAAATAAGTTAAAAGTATTTACCTAAGCAAATTTATACAATTTATCCCAGCCGTATACAACCAAGCAAGTACAGGTAGCTTTTACTGGGCTCCTAAATCTGGAATGAAGGTTTTATTACCCTATTAGATTCCTAACGGGTCTTAATTAAGCATATGCTTAGACCGGTTAGTTTTAAAGGAGGATATACGGTTCAGACGCAAGATTAAGCGAAGACTGGATTAGAATGTGGTTTAGACCCGACAAGTTTATATACTTGTTCAATATGGGTAAACTAAACATATTCTGGATTTTGAGATAAAAATGATAAGGTTTGACCCGTTTCGGCTAATCTATGTAAACTAGTTTCATAAACTGATCCGAACGCGAAAAGTGCGTAACGGGTAACCAAATGAGTCATGAACATGTTTCGTAAGTTAATATGCCTTAAATATGTTATGACATCAGTAAGATATCTTCTATTATGCCTAAAACGAATTTTAACTCAAATTATGCCCCGTAAGATATCAAAGCTATTTTGGTCATTTAAAAGGTTATAAAAGAGATTTAATATAAATCTGAGTTTCAGGTCTAATATAATCAGTAAATATACTTACTTTAATAGGTTATATCAGTAGGGTATTACATATATGTGAAATTTACCATTTATAACCAAACTATGTACCGAAGGGGCATTTTGGTAATTTCAACTAAGGTTTAAAGGTCAAATCTGGAAATCTGAGTTTAAAACTTTTGCTTAATACTAAAGTATAATAATTTACTTAAAATATCAGTAGGTATCAAGTCTTATATATTTAAAATAGTTTTTAATACATACTATGCGCTTAAAACGCTTAAAAAGACGGTTTTAAGCGATTTCCGGGTTTTATAAGAAAAGCTAATATTTTTATTATTCCAGAAGGCTTAAAATATTTTATTTATCATATTAGATTAGTAGAAAAAGGTTTGGTATCAAAAAGATTTGTAAAACTCATTTTATAGGCCAAAAGGGCAAAACCGACAATTACCGAATCAAAGCTATAACCCTATGTTATGCTCAGTCTAAAATTAAATAAAAATCTTCAAAAATCCTAAAATGTTATATTACATCAGTGGGTAAAAAGTTTGGTATCAAAAATTGGGTTTAGATAGGCTATATGCTAATTATGAAGTTTAATTAATAAAAGCTTTCTAATTACGCTATTGAGCATAACTCTTAATCTAGACCTCCAACTGATGTGAAAATTTAGGGACATGTTTATAAATTAGTAATAAGGATTATTGTCCTCTCACATTTTCAAAATTCTTGTTTTAAGGTCAAAAGGGCATAATAGTCAACATTTAGGTATATAACGGAAACATGCATATGAATCGGATAACTAATGAACCAAGTTGTATAATCACAGAGGGTTATACTAACATGTAACCTGGTCCTAATAAGGCTCTAAGACATTTCTAAATCATGCTACATTGGGTCAGAACTGAAAGTAAAAGCAAAAGTCTAATTATGCGACTTTCGGTTCCGAACCGAGCCTAAACTGAAAATTGTCGGGTTGAACATGTTTAGACATGTTCTTACATTAATTACCAAGTTATATTAGTGATAAAACAGGTTGCATGGATTCTACATTGTTAATTATGCATTTATTTGAAAAATTGCTTTCTGTTGACTATTTCTAATCAAGTTTGACCCGACAATTGACATAGTTAGAGTGGGAATCAGAGGGTGCCCTTTTAAGGGTTTATTACCCACATAATTACCAACTCATAAGTACCTTCAATTCGAGATTTGACTGGACAAATTGTGATTAATCACGAAGTCAAACCTTAATTACGACAGTTTTGACTTTAGGCTAATAAACTAACAAAACTGAATTAACAGAGGTTAAGAAAGCTTACAAAGGATCCAATGGACTGAAACTAACTCAGAGGAGGTTCCTTTTTGCTTAGGACCCTTTTGAATTTGAGAGAGAGCCAAATGCAAGAATGATGTGGTAGTGAAATAGAGAAATCATGGCCTATTTATAGTTTTGGAGAGCTCACGGATGATCAACAAGTGTCGGGGAAAGATAACCAGATTACAACAAGTGTAAACTGGTTTTATGAATCAGTTGGCAGCCCCTAGATTGATGTTTGAGAGTATGGAAGCCAGCTTGAACAAAAACCAACAAGAAACAGGTTTTCTGCAGCTGTTTTCTACATCTGTTCACCTCACGCGGCCCGCGTAGGGAACCCAGGCAGCTTACGCGGCCCGCCTGCAAGTCCAAACCTGCAAACATAGTTCCAGAATGTACAATATCAGTCCCTGCACTTGTTAAAAGGCTTTTCTGACACGCATAAGGCCTGTTAACCTCATTTCAAGGCTCCACCATGATGCCCAAATATAGGGAACATGAAACATGCTCAAAATTTCGGATGGTCCGTTACCATACGAATCGACATACTTTTGAAGTTTGATGCAAATAGTCCTTTAAACGGCCAATGTTTGGCATTATCGAGAGTATAATCAAATATCATGAAGCTCCCGGTTTGTTAAAAGGTCACTCAGAGGTAAGAATTAACATGTTGACGCTTTTAACCCTTCATTGCGCAAACTTTCAATTAATTACGCGAACGGCTACACTCGATCAACAAGTGGCTCATTTGTGAATATAAATACGGTACGAGGTTATTCAGAAACTTACTTTAGGTATACAAACACTTCCAGTCCTTTCAAAGGTTTTCTATTTTTCGAAAAATTAGTCCCTTAAATTCAATATTTGACCTCATTAGGGTTTATTACACGTGTCAATACATCATTGGACGTGATTTTACGAGGTGTTACAGAAAAGATCACAATTAAAGGAGATAAGCCATCTAGATCCACGAAATTTATCTCTGTGATGAAAACTGTAAGCTATGTAAGAAAAGGATCTATAGTGTATTTGATTTCCATAATCACTAACACTAAAGGAAAAGAACTAAAAGACATTCCAGTAGTGTCTTAGTTTTCAGATGTATTTCCAGAAGAATTACCAGGACTACCGCCAGACAGAGAAGTCGAATTCAGAATCCATCTGCTACCAGGAACATCACCAATTTCCAAAGCACCCTACCGCTTGGCACCCGCAGAAATGTAGGAACTGAAGAAACAATTAGATGAATTGCTGGAAAAAGAATTCATACAGCCAAGTTCATCCCCATGGGGAGCACCAATTTTATTCGTTAAAAAGAAGGACGGATCAATGCGTATGTGCATTGACTACCGTGAATTGAACAAGGTCACGATTAAGAATCGGTACCCATTACCAAGAATCGATGATCTGTTCGATCAATTGCAAGTAGCTCGATTTTTCTCTAAAATCGATTTAAGATCAAGATATCATCAATTAAAGGTACAGGAAGAGGATATTCCTAAGACCGCGTTCAGAACGAGGTATGGCCATTATGAATTTACCATCATGCCATTTGGTTTAACCAATGCCCCAGCTGCATTTATGGACATGATGAACCGGATATGTAAGCCATATTTGGATAAATTCATAATTGTCTTTATAGATGATATTCTAATTTACTCAAAAAGTAAAGAGGAACATGCAAAGCATTTGCACTCACTTTTAAGTATATTAAGAAAAGAAAAACTTTATGCTAAGTTTTCAAAGTGTGAATTTTGGTTAGAACAGGTACAGTTTCTTGGACACTTAGTGAACCATGAAGGAATTCATATGGATCCAACCAAAATCGAGGCAATAACCAAATGGAAGACACCTGAGTCACCAACCGAGGTTAGAAGTTTCTTAGGATTGGCCGGTTATTATAGAAGATTTATTCGAGATTTCTCTAGAATAGCCATTACTTTAACTAAGTTAACCTGTAAATCCATTAAGTTTGAATGGGGACCAAAACAGGAAGAAGCTTTTAGAATTCTTAAGCTAAGATTAACCCATGCACCCATACTAGCATTATCAGAAGGAACTGAAGATTTTGTAATTTGTTGTGACGCTTCTAAATTAGGTTATGGATGTGTACTAATGCAACGTCAAAAGGTTATAGCTTACGCCTCTAGACAACTTAAAAATCATGAATAGAATTATTCAACCCATGATCTAGAACTACGAGCTATAATTTTTGCCCTTAAGATTTGGAGACATTACCTTTATGGTAGTAAGTTTACCATATTCTCTGATCATAAGAGTTTAAGGTATGTTTTCGGGCAAAAAGAGTTAAATATGAGACAAAGGCGTTGGATGGAATTGCTTAGTGATTATGATTGTGATATCCAGTATCATGCAGGAAAGGCAAAAGTAGTTGCTGATGCTTTAAGTCGAAAATATCATGAAAAGGCAAAAAGGGTACGTTCTCTTAAATTAAATCTACAAGTAGATTTAAATGATCAAATTAGAAAAGCACAAGAATCAGTAATCAAGGATGATACTGAAAAACTAAAAGGTATGATTAAAGAATTAGAACAAGGAACAGATGGAATTTAGAGATTCCATGAAAAGAGAATGTGGATACCTAAATTAGGAAACCTACGTCATCGTATATTAGAAGAAGCACATAAGTCCAAATATACGATGCATCCAGGAAATGATAAGATGTACCAGGATTTAAGAAAGAATTTCTGGTGGATAGGAATGAAAAAGGACATAGCAACCTATGTTTCTAAATGTTTAACCTGTTCACAAGTTAAAGCTGAACATCAGAAACCCTCAGGTTTGTTACAACAGTTAGAAATGCCAGTGTGGAAATGGGATTTGATAACAATGGATTTTGTTACCAAATTACCCAAAACAAGGAAATGTAATGATACAATCTGGGTGATTGTAGATAGGCTAACCAAGTCAGCTCATTTCCTACCAATGAAGGAAACTCTCAGTATGGAACAGCTAGCTAAATTATATGTAAATGAAATAGTTTCTTTACATGGAATACCTTTATCAATTGTTTCTGATAGGGATAGCCGTTTTACCTCTCATTTTTTTGTCAAGTTTTCAAAAAGCAATGGGAACCAAGTTAAATCTAAGCACATCTTATCATCCTTAAACAGACGGACAAAGCGAAAGGACAATTCAGACAATGGAGGACATGCTTAGAGCTTGTGTAATTGATTTCGGAGGTAATTGGGATGATCACTTACCTTTAATAGAATTTTCTTATAATAACAATTATCACACAAGTATCAATGCTGCACCATTCGAAGCACTTTATAGACGAAAGTGCCGGACCCCAGTCTGTTGGGCAGAAATTGGGGAAAAGCAACTATCTGGACCTGAGATAGTGCAAGAAACAACTGACAAGATTATTCAAGTCAAAGAATGACTAAAACAACACGTGATCGACAGAAGAGCTATGCCGATAACCGACGCAGACCATTGGAATTTCAAGTAGGAGATAAAGTGTTGTTGAAAGTCTCTCCTTGGAAAGGAATAGTAAGATTCATCAAACGCGGAAAGCTAAGTCCCAGGTATGTTGGACCTTTTGAGATTATTAGAAAAATAGGACCTGTAGCCTATCAGCTACAATTGCCACAGGAAATGGCAGGAATACATGATGTATTTCATGTATCTAATCTCAAGAAATGTCTAGCCGATGAATCACTGGTAGTACCTCTTAAGGATATAGAGGTTAATGAACAACTCAAGTTTGTAGAAAGACCTCTACAGATTGAAGACAAGAAGGTTAAGAACCTCAAGCATAAGAGATTAGTTCTGGTCAAAGTGAAGTGGGACTCCAAAAGAGGACCTGAGTACAGATGGGAGCTTGAATCAGAAATGCAAAGGAAATATCCACACCTATTCTAGTAGATCTCGAGGACGAGCTCTAAAACAAGGTGGGGAGGATATAACAACTCTAAACCGACACCCTTGAAATATTTTTGACACCCCAATATAGGTCAAAATATCCCAATATGTCCAAAAATACACCCCACACCCCCGAATACCTTAAATATTATTAAAAATAATTAAAAAATGAAATTTTGGGCTTGAGGCGGGTCGTGTAAGCCTCACCTCAACCCCTACGTGGGCCGCGTGAAGGTGAAACCTGGCACGACCATGGGCCGCCACCTGGCCCAACACCTGGCAGGTCTAGTCGATGACCCGGATCAGCTATAGCGTTGACCGATGTTGACGCGGGCCGCGTAGGCCCTTGTCTTGTTTTACGCGGGCCGCGTAGAACCCGAACTCAGCTCCTATAAAGCTGGAGCTCGGGCCTTCAGTCGAATTCGCTCAAACTTTCTTTCTTTCTCTCAATTTCTACGTAGTATATATTATACTCGGGTATAATACCCCCCCTAAATAATGAAGTTCCGCTCCGTTGTAAGTATCATAACCCCTGTATACGTATTAGATACTCTGCCCGATTGATCTAGGGTTCCGTAACGGCTGTCGTGGTTCTGCCCGACGTAGTCGTTGGAATGCCGTCTCGGGGAGGGTATTACTAATGTTAAAATGGGTTATTATACTAACATGTGTGCATTTGTGTAAATTATAGATAATTCTCAGGAAACCCTAAAGGATAATCTAAGACATCAATGTGAGTAATCTCCTTTTTATAAACAGTTTTTACAAAACCTTAACTATTTTACAATGCAATTTAGCAGTGATTGAGTCTTTGTAATTCTGTGATTACTGTCGGTATGTTGGGGTTTTGTATACAAAATGTGGAACACGTTACCATTGGACGAAGAGTTAGCCAATGTGTATATGACCCACCAGTCAGGATTGACAGTACTGAATGAGTAATTGGGTAGATATAAACATTGTAATTGCTCTCAATACTATTTAAATTAAATTAATGTTTCTTGATTAAACTGGGATTCACTAACCAGTATTTCCCACTAACAAATGTTTTTAAAACGCGTTTCAGGTAACACAATGTGAAAGCCAATTAGAAGCCAGCTGGACAGCACTGAAGGCTTGGAAAAGTGGTTATAAAAGTTACCTAAATAAAGAAGGCATTTTATTTTAATAAAATGGGATTTATCCCTATAAATCAGTTTGTAATGAAAACATGGGTTTCATCCCAATGTGTTTATTTATATAAAATATGGTGGTTTTACTCTGATAAATATTTCCTAACTACGGTCCTGATGTAATTTCCGCTGCCAAATTAGACAAACACGCGATACCACCGAAATTGGCTCGCGGCCCCCCGCTCCCAGGGATTTGGGATCGGGGGTTGCGACAGGTTGTCAGGCGACACTACCATGAAATGCCGGACATAGCATATTCGTCGTTAATGAGAGAGGGGGAATGTGAAGAAATACGTCTTCTCCCTGGCGTGATTCGTGTCGTTGCAGGATCGCGTGACAAGTTGCCGTTTCGTGATCGTTAGTTCTCCTACTGACAAGAATCTAGCGTCGTCGTTGAATTGCACCATCGTGTCTTTTCAAAGGCCTCGCCTTGATAGTCGTATGTGTCGTACTTCAAGCTTCGTTGATGTATAGCTTAAGTTTCACGTATACCTGTGCACTAGCATTTCGTTCCGTGTAGAATGTGATGTACTCCGACATCCGTTGACGTAAAATTTGAGTTCCATGTATTCTCGTGCACTAGTGTTTCGTTAAGCGTAGGCAACCTGCTCGGGAAGTTAAAATATCATAGACAATATGGATAATGGCGTGTGCCCAAGTTAATAACTGTGGTTCCTACGTGATGACCTTTAATGAACTTAGACATAAGTTTCCAATGGTCCTAGACGCATGTTTTCTAAACTCTCAGAGTTTCGTGTACTGTATGCGACTGTTTTGTGTATCGTATGTAAAAGACCACTTCAACGTATGTTTGAAAACAAAATTTTGACACATTGTTTTTCGGAAACGGTTGGAGACCATATTTGAGTCTTAGGCGTTCTGTACGTATTCAAAGTCTTAATAGTCTAAGTCCCAAAGAAAGGTGAGGTTAGAGCCTAGGTATCACTACAGAAACCTAATTCGCTGTAACCTATAGCTCAGATACCAATCTGTCACACCCCAAAAATATCAGAGCTGGCGTGACTGGACTGGTATCTTCATTGCACAGCGGAAACAATAAGCTAAGACTTCTAGAAAATTGAACGCCCACTAAGTACTCGTGTCTCCAATGGTTCTCCTATTCCAACCGTGCCATAATTTGCAAAAGTAACCTGAGAAAGAAACATGCGAAAAATCAACATAAAGTTGAGCGAGTTCATAGTTTGTTTTAGAAAGGATTTAAAACAAATCTTTTTGATAACCGGTTTTAAAGTTGCCGTGTAAATACAGAAAAATCATTTTTTTCTCGGCCTGATATATATAAACACAGTGAGCTCCAAATAATCCTTGTAATCATTGAAAATATGTATGTATGTTTGTAAGAGAATATGAACAGATCAATTAAAGTCCTGCAAGGACATTAAAGCATGTGAGGACATAGGGAGTACTCGAAATGAGTAGGCTTATTCCCTTGTCGATTTCCCTCGACTATGTCGATTTCCCTCGACTATGTCGAATTTCCCTTCGACTATGTCAATTCACCTTGACTATGTCAATTCACCTTGACTATTGTCGATTCACCTCGACTAATGTCGATTTACCTCGACTAGGACACCGAAGCACTCAAGTGGTCACATAAGTACCATGAGTGGGGTTCGGCCGTACCTGTTAGATCTAACCTTCGTCCCTGATTAAGAGTTAATGGCATTTCAAATTTAGTCTATGCTCACATGATCTAATAGTTCATTTCATAGTCAATTCATACTGTTTAAAAATTCGTAACATGTATTCCACCCCCGAGAGTTATAAAACCAAATTCAGTTTGGAGAAAAGGGGGACATGAACTCACTGGGTTGTCTCGTTTAACGTACGCAGACCAACCCAACCCCGTATTAAAATCAGGACGATCCCGTCCTTACTCATGAAAATCATTCACATTTCGAAAATACCCATTTGTTTTGTAAAACCGGTGTCTTTAGTATGAATCATTCGTAAAGCATTTGAGTTCCTTCAAATCCATTCGTAACATGATTTAGAAATATGAGTTTTCGTTTATTCAAAAACCTCGTATGTTCTTACAAAATGTGCTTTGTCTAAAATAGGCAATCTTTGTTCATCGAAAACTTTGTATGTTTCTGAAAAACGTGCATGTCTTTCCACCCAGAAAACATTTATAAAAATGTAAAACCGTAAAAAAAGTGGGGTTATGAACTCACCTGGATTTTCTTGTGCAAAACTAGCTAATTATGATTCTCTGGAGTCGTTTCCAAGACGTGACTCGCTAGCGTGCATTCTATAATATCCCTAACACGGAATATCTTATAAGTTTCTAATCAAAAGCGATAACTAAACTACGTGTCATCGAGCTCTATCGAATCGTTAACCGAACAATTTAACGGTAAGTTGTTAACTTAAATGAAACGAAGAAGTTATACTTGTTAGCTCGTTTAACGTCGTTAGGGACTAACAAGTCTTGAAAAGACTTAGTTCTCGAGATAAATAAATATTTATATCAAATTATATAAATATATTGTTAAGGTCGCTTGTCGTCCCGAGAAGTCGTTGTGTATGTATAGGAATATTCGTAGGAAAGTAATATATAATAAACTTGTATTATATATATCACGTCTTGTATATATTTTCCAAAATATACGTATATGTCGTTTCGTCGTTTGAAACAAATACAAAGCTATACTTATTTTTGTAAAAGAATTCGTTTTCGTTTGATATTAGAAATAAATATATAAACTATATTTATTTTCGCGAAAACGAATTCATGTTATTTGATCTTTGGAATAAATATAAAGACTATATTTATTTTATAAACAAGTCATGTCGTTTGATATTTGAAATAAATATAAACTATATTTATTTTGTAAAAGAATCGTCGTGTTTTTGGTATTCAAAACAAATACATAAACCGTATTTATTTTTATAAAATGAACGCGTGTTGTTTGGTATTTGAAATAAATATATAGTTATATTTATTTTCTATAAAACGAGATTGGTTTGTTTGTTGTTGGAAATAACATATGAAATCTCATTTGTGTTATCGGCATTTGAAAATAAATATAAAAGTTATATTGATTTTGTAGAAGAGTTGTAGAATTTTGACGTTTCAAATAAATATAATGACTATATTTATTATTGTAAAAAATATCCGCCTTCGTAGTTTTCGTATGTTCGTAAAGCGTCGTCAAAAGAAATTGCATATTTGTATTTGTCTTTCTAAAAGTTTAGTTGAATCCGAGAGTTTAAAACGCGTTTTATTTTACGGATTTTCTCGAAAAAAAACAGGAAGAGTTTCCTCTGTTTTTTGGACGCCCCCGACAACACAAGTTGTCGTTATTTTATCAAAATTCAACCAAGACTCAATCATTAATATATATAATTTTCTTAAGGCACGGCAAAGTATAAACTAAGCAGTTATTTTAAATCAGTTCGAGCTCGTTCACGTTAATAATATAAAAACGTTATATTTAAGGTAAATAGTAATTCGTGTCACTAAAATTCTTTACCGAGTCTTCGCGCCGCTTCCGTTGCGAGTTGACCAGCTGAGTTCACCGAGTCAACCGGGTTGACCGGCTGAGTTGACTCGCTGAGTTGACCCGAGTTGACCGAGTAGACTCGGTTGACCGAACCCGAATCTGACCCGTGTAGAACCTAAACCAAACCGAGGTAATACCTGAACAGAACCAAATCTGTGAACCGATATGCTCGAACCGAAGCTGAGTTAATTCGAGCTACAAATCTGACGCGCTTAAGTCCTGATCTTTTGTTGACCTGATCAAACCAGGGCTGAACCGAGCCACCACCGCTGCTCCGTTCTCCAGCGGTGGCCGATATCGCCATTATCATCACCGCGAAGAAAGATGAAAGACATCAGATGGAGTTCTCTAAAAAGGACCGATTGAAAGAAAAGTTGGGTGTTACTACCTGAAAATCACGTCTGCATCTGAGCAAAACCATCATCATCTTTAACAGCAACATAGCATCTTCATCATCGCATCATCATCTTCATTGTGAAACTCGACGGACCGAAGCAAGGACTATCGATCCGAGACAAGGACCGCCGGAAAAACGGCGAAGTCCGTCGGATAAAGACAAGGACCACCGGTCCGAGTAAAGGACCACCGGTTCGAGACGAGGACCACCTGTCACCACCATTACAGGTACCCTATCTCTCTCTATTTCTTCTTGTTCTGCCGCCACGCGCCGCCGCGTGCGGCGGTTCTGCTTCCTTTCGTCATCTCCAGTCCGGTGTGGGTAGGGGGTGTCCACCGGGAAACATCTCAATCGACAGCAGGAACGATGGCCGGCACCGACTGGACTCGTCGCCGGTTAACCGGCACCGGCCGGCGATTTCATCTGAGAGGGAAGGGAGCAGGAGACTGTTGTGGGGTGTGATTTAGGGGAGTCACGCGCTGTCATGCGCCTAAAAGGGATATGTAACACCCCGTGTTTTTGGAAGTCAAGTCACAGTCAAGATCAAGGTCAACGACCGATCGAACGGATTTGACTTACAGGGATTTCTTTATTTTAATCATATTATGTGGAGTAAGTGTTGTTCATTGCAAGAATCGATGTGTTTTAATCGCCATCTAATCGACTTATGACTGTGAATGATAGGAAGTAACAATGCGATAAAGTTAACTAATCGATAATCAAGCTATGCTACTCGACAACGAATCGTGATACGATCCGCAACTCGACTTAATCTGGTTAATTATACGTGTGTGTGTGCCTTATGTGTTACTTGTGCGTGTCATATATATATATATATATATATATATATATATATATATATATATATATATATATATGTTGTGGAAATCAATCGAACTAAATCAAAACTCGAAACGCAATCAAACTTGAACTCGAATCGCAATCGAACTATGATAATTAGTGGAGAAGATATTATGCGAGATATGAAGTAGTTGGGACTGAAAGTAATTTGACTAGGAAACCCTATCGTGACAAGCCGCTCGCAAACGAAATCGAAACGCTAAAAATCGTCGCGTCAAACACTCAATTCAGGCGCCATCCGATCGGATAGCCGCCTCGCCATCAAAACAAGTGTCATCCGACCAGGTGTCATCCGACCGGATAAGTCATCCGAGCGGTATGTCATCCGATCGGATAACCCTTTCCTCTTTTGGAATCCTATAAATACCCCTGTCATTGTCATACTTTCCACTATTGGAAATCCTCTGTCCGAACCGCACGCTCTCCTCACCTTTTCTTCGATTTCTCTCAATCTAGGTAAGATCTCGTCCTAAATCTTGTACTTTCTTAATCTACACGCACTCCCGCACCTTTCTATCTTTTAAATCTTAACTTTTAACCGTGAAATCACTAGATTTCGGGTGTTCTAGGGTGACGTCATCATGTGTTCTTCAAGAACTTTATGTTTTGACTTCAATCCACCAAGAACAACCGAGATCTAACCGATTTCCACGCAAACATACAAAGATCTTGTAAAGATCTCGACACAAGAATGGTAAAAAGGAATTGAAAGATGGTTTCTAACCTTCTTTCAACTATTTTACACTCAAAATACTCAAAACCGATAGGATCCGACCCTGATTTAGTCTTCTACTCGATTGTAGTGTTGTACTAGCTCAAGATCCGAATTCTACTAACGAGACTACCGATTTCGGGTTAGCCAAGACCAACCGTCTCGAACCGGTAACCGGCCGGACTAGGGTGATTCCTGGTCGGGTTGGTGATCTGGGTCGAACTAGGGGTCCTGTTGGCTAACACGTTGTCAAAGTGTCTCGACATAACGACAAACCATCAAAACGATCAAGTGTAGGACGAATGGGACAGTCGGAACAGATTGTTGTCCGACCGGATTGCTATCCGATCGGATAGGTCATCCGAAAGGATTGTTATCCGAACGGATCACACTTGGGTCCCACCTCTTAAACAACCTAATTTATAGTTTGAGTATTGAACGAAATGTAATCCGATCGGACGACCATCTGACTGGATTACTCTTCGGATCATGAGATACTAAGACTTTAAAGACTTAAGCGATTTTCAACATGTTCAATGACAAGGTTGCCATCCGATCGGATTGCCATCCGATCGAATGACGCTTTTGTTATGAACTTGCCTTCAGCAAGTAACCTCATCACTAAGTCGCCGTCCGACCGGACCACTGTCCGAATGGATTGTCATCCGCATGATCGGTCATCCGATCGACCGACTTGATGGATAGAGATACTTTCGTGTTTTCAAAATACTACAACGAAAACTTCAAAAGTCAAACCATTTGATGTGTGTAAAATGCAACATATAAATTACATCAAATAAGGCATAAAACTAACCCTTTTTAAGTACTAATATCGGAAAAAGAGTGTTTTTGTCTTCCTTTTGTTTTTTCAGGATTAAATGAGCTCAAAAACACAAAAGAAGCAAAAAGACAGCTAATTCCAACATAAATACAAGGAAAGGAACATAAGTGGACTGCCCGACCCCTCAACGGCACCTTCCCAAGCAAAATAGAGAAAGCAGAAGGCTGAACACGCCCCGTGCTCATCCAGCACGGGGCCGTTCCCAAGAAGCAGCAGAAAAGACAAACCTATAGAAGCTTCTATTGCCCACCACGGGCCGTGCTCAGCGGACACGGGGGCGTGTCGAAAGTACAGCAGGCGCATTTATTGTAATTGCGAATTACAATTAATGAGGAGAGAGAGTGTCAGACAGGCACGGGGCCGTGCCCAGCGGACACGGGGCCGTGCCCAGCTCTCTGTTCAGCCTATAAATAGGAGTGCTTGGATTCATTTCAACTCATCCCTTGGCACACCACCTCTCTCACACTTCATCCACCACCCACCACCATCACAACACCATCATCCACCACCATCATCCATTGTCCATCGTAGAGTGTGTGAGTCGTCTCGGGATCCAAGATTGATCGTAAGAGTTCTTGACAATCAAGGCCATGTTTGCCTAAGTCTGTTACATCACTTGGTGAAGACAAAGTGTCTAGTATAATACTTTTTATTTCTAATCTTTTGCACTTTTTATTTGGTTTTGTATTAATGACTTTAATAACTAGTTACTTATGTTGAAGGTGATCTTTCCTTATCGTTTGTCCGTGGTGTCTTGGCATTATTTTACTGTCTATATAAAATAAAGGATTTTCACCATTCATATCTCCACGGTCTATATGGAGGTATGTTGGCTACCTGGTCGGGGGTTAAGGGAACGGTTTGGTAAAGGTCTTGCCATTGTTCAGCGTTTAGAGGTCCTGCAATGGACCTGGGTCAAATTTAGTAGGACCTCCTTCAATACTTCACGGTATTGGATGGCGGGGGTCCAAACTCTTTGATCCCCTCATAAGTTAACTACTATTAATACTATAACCCGGCTATTTAGGACTGTATCCCTGCTGACTCAGACTACTTAGCCGAGGGTAACGTCACCGCCAAAAGCGGGGCCTACCACAATACTGCATTAATAACTTAATTCATTATCTTCCAATAATCCACCCTTTTAGGATTGTATCCTTGCTGACTCAAACTACTGGGGTGAGGGTAACGTCACCTTCAAAAGAGGGGCCTACTACAATAACTAAGATAATCTCTTAATTATGTGCAAAAGTGTGGAAATAATCAAAGGTTATACTAGATACGAGTCGGAACCAAGTGATTCATCTTGTCTATCTGTTTTTATTTTATTTTTATTTTCAGCATTTTAGTTAGTTTTTATTTTTCTTAGTTTAAAACATTTTTCTAAACTTTTTATTTTGATTAGACGTTGAGGATGAACCGGTACTAAAAGCTCTTGTGTCCTTGGACGACCTCGGTATCTTACCAACGCTATACTACGCTCACGATGGGTGCACTTGCCCATATGTGTGTTTAGTGTTAGTAAAATATTGTGTTTTATAAATTTAAAACTTGGCTAAAATAAGTGTAAAAAAGGGGCTTAAAATATACACCTAATATATATAACACTTTATCGCACATCAAGTTTTTGGCGCCGCTGCCGGGGACACAAGGATTTTAAGAAAGTTAGGAATCAACGGCCTAATCATCTTTTCTTTTTATTTTTTTAGGATTTTTCTTAGTTTTTCAGCTTCTGCAGCGCTCAGCACGGGCCGTGCCCGGTCAGACACGGGCCGTGCCCAGCATCATCACTGGCAGTTTTTATTTTCTGAGTTACAGAGAGCTGAACACGGGGCCGTGTCGGTGCAACACGGGGTCGTGTCCAACTCCCAGTAACAGGGATCCAGAAAACAATCACTGTGCCTCTGACCACGGGGCCGTGTTCACTGAGCACGGGGCCGTGGTGAATATTCTGACCAACGTTCTTTTCTGTTTTTATTGCAGGACTTGGAACCTAGGCGCCACATTTGAACCTCCTACGTAGTGCATGAGCTCCAGTTCTAGTAAAGACATAAAAGAACCTCTAGAAGAACCCGAACGCTTTCTCAGAAAAAGACTTAAAGCCAAAAATCAAGAGAAAGTCTCGGGGGACCCACTTCCAATGGCGGATCAACGTACCCTCATGGATTACCTACGGCCTACCGTAGGCAATCTCGGCGCCGCTATCAATGCACCGAATGTCGAAGCCAATAACTTCGAACTTCGGCCACATTTGATACAAATGCTCCAAAACTCCGCAACCTTCCACGGGCTTGCGGACGAGGATCCCCATCTACATATTACTAACTTCTTAGAAATATGTGATACCTTTCGGATCAATGGAGCATCAAATGACGCCATCCGCCTTCGAATGTTTCCATTCTCACTAAAAGACCGAGCTAAGGCTTGGCTTAACACCCTCCCAGTGGGCTCGGTAAACACTTGGGATGAACTCGCCCAAAAGTTTCTATATAAGTATTTCCCTCCTGCTAAAACGGCTAAATTAATGACTGAAATTAATACATACTCACAAGAGGATGGGGAATCCTTATATGAAACTTGGGAAAGGTTCAAGGAGCTTCTAAGAAAGTGTCCTCATCACGGTCTGGCGGTGTGGCAACAAGTATCCACTTTCTACAATGGGTTGTTGCCACACACAAGACAAACACTTGATTCAAGCTCCGGGGGACTTTTAGGTAATCGTCGCCCAAATGAAATATATAACCAAATTGAGGAAATTGCTCAAACCAATTTTCAATGGCACACTCCCCGAGGTAATAAATCTATTGCCCCGGGCGCCCATAAGGTTGATGAAAGCACCTCTTTACAAGCCCAAATCGAGGCCCTCTCTTCAAAAATCAAAAAGCTAGAAATGACAAAAACGGCCTCGGTTATGGCTTGTGAAGGGTGTGGTGGGTCACATGAAAATTGGAGTTGTATGAAAGAATTAGATGAACAAACAGAAACGGTGAACTACATTGATAATAGACCTAGGCCGTTGGGTCCTCCAACGGGTACCTACAACCAAGGATGGCGTAACCACCCAAACCTTGGTTGGAGAGATCCCGGCAATGGTAGTAACCAACAAAACCAACGAACTAATTTTCAACAACCACAAAATTTCTCTCAACAACAAGGTGGAAGAGAAAGGCTTGAAGATACTGTATCTCGCCTCATCTCTGACACTGAAAAGAAAAACTCGGATCGATTTCAACAATTGGAATCAAATTTTAGAAATCAACAAGCTAGCATTCAAAACGTTGAAAAACAATTAAATCAACTAGCTCAAAATTTCTCCGAGAGACCACAAGGCGCGTTACCTAGTAATACCGAAACTAACCCAAAGGCACAAGTACATTTCATCACATTAAGAAATCGAACCGTGGGTCCCGAGGATGCTCCATTGCCGCCAAATGAAAGAAGCCATTCTAGCCAGCCTGTGACTCCTCCTGCGCCAGAAAAAGCTTCTCTACCAACTCAAGAGCCCACCAAGACTCCTCCAATTCCGTACCCCGGTAGGTTAAATCGTCAAAAGACCGACGAGCAATTCGCTAAATTTGAAAATTTACTAAAACAATTGCATGTTAATATTCCTTTTATCGAGGTCCTAACCCAAATGCCTAAATACGCAAAATTTATGAGGGATTTCCTCACAAACAAAAGGAAAATTGAATCATTGCAATTAGTTAACTTAGGCGAAGAATGCTCCGCCTTAGTGCTCAACTAACTTCCACAAAAGAAGATCGATCCCGGGAGTTTCACAATTCCTTGCTCGATTGGGGAATCTCCTGTTCGTAATGCATTAGCCGATCTTGGGGCTAGCATTAACCTCATGCCCACATCAATGTTCAAACGACTCGGCCTAGGAACAACGAGCCCTACAAAGATGAGCATACAACTCGCCGACAGATCCGTCAAATTTCCACAAGGTGTCGCTGAGAATTTGTTGGTAAAAGTTGACAACTTCGTTTTCCCAACCGACTTTGTCATCCTAGACATGGAAGAAGACACCGATGTCCCTCTCATCCTCGGGAGGCCATTTCTAGCCACCGCCCAAGCGGTGGTAGACATGAATGACGGAACGTTAACATTGAAGTTTGGGGATAAGGAGGTGAAGTTTGAATGTGGAAAAAGAATTGAGGACGAAGACACGGTCAACTACATGCAGGTCATAGACTCAAGCTTGGATGATGCTCTCCGACGGTGTAACATGGGATGCAATACATCCCACTTGGGTGACATATGACCGGCTTTGGGTCTAGCCAAGGACCCTTATAAACGTGGCGCACCACGGAGGCATTCCGCGGAACTATCCTTAGTTTAATTTAGATTAATTTTTATGTTTTCTAGTTAGTTTTAATTTTCAGGAATAAAACACACTCATGGTGGTAAGGGATGAAAAGGGGAACGAGAAAAATGAACTCATGCACAAGAACAAGGCAACCCGACAATTCTCTCCATTTCAGAAGGTTCAACATGGGCCGTGCCCAACCAACACGTCCCCGTGCTGAACCACCTGCAGAAAAACGCCCAGTTCAGGTAACTGGACACGGGCCGTGTTCACCCAACACGCCCTCGTGTCCAGACTTCTGCTTCTCTTATTTTAATTTTGTTACTGGCACTTGAACACGGGGCCGTGCCCGGATAACACGGGGTCGTGTTCAGCGCCCAGTAACAGAAAATTTTTGCTTTTTACACCATTTTACACATCTAATCAATATAAAAAT
The DNA here is from genome assembly GCA_030545235.1 of Helianthus tuberosus. NCBI lineage: Eukaryota > Viridiplantae > Streptophyta > Magnoliopsida > Asterales > Asteraceae > Helianthus > Helianthus tuberosus. The sequence goes on along the minus strand of CM060371.1, from coordinate 149,232,773 downwards.
TTATTTTTGGGACACATTGAGGACAATGTGTAATTTAAGTGTGGGGGGGATGCTAAAACCTTGAATTTTGCAAGTCCTAAATACAAGCCTTACACAAAACTCTATTGGAACCGCTAATCACCCCAAATTTTTTCAAAAATTTCATTTTTCTTACTTGTCTAGGTTTAACTCGGGAAATCCAAGTTCTCAAAAAGGTTATATTTTTACAAATTTACAACCGATAGCGTAGTGATAAAAAGAACCAACATAAGAAAATTATGAAAAGGCATGACAAACTTAGTTAAAATTTGATTATATATACTTGATCACATAAAAACCCATTCCCACAAAAGTGAGTTTTGAGCCTTTATTGAGCATACAATTACATATCATTAGACTAAATGCTCATTTTTCGTTTCTTGTGTGAATAGCCGCTTGGTTCTTACAACTCTAGAACTTGCCATGACGATACATTCCCGGTCCTTATCAACTTAAACCCGAGTAAGTAAATGATGGAGGCCTACTACAATAACTAAGAAAATCTCTTAATTATGTGCAAAAGTGTGGAAATAATCAAAGGTTATACTAGATACGAGTCGGAACCAAGTGGTTCATCTTGTCTATCTGTTTTTATTTTATTTTTATTTTCAGCATTTTAGTTAGTTTTTATTTTTCTTAGTTTAAAACATTTTTCTAAACTTTTTATTTTGATTAGACGTTGAGGATAAACCGGTACTAAAAGCTCTTGTGTCCTTGGACGACCTCGGTATCTTACCAACGCTATACTACGCTCACGATGGGTGCACTTGCCCATATGTGTGTTTAGTGTTAGTAAAATATCGTGTTTTATAAATTTAAAACTTGGCTAAAATAAGTGTTAAAGGGGCTTAAAATATACACCTAATATATATAACACTTCACACGCATCAAGTTTTTGGCGCCGCTGCCGGGGACACAAGGATTTTAGGAAAGCTTAAAATCGACGGCCTAATCAGTTTTTCAAAACCTTTTTAAAACGGGCCCACATTTTTCTGCATTTTAGTTTAGTTTTGCATTTACAGTAGGTTGAACACGGGCCGTGCTCGCTGAACACGGGGCCGTGCTGCATATTTTTCATAAAACACCCAGTAACAGTAGCTTGGACACGGGCCGTGCTCACTGAACACGCCCCGTGCTCAACAAAATCAGTAAATTTAATTAAAACGCCCAGATACAGATCCTGAACACGGGGCCGTGTCCACTGAACACGGGGCCGTGTCCAGCCTCTGTTTCCGTTTTTATTTTTGTTTTCTGATCTCGAGACTCAGTTGTGGTCTGCTGAGTGATTCTTATGGATCAATACTCAGGAGGTTACAACTACACCTATGAGGAGGATGATTATAGGGGTAATTATTGCACTAATTGTCGTAACGCACGATCGGTTCAAAATAATCGCTCATATCAACCATCCAATTCATACACCTACTATGAGGAGCCCAGGTACGAGCCATCAACTTCATACACATCCTATGAAGACCAAAGGTATGAACCTCCTCCCTCATACTCATATTTTGATGAACCAAGGTATGAGCCTTCATACTCATACTTTGAGGAACCAAGATATGAGCCACCACCTTCGTATGCTTATTATGAGGAACCATGGCGTGAACAACCCACCTCATATGAGTATTATGAAGAACAAAATTACGACCCTTATCCATCATATGCTTACAATGAAGAACAATGGTGTGAACCATCTACTTCATATGGGTATTATGAGGAACAAAGGATCGAACAACCGGATTCAAGCTTTGAAAATCCCGATTCTTTTTCTATAACCGAAGTGACCGATAGGATATTAGAACACATTAGAGTTATCGATCAATGTATAAAAGAATCTCGCGCAAGGGAAGAGGAATCCCGCGCAAGAGAAGAATTAAAAAAGGAAGAGATAACCGAAAGTGTAAAAATGGAAGAACAAATAAGTGAAAAACCGACACATGAGTTAAACAACGAAAAAGGTGAGTCCGACAACGTTAAAATTCAAGAAGAGTCTAATTTTGAAGAAATTAATCTCTTGTTACCTTCTTTCGAAAACCATTGTTTAGTACCCACTCATGCTAAGTTTTTAAAAGAGTTAAACACTAACGCTAAAATTGATGAAACGGTAAGTGTTAAGTTAACTAATGATCAAACGTCACTAATAAAAGAAGGCCCATTTGAAATTAACATTACACCGGTTCCATGTTTCTTTCAAAATTCGTTTATTAGTAATGTCACAATTGATAAAGATCTTTGTGTTAACATAATGCCTAACTACATTTTCGAAAAATTAAGTATTAGTGATTTTTCTCCACTTCAAATACCCATTTTTCTATCCAATCGGAAAGTAATAAAATCAATCGGTATAGTTGAGGATGTATTGGTTCAAACAAATCAATTGGTAATCCCCACCGACTTTGTCATCCTCGATGACGCTCCTCTAGTGTTGGGACGACCATTTGTAAAAACTCACGAAGCTTTGAAAAACCGGAAGTTCAACAATCTACCTCTTCAATTAGGGGCATTTAAAAGAAGTGTCGATCTTGAGCGATCAATGAAATATCCATTCGGCAATGACGACCCCCTAATTGAAGATGAGCCAGAACCACCCGATAAGGTGGGTCTAGCCAAGGACCCTTATAAACGTGGCGCACCACGGAGGCATTCCGCGGAACTATCCGTAGTTTAGTTTAGATTAACCTTTATGTTTTCTAGTTTAGTTTTTTTTTTCAGGAATAAAACACACTCGGGATGGTGAAGGATGATAAGGGAAGCTTGAACCAACACCCCATACACAAAAACAGAGCCTCCCGATGATTTTTCTTCATTACAGCAAGTTCAGCACGGGGCCGTGCTCACCCCAACACGCCCCGTGCCCAAGGTTCTATAGAAAATGCCCAGTTCAGGTACCTGGACACGGGGCCGTGCTCACTGGACACGCCCCCGTGCCCAGCCTTCTGTTTACTTTTGGTACTGGCAGTCTGGACACTGGGCCGTGCTCAGCCAACACCACCCCGTGCTCAGCTACCCAGTACCATAAAATCTTGTTTTTAACCCATTTTTACACATTTAATCAGCCTAAAAACTTATTTTTGGGACACATTGAGGACAATGTGTAATTTAAGTGTGGGGGGGATGCTAAAACCTTGAATCTTGCAAGTCCTAAATACAAGCCTTACACAAAACTCTATTGGAACCGCTAATCACCCCAATTTTTTTCAAAAATTTTCATTTTTTTTACTTGTCTAGGTTTAACTTGGGAATTTCAAAATTCTAAAAAGGTTATATTTTTACAAATTTACAACCGATAGCGTCGTGATAAAAAGAACCAACATAAGAAAATTATGAAAAGGCATGACAAGCTTAGTTAAAATTTAATTATATATACTTGATCACATAAAAACCCATTCCCACAAAAGTGAGTTTTGAGCCTTTATTGAGCATACAAATATATACCTTTAAATTAAATGCTCATTTTTCGTTTCTTGTGTGAATAGCCGCTTGGTTCTTACGACTCTAGAACTTGCCATGACGATACATTTCCGGTCCTTATCAACTTAAACCCGAGTAAGTAAATGATAGAGGCATTAGGACTAACCCTTTTTATTTCTACACCATTATTTTCTTTTTCTTTTTTTTACCACCTACCCAAAATCCCCCTAGTTAGCCCCTTTGAGCCTAAACCTTTTCATTTCATAACCCAAACCAAACACCCTTTTACCCACCAAAACCTTTTTATTTTTAACCCTTTGTTTTAGTAACAAGCTCGGTTTTTCTTATGACTTTCAAAAAAAAAAAAAAAAAAAAAAAGATGATGATGATGAAGCAAAAGAGAAATAAACAAAACAAGTTTATCAAAAGTAACTTTGTTTGAATAGTGGTTTCATCAAAATAAAAAAAATAAAAAGAAAATAAAAAAAAGTGGTCTTACGAAAACCGATGCTTTTTACGCCTTTCGCCCTTTTACTAACCACTAACCCAACCACCTACCTTTAGCCCAAGCCAAACCCTTCACCCCAAAAGTCCTCTTGATATTTACAAAGGTGTATAGTTAAAAAGGAGGAGGATTGATTGCTTGGCAAGCTTATGGTATGAGTAAGTTCCATGCCGCTCTCGAGTGTTTCACTAAAAGTACACCTTCGGCCGAGTGTGAGTGATTTCTCCCGTGAGGTATGTGAACTTGTATATAAATGGAATTTTAAAAAGGCATGTTATGCCCAAATAAGTAATTTCTCCTATAAAACGTTCTAAACAAATCATAACGAATAGGATTGTAAATAACATAAAAATAAAGCCTAATAAAGAATCTTGGATTCCCGGCACTCTATGACAAGCCCAAAAAAAAAAAAAAAAAACCTTCTCTTCTACCAATTCCATTTGGGAGTGTAAAGCCACATTATAAAGAGTTTTGCTTGAGGACAAGCAAAGATTCAAGTGTGGGGGTATTTGATGTGTGTAAAATGCAACATATAAATTACATCAAATAAGGCATAAAACTAACCCTTTTTTAGTACTAATGTTGGAAAAAGTGTGTTTTTGTCTTCCTTTTGAATTTACAGGGTCAAATGAGCTTAAACGAACAAAAGGAACAAATATACAGCCAAAACCAACATAAATACAAAGAAAAGGAAGAAACGTGGCATGCCCGACCCCCGACAACAACTCCCAAAGCAAAAACAAGAAGAAAGCTGAGCATGGGGCTGTGCCCAGCTGAGCATGGGGCTGTGCCCAGCCCGACACGGGGCGTGCCCAGCTCGACACGGGGCGTGCCCAGCTCGACACGGGGCGTGCCCAGCTCAGCACGGGGCCGTGTCCAGAATGGTCAGCCCTGGCACAAAAGACAAACCTGTAGAAGTTTCTATTGCCCACCACGGGGCCGTGTCCAGTGAACACGGGGGCGTGGCGAAAGTACAGCAGGCGCATTAATTGTAATTGCGAATTACAATTAATGAAGAGAGAGAATGTCAGACAAGCACGGGGGCGTGCCCAGCGGACACGGGGGCGTGTGGAGCTAATAAAGACAAACTGTATTAATGAAGAAAGAGAAAAGGGCGGACATGGGGCCGTGTCCAGCGGACACGGGGCCGTGTCCAGGCTTCTGTACAGGCTATAAATAGGAGTGCTTGGCTCAAGCTCAAACCATCCCTTGGCACACCACCTCTCTCACACTTCATCCACCAACCACCCCCATCACAACACCATCATCCACCACCATCATCCATTGTCCATCGTAGAGTGTGTGAGTCGTCTCGGGATCCAAGATTGATCGTAAGAGTTCTTGACAATCAAGGCCATGTTTGCCTAAGTCTCTTACATCACTTGGTGAAGACAAAGTGTCTAGTATAATACTTTTTATTTCTAATCTTTTGCACTTTTTATTTGGTTTTGTATTAATGACTTTAATAACTAGTTACTTATGTTGAAGGTGATCTTTCCTTATCGTTTGTCCGTGGTGTCTTGGCATTATTTTACTGTCTATATAAAATAAAGGATTTTCACCATTCATATCTCCACGGTCTATATGGAGGTATGTTGGCTACCTGGTCGGGGGTTAAGGGAACGGTTTGGTAAAGGTCTTGCCATTGTTCAGCGTTTAGAGGTCCTGCAATGGACCTGGGTCAAATTTAGTAGGACCTCCTTCAATGCTTCACGGTATTGGATGGCGGGGGTCCAAACTCTTTGATCCCCTCATAAGTTAACTACTATTAATACTATAACCCGGCTATTTAGGACTGTATCCCTGCTGACTCAGACTACTTAGCCGAGGGTAACGTCACCGCCAAAAGCGGGGCCTACCACAATATTGCATTAATAACTTAATTCATTATCTTCCAATAATCCACCCTTTTAGGATTGTATCCTTGCTGACTCAAACTACTGGGGTGAGGGTAACGTCACCTTCAAAAGAGGGGCCTACTACAATAACTAAGATAATCTCTTAATTATGTGCAAAAGTGCGGAAATAATCAAAGGTTATACTAGATACGAGTCGGAACCAAGTGATTCATCTTGTCTATCTGTTTTTATTTTATTTTTATTTTCAGCATTTTAGTTAGTTTTTATTTTTCTTAGTTTAAAACATTTTTCTAAACTTTTTATTTTGATTAGACGTTGAGGATAAACCGGTACTAAAAGCTCTTGTGTCCTTGGACGACCTCGGTATCTTACCAACGCTATACTACGCTCACGATGGGTGCACTTGCCCATATGTGTGTTTAGTGTTAGTAAAATATCGTGTTTTATAAATCTAAAACTTGGCTAAAATAAGTGTTAAAGGGGCTTAAAATATACACCTAATATATATAACACTTCACACGCATCAGTGCACTTGCCCATATGTGTGTTTAGTGTTAGTAAAATATCGTGTTTTATAAATTTAAAACTTGGCTAAAATAAGTGTAAAAAAAGGGGCTTAAAATATACACCTAATATATATAACACTTTATCGCACATCACCATTGTACACAAACACATTCTCATTATAGGAAGAAACAATCCACTTGAATCATCATCCGATCGAACCACCATCCGACCCGTTCGCACTTTGTAACGTTTGCACATCACTTATCATTATACTATCTAACCTACTCAGGCTAACCTTACTCGCTCAGCGCTCCCTTCAATCCATTCATCGTTGTGAGTATACTCGATCCCTTTTTGCTTTATGCACTTTTGGGTGTTACATACGTTACGAATATTCAAACTACAACAATTACACTACTCTATACTATTCAAACGTTAACCGCTAATGCATGTTATACGTGGCTCATGAATGCTTGTTTGTTATGTTTACACATGGAATGCTGTCTACCTGCCTTAGCAACGATAGTACTATAGTTTGGACTCAGCACCCGTTCACGGGGGTTGTTAAGGATCATTACTTGCATGGATTACGGTTGTAATCATGTATTGCGAACTGCCTCGGGCAGTCAACCCGCAGTCATTGGTATCGATGGATCTATGTCGATAACTAGCGTGCTTCATTTCACTATGTGTGCGTGCTGGTTATGCGTAAACGAATTCGAACTTTATATGCTATTATCAAACTTGTATGCTCACCTTTACATTATATGTATTGACTTTATTTTAACGTATGTGACAGGTGCTTAGGACGCACACTTGGTAGGAAATTGAGGCTAGAATAAAGCTTTAGAGCCCAACAAATAGTTGTCTGTAGATAACGAATCAAGGGTCTCTAGAAGCAGATAAACAATTGCTGTCTATTCAAATCTGAGTTGTCAGAACAGAATATTTGCCTAGATTTTTGTCTGTAATAATTGATTTACTGTTTGAGATACGGTATGGGACGTGTTATTTAATTGAATAGTATTGATAACTGTTATGGAAACTTCTGGACAATCTGTTTCGCTCAGTGCCATGTCCCGATGATTCCGCCATCGGTTGGGGTGTGACAGGATTGCCGGAAAAATTATCATCGCCGCCACGGGCGACAGCGCCGCCGTGCCGCCATCGGGTCTCCGCCGGATCTTCACCGGCTACTCGTCGGATATCAATTCTAGAGAGAGAGTGAGCAGGGAGAGTTAGGGGGTAGAGTGAGAAAGTGTGTGTGGGAAATGAGGGTTTTTGGGCGAAAGTCCCTTTATATAGTGAGTGTCTTATGGGATTGGGCTTAAGGCCCACAAGCCTGTTTCTAGTTATTTCGAACTGCCCGATCTCATCCTCAAGGCCCGTTTTCATTCCCGAGCCTCATGTAAAATAGTAGCGTATATATTTAAAGTCGAAAACAAGTAAAACGTACGTCGGAAGTTGGTTTTGACGCTTTCGTTCGTCGGATGTGTTAAATCGCGTAAAGAGCGTGCTTTGTCGTTTTAAACCGTTTTCTGATACAGTTTCGACTGTAATTACTAAAATTTCATTATGGAGCTAAATATTGCGAAAGATGTAAGTTCTAAAGGTGACAGGCGTCTCTGTCTCTTCCGTTTCGTTGCCGATGCGTTTCCTAGCATTGCGTTTTTAGTTCATGTTGCATTTGTGTCGCACGGAAGCCCAATAAATTCACGAAATTCAGCAGATTCTTCCGTGAACCACCGCTCTCGCCCTATAAAGCCAGTTAGCCGTTTCTAGGCACGCCAAAGGCCTAATTAAGTTAATTTACGTCTTAAACACTATTCATTACCACGTTAAACACCTGTAAATTATGTAATTAAAAGCCGTAAATCACCAGTTGTCACATGTGACCTGCTGCTATATAAACGAGGCATTGTCTTCATTCTGAAAGGATCTACATGCCGCCACTTTCTCTGTGTTAAGTCAAATACCTGATGTAGAGTGAGATCTTCTATTTCCTAGGATTTCAACTCTGAGATATTGTTTTGTTCATACTTCTTCCGGATCATTCGTATAGGGTTTCAATTGTTGGTTCAGGTCCCTTAGACACTCACTCAACACACACTCATGAACGAAAATATATTCAAGTGAAAGTAGAGAATGTTTAAAATTTTCTAATGCTTCCAATTTCATTCCACTGAATAATAAATATATATACAAACATGAAAACGTAAAATAAACCAAAATTCCTAGAAAACAGGAAGTAAAACCGACGACTTATTTCTTTTGCATATCTCCAACGTAATCCTCCTTATTTGCAGGAAACTCAACTTTCTCAACCCGTTTAATTCGGTCAACCTAGACCAATTTCTTACCCATGACCCGTTGGTAGATGGATGACCCATTTAAACATAACCGGTAACCGACTTGACCCGTACAAGACCCGTAACATCAAGATTAATTCCAACATTCACCCCCTTAATCTTGATCCTCGTTCTTGCTACTTGCTCCTTGCAACGAACCACACAGGTTCGGTTTCTTGCGCACTCGCCTTTAGCAGCCCCATTCCACTGCAACACGATACTAATTCGCTACCGATTCTGGCTCGAAATTTTGCCCGAAACTACCTGGATATGCTTCTACTTGTTACAAGAAATATTTTGCTGATCTACTTGCGAATACCCTCTTTGCTTCGATTATTCTCTCAATAATTATTCCACCAGTGGCCTTGCGTAATTATCACCTTCATACCAGAAACCCTATTATTTGTAAGCCTGCCATTCACTACTCAAAACACCCCTTTTGTTCACACAGAACATCTTGATCGACACAATGATCACACAGATTTTTTTCTTTAACTACAAAAAAGCACTTACAACCCACACACACCAGGTTTACTTCTAGGTTACACAGCCCAATGCAAGTCACACACTTCTCGAACCGTTGTCTTCTCCGCAACCGCACCACATACGTCTTTCTCGACTCGAATCGCTGAACCACACAGGTTCTGTTTGCCATACCTTTATCACATAGATTTTTATATTGATCACACAGATCCGCCGTTCTTCCGTTTACCACAACGGTCGTCTTCACATCACACATATTTTTTTCCTTTTCGGATCACACAGATCTCTTCAAACTTCTCAAATAGATACTCGAATCACTAAGATTCTCCTTTTTCCTTGATCGATTCACACAGCACCACTAAGGTTTTCGATCCTTTTGATCACAAGGATCTGGTCCTCCTTTCTCACGCCTACGACACACGGAACAGGTATGCTTGATCACACAGATCGTCTTCTTCCTTTTGTTCATGTAGAACCCTTCTTCTCTTGGCTTCTTGTTCACCCCTGAACTCTTCTTACGGCTCACACAGAACCATTCCGCAATCACAAAGATTGTCTTCTTCATTGTCTCTGCCGGCTCATTCACGACCGTGTTTAATTGGTTTACTAAGAACTATTTTCATCTCTCGATTTCGTCTCGACATGACTCACTAAGAACCATGTTCAGTTCACACAGAACCTGCTGCTCTTCTTTCTTCCTCTCAACGGTAATCACCGCCTTCAACGCCGATCTCTTTTTCTCTTCTCAGCCTTGTAGTTTAGAGGGCTACTCCCCTCTTCTCCGAACCGACTCTCAAAACGGCTACACCATCTTCACCTGCTCTCGTTTCTCCACCCTCGTTTCGACCTTGCTCTGATACCAAATGTTGGTTCAGGTCCCTTAGACACTCACTCAACACACACTCACGAATGAAGATATATTCAAGTGAAAGTAGAGAATGTTTAAAATTTTCTAATGCTTCCAATTTCATTCCACTGAACAATAAATATATATACAAACATGAAAACGTAAAATAAACTAAAATTACTAGAAAATAGGAAGTAAAACCCACGACTTATTTCTTTTGCATATCTCCAATGTAATCCTCCTTATTTGCAGGAAACTCAACTTTCTCAACCCATTTAATTCGGTCAACCTAGACCAATTTCTTACCCATGACCCGTTGGTAGATGGATAACCCATTTAAACATAACCGGTAACCGACTTGACCCGTACAAGACCCGTAACATCAAGATTAATTCCAACATTCACCCCCTTAATCTTGATCCTCGTTTTTGCTACTTGCTCCTTGCAACGAACCACACAGGTTTGGTTTCTTGCGCACTCGCCTTTAGTAGCCCCATTCCACTGCAACACGATACTAATTCGCTAGCGATTCTGGCTCTAAATTTTGCCCGAAACTACCTGAACATGCTGCTACTTGTTAAACGAAATATTTTGCTGATCTACTTGTGAATAACCTCTTTGCTTCGATTATTCTCTCAATAATTATTCCACCAGTGGCCTTGCGTAATTATCACCTTCATACCAGAAACCCTATTATTTGTAAGCCTGTTATTCACTACTCAAAACACCCCTTTTGTTCACACAGAACATCATGATCGACACAATGATCACACAGATTTTTTTCTTTAACTACAAAAAAGCACTTACAACCCACACACACCAGGTTTACTTCTAGGTTACACAGCCCAATGCAAGTCACACACTTCTCGAACCGTTGTCTTCTCCGCAACCACACCACATACGTCTTTCTCGACTCGAATCGCTGAACCACACAGGTTCTGTTTGCCATACCTTTATCACATAGATTTTTATATTGATCACACAGATCCGACGTTCTTCCGTTTACCACAACGTTCGTCTTCACATCACACAGATTTTTTTCCTTTTCGGATCACACAGATCTCTTCAAACTTCTCACATAGATACTGGAATCACTAAGATTCTCCTTTTTCCTTGATCGATTCACACAGCACCACTAAGGTTTTCGATCCTTTTGATCACAAAGATCTGGTCTTCCTTTCTCACGCCTACGACACACGAAACAGGTATGCTTGATCACACAGATCGTCTTCTTCCTTTTGTTCATGTAGAAACATTCTTCTCTTGGCTTCTTGTTCACCCCTGAACTCTTCTTACGCTCACACATAACCATTCCGCAATCACAAAGATTGTCTTCTTCATTGTCTTTGCCGGCTCACTCAGGACCGTGTTTAATTGGTTTACTAAGAACTATTTTCATCTCGCGATTTTGTCTCGACATGGCTCACTAAGAACCATGTTCGGTTCACACAGAACCTGCTGCTCTTCTTTCTTCCTCTCAACGGTAATCACCGCCTTCAACGCCGATCTCTTTTTCTCTTCTCAGCCTTGTAGTTTAGAGGGCTACTCCCCTCTTCTCCGAACCGACTCTCAAAACGGCTACACCGTCTTCATTTGGTCTCGTTTCTCCACCCTCGTTTCGACCTTGCTCTAATACCAAATGTTGGTTCAGGTCCCTTAGACACTCACTCAACACACACTCACGAACGAAAATATATTCAAGTGAAAGTAGAGAATGTTTAAAATTTTCTAATGCTTCCAATTTCATTCCACTGAACAATAAATATATATACAAACATGAAACGTAAAATAAACTAAAATTCCTAGAAAACAGGAAGTAAAACCCATGACTTATTTCTTTTGCATATATCCAACGTAATCCTCCTTATTTGCAGGAAACTCAACTTTCTCAACCCATTTAATTCGGTCAACCTAGACCAATTTCTTACCCATGACCCGTTGGTAGATGGATTACCCGTTTAAACATAACCGGTAACCGACTTGACCCGTACAAGACCCGTAACATCAAGATTAATTCCAACATCAATTTCTTTGTTCTCTTTTACACGTATCTCTTGAATTCTAGATTTAGGATTGGTTTTGGTTTCAAGTGTTACAGAACCTGTTATCTTTCGATTTAGTGAGAGTTGTATTTTAAATAAGTTCATTAATGATCTTTGTATGTTGGTGAGACATTGTTGTGTGTTATGATTGAATAAAATATAAGATATACCATTTTCTTGGATATCTATATATATTCTAAAGTTTAGTTATATGTTCTATTTTAAAACCAAAATTTATGGTTGTTTTAAATGCATCATCCTATAAAAATCCTATTAATTGCATTTAATTTACATTAAATAAATAAGAGATAAGATAAAAAAAATAAAATAAAATAATTATATATCAATAATCATTAAAATTAATATCAATCAATTACACATTATACTAAATAATATATTATAGATAAAGGTAGATTAGTTTAAAGTTAACTTTGATCTTAATTTTTTTTAATAATTGGTTTAAAGATAATATTCCAAACTTATGATTATTCTATAAAATGATCTTTGACAAGGTAACCATAAATTTAAATTTCGAAGTAACTAATATATTAAAAGTAGCTCAAATATAATTCGTAATAAAAACACAACAATATATTTTCAAAGAAAACATATAATAAAAAAAATAGGTAAAGGGATCCAAATGATATCAAATATTAAGAACTTATCCATGATATTAGTATCAGAATTTAATAGATTAAGATAAAATTTAAACCGAAAGATCATAACTATCATAAAAATATCATTAAATTAAAGTTAAAAAGTAAAGAAAAGAATTATTATTATAATATTAAAATAATAAAAATATTTAAAAACTATATATATTATTAAAATATTAAAATTACTATTTGTACCGATACCAAACAAGACCGTACCGGTATTTTCGATACCAGTACCGGTTGACACCAAGCTTATCCCACCCCGTGATACTAAAAAATCATTAAATTAAAGTTAAACAGTAAAAAAAGGAACTATTATTATAATATTAAAATAATAAAAGTATTAAAATAACTATATATATATATATATATTCCAATATATTATTAACAAGATTTTGGCTAAATTAATTAGATTATTATAAATAATAATAATAATTTACAAATAAAACAACACAATTTGCAACAAAGCAATGCATGAAACACCATATTAACATATAGTACAGTACATTAATGCTAGAACCTAATCTATACTATATTATAAAGCATTTCATAAGGATACCAACCAAATTTAAGCAATTACAATCTTTTATACTTATGGTACAACAACTTAATGATGTTAGTAAGGGGTGAAATGGTCTTTCTACATTAATATTAAAAAATAAAAAAAATAATTATCTATATCTATATCTATATCTATCTATCTATACTATATTATAAAGCATTTCATAAGGATACCAACCAAATTTAAGTAATTACAATCTTTTATACTTATGGTACAACAACTTAATGATGTTAGTAAGGGGTGAAATGGTCTTTCTACATTAATATTAAAAAATAAAAAAATAATTAAATGAGAATATAATCACAATTAATTATAATAATACAATAATAAGTTCGGTACTTAAATGCAATTAATAAACGAAACCTATTGGGATAAACCGCAAAAGCACTCCAAAGGTCCAATTTCAATCAATATGTAATAAATTTGATCGATTAAGGAATCTCCTATCATTGCTATAAATTCACCATTTCACTCAACATCAACTCCTTTGTCTACTATTGTGCGAGTTAGAGTCGAAAAGAAAGAGATAAGAAAGAGATAAGTTGATATGAAATTTATTTATCTTGGTGGAAAGGTGTGTTCTTTTATACCCATTTCAACATTTATTCGAAAAAACTTTGGTTTGTTTCTTAAAATATTCAAATGGGATAACAGTTTTCTTTTACATAATCTATGAGTTTATATTGATGTTTTATTATGTTTGTGGTGATTTAGTGGTTTTTTTTTTTCAAATTATGATTTTATATTACATATAAAGTATACACACAGGTTATTGGATACAAAAAGACAGACACTTCATACTTCATCAAGGTACCCTTGCATGACTATAGTATCTGGAACCATTTACCAATGTATTGTTTAATTGTTCATAAATTTATAGTATTTTTCCTTTTTTGCAGCTTCATGTATATGGAGGTGTAAAAGGGTGGGTACGAGAAAAGTTATTCATTTGGAGATAGACATTTATTTGGCCTATTGGTATTTCCTTTTTTAATTTCTACTTTACTATTTTTTTTAAACATATGATGCTTTTGTGTGATTTAATTGATACTATATATAGGCAATATAGATGCAGAGGAAATATTTGAGGAGGTATTGTTTGACATGATTGGGCAGCAAACTTTAAAGGCTTGGATGTTTTCAACCCGCGCAAAAGATTTAAATTGATTGCGTTTATCTATACTATCGTATAAAGCATTTCACAAGGGTTCCAACCAAATTTAAATAATTGCAACATATTATGCTTATAGTACAACAACTCAATGAAGTTAGTAAAGGGACAAATTAGTCTTTCTACATGAGTATAAATTGATAAATACAATTAAATTGATAACTTTATAAATTAAGTATTGTTAAATACTTGATAAAGAATTAAATCATTTGACTTAGTTGAACATCATCACCTTCCTCATATTTACATTGCTTTTCCGTTTCAAGTTCTTCGTAACCGATTACTTGATTGAATTTTATAATTAAGTCATTATTATTTGGTTTAGTAATTGCTAAACATCATACAAATAAGGTTACAACCTTTTTTGCAATTTTATCACATAGTTGATGAACATCATATGAAATAAAAATAAAATAAAAATAATAATAATAATTAAATATAAAAAAACTTAATCAACGTTATTATGAATTTAATTATAACTATAAATGGTTTTAAAACTTAAAAGATGCTAACCAATTAGAAACGAAAATTACTAAAAGGTAATTTCATGGGGTATTATTATCTATAATACCTAATAATTGCAACAATAATGATTAAATAATGAACTTAATTATAGATGGTTTAAAACTCAAAAGAATGCTCCTTGCATCTTACCTCAAGTCTCATGGAATAAGGTTCAAATGATAACCATTGCATAATTAGGAACCACTTTTTAGCCCTTGGATCGTATTTTGATGGTTGAGATCTTCTTGGCTTATATTTTTTCTAATCTATGAATCATGACCAGGTAATCAAAGGCTAAGAAGTACTTCAAAGTTGTTTAACATCAATTCCACCTTTAACCTTACTTTAATTGAAGACCCCTGAACTACTATGTCGACATTATGAAATTGATGAGCAGTTACCACCATTTGAATGGAAATATTGATGAGCACGTTTAATTCATGACCTTTCATCTTTCCTCTCAAGAAGAAATCCTATTTTTTCTACACTTTTCTTCCATAACTACCTCTGCTCTCTTCATCACTCAACAACAATGCCTACGACCTCATCAATTCAATCACATTCCTCACTTGTATTAGTTACAACTTACAAGGCCTCAAATCGCTTCATGAGTTTCATGAATTTAATTCGACCTCATCAATTCGATCTTAATCATCACTTTCGTTTCAAAATTTAGATCACTTATTTTCCCTATTTCCTCTGGATCTGGAACCCTAGCCTCATCCACACCTCCAATATCCTCCATCCTCTTTCCTCCCTACAACTCAAATTAAGATCTTGAATTGGCTCCTTATGTGAGCAAACATGCAGAAGGGAGGTGGAATCCTATTGAAGAGAGTGGTCGGTCGACGGAGGGAGGCGACGATTGACGGAGAGGGCGGCGGTTGGAGGGTGTCGTGAGAATGAGTAGCAGGCGGAGGGTGGCGGAGGAGATGGTGGCGGCAACGGAGGGGCAGCGGTGGTGGAGTGCGGCGGTGATCCGATGGGCTAAGATATGCCGAAATGGAATGGTGACAAGTACGTTTTAAGCTTTATTTTTTATTTAGGGGCGTTGTTGTTCAGAAGGAGTTTTGGTTAGATATAAGTTGTGTTTAATTTATTGTTATTGTTAAGTTTTATGGAGAGTATGAGTATGATAGGTTTGATGATTATGGCATGTAAGATTGCTAATCGAATTATACACATTGTTGTTTTGATTTATACTATTTTGAATTTGATTGATGTTATTGAATATAAATATGAGGTTGTTTATTGATGCAATTGCTGTGTATATTTGATAATATTGAATCTGTTTTTGTGCCTCTTGGCTAATTTCATCCCCCTTTCAACCATCGTCTTTTAAAATTTAGGGATTTCACCCATGCTCCAACTAATCGCCATCATCAGTATTAAGAAGTTTTGAGACTTTATAATTGCGACTCTTGAATGGCGATTGAAGTTCAACTGATACCATGTTGCTTAAAATATCCCAATAATGAGGTTTTTAATATAGGAAACTGTAGAGGGTTCTTTGTTCTCTCTGATTGTCGGCGATCTCTCAACACCCGCACCCCAGACTGGTACGTTAAACTCTCTAACTACAAGGTAATATTTGTTTTTTTCGATTATTTTGGGGTTTGTATCAGTTATATTGATAGAATGCTGAATACTTGATAGTTTATGTTGAAATTTTCAGATAAAATTCAAGAACCGGAAACCTTAACCATGAACACAAAGCTCTTAGACCCTGATCCCGATAAAAAACAGTAGAAGAATCAGAGCAAATTCTTCCTATTTTTGAAAATTGAGCAACAGAGTAACGGTATGCATTACAAAAACTTGGTTTGTTTTGTAACGGTTTGATTTAGGTGCGTTTATTGTACGGTTTTAAATTGAAAGGTGAAGCGTAACTATTTAGAACCGAATCCAATTACATATTTGGTTTTCGGTTTGGTTTTTGGCATTTGTTTGAATAGAATAAACCAAATATCAATCAAATAATGGTTATTTTATTCAGCCCAAAGTTTTGGCCGAGTCTATTTAGCCCAACCCAATAACAGATTATGGTTAAAGTTGATAAAAATATTTATTCGGTTTGGTTTGGTTCCAGTGAAAAAATATTCAAACTGAACCGATGAACACCCCTGGTTGATTAATTCTTGATTAACAACTCTGCACTTATTTTGTTTTAGAATTTTAGAAAAGAACAGGTAGAACTATGCAATGAATTCAAAAGTATAACTGCTGATTCTTTTCATGGATCTGAGGTTTTTGATGCTCTTCAGAGTCTTGGTAAGTTTGTTAATTTTACACTTTCAATTTGTGTACTCGATTTGTACATAAAAGAATTTGGAAACTAGATTGACACATTATATTGAAGGCAGAAATATGTGGTGAATATATGGTTATGTGATAAAGTTTTATAATTGTTTTTATCTCACATGGTCATAAGAGTGGTCAACTCCAAGATCGACAACTCTTAATACTTAAAAGTTATTATAATTCTAACAAAGTATTTATGCCTTAGTTTTTGTTCTAAAAAAAAGAATCTAAAAGATATGATCGATGAAAAGGTTTTGTTCTAAAAAAGAAAAAGAGTTTCATCTATGTATTTATTCATTTTCGTGAATGACTCTCTTTAGATTCATATAATGTTTGTTTGTTTTTTATTTGTTCCATATTCTAAACATTATATAAAAAACAAAATTATAAAAACCAACCATCATGTATGCTTAAACTTGCATACCTTTCAGTTTAAAAAATGTATATTCTAATCAACCTTTTGCTTTTTTTTGTTGCGAGAATCAGCCTTTGGCACAAACTCAGCTTATTTTCTTGGGTAAGTCAACTCACATGCAAAGCATTTGTGAGTATTTTGGTCTTTTTAAATCCTTAATATATATTTTTAATAAACCTCAAAACCCTTTTGGGTCTCGAATTGATAATGATGGTGGCAATGGTAGTTCAGTTTCGAAAATAGGGGAGCAATGGTGATGAACAACTGTTGACTGTTGATAAGGGAGACAGTGGTGTACAACGACAATGGTATGATTTCTTTCCAGGTTTAATGGCGGCGGTAATGAGGATGGTTGTAGGTGGTGGTGGAAATGGAATCGGGTTAGTGTTTGTGGTGCGGTGGAAATGGTGGTGTACCTTTAGCAACACCTAATGCATACCTTTTTTTTATATACTTCACTACTTTAAGGAAGTTATATCATAAAATCAAGAAATTTATAATCCTTCATCCAATTAGTTGTAAATATACCGTCTGCACATAAAAGGTATTATAAATAGCAAGTCATTATAAATAGTAAATTTAATTACTTTATTATTATTAATAAGTGATGAACAATTAAATAAATACATATTTTATTTATTTTTTATATGTTATTTTTACTGAGATACTTATATATAAATAAATCAATAAATATAAGGAAGTCATTATGAATCTTTTCCTTCCCAGGCCTGCTTATGCAGATTCGGATTCAGAAGAAACAGCTGACAGTGACCCACATGAAAGGTATACCGTCTGCACTTAGTCTTAGTAATGAAAACCCGTACTACTTTTCGATGCATATATACGTAAACATAGTATACCATTTTTAATAGTTTTCTTTTCGTTATTTCACTGCAGTCAGTTGGCTGGTGATGGGATTGGGGATGACGGTGGCATGCGTTAGCTAAAGTTTGGTCTATGTGTTATCCAATAAGATAGGAAGGCGTGCGAGAGTTTATGCGTTTTTCCTTTTTCTGTTTCATGTTTTTTTTCCTTGGAAGACATCTTTTTTCACTTCTTTTTGGCCGGCAAGTTTTGCCAAGGAAACAACTTATGGTCCATGGTTTAATAAAGTTTAAGCACGCCCCTTTATAGGCGTATTGTCTTACATGTTATGCACCGGCCGTGTCAGACGTCTTACCACGAACAAACAATAGCTATTATGCATGCCGTGCATCGCACGGGCTTTTTCCCTAGTATTGATGTATAAATTAGTGAAATCCGTCACCCAACGTGCGCCTATGAAACATAACAACACGCAGCAACGCGCGGTCATTCCCACTAGTGCTATCTAAACAACATTGACATCGGTACCGTATTTGTTTTTAATGGTTTTCTCGACGTGCCAAACAACATTGGTACGGTAATGGTACCGTAACGACATCGAAACGGACCAAACTAATACCACCCAAACAACATTGTTGCCGGTACTAATATTCGTTTTTAGGTTTTTCCAATCGATGTAAAATATAAGTTGATATCCTCTTGGACATATCTCTTTTGGTTGTTATACCAAGCGTCGAAATCATACCAGTACTATAACAAATTAAAACAATATCATAATGAACCGAACTGATACCGACTAAAAGCCCGCTGTAAAACGCAAAAAAAATCCAACTAGTTATCTAGTTTTACAATATTATTCAAAATTGGTATGGATGAAACAAGATAGATACTTAAATTATTTGATGATATTACTACTTGATCATTAATGTATTCCTTTAAATAAAATCCTGCCATTTTTTATCAATCTGAATAATAAGATATAATTTTATTTTTTTTTGTAAGGAATACTGATAAATAGTAATTATCAATCTGAATAATAAGATATAATTGTTTTTTGTAAGGAATACTGATAAATAGTAGAAGTGATTTTTCAAAATGTTTTTATATAAAAATGTCAATTTTTACTTTGTAAATAATCTAATTAAGTAAGAGGAAAATTAAATAATGTATGAGGAAGTGACAGTAAATAGCACATAAATGGCCTAATTTTGTTTCTTCGAAAACTAGTCATCTGATAAGGACTTGACGTATTGTGCTAAAGTGTGTTCTTCGGAACATGAATGTGTTCTTATTGTTCATCAAGAACATATTCTGGACTCCCTAGCGTTTTAAATTAGCAAACAGCTAAAATGAGCAATATCTGAAGCTTGTCCTTTGCTACTGAATTATGGCATATTTTTCTAAAAATGGAAACAGATTCATGCATGCACCTATTAGATTACAGTTGTTATCTTACACTACAAGAAAAGACCACTATTAGCGGCGACAGGCCAGCTGTCGCCGCTATTGGTCGATCCGCGTCAAACCCAAACCCCAGCCGTTGATCATTATTCTGATCTCACGGTTGGGGATTAAAAAGGCAATACCGGCGACAGTATAGGATCAATAGCGGCGACATTCTTTATCCGCTAAAGGTAGGTGTCCCACTTTAATCCCCAGCCACACATATCTTATCCTGGTTAACCCTGGTTAACCTAATAGCGGCGACAACCAATCAGTAGCGGCGACAGCCCGTCGCCGGTAAAACTCTTTCCGTAAAAAGCCTATACAGCGCGATTTCTTTCCTCCTCCTTCACTTTCCCCCCCAAATCTCTTTATCTTACCGCTGAAGAACCGCATTTTTTCACCAAATCGGTTAGTTTAACTTATTTTTTTGTTAAATCTCTTCTCTATTTTGTTATTTACATGTTATAGACTTTAATTTTTGCTCGTTTTTGTGTATATTTATGTTTATGGAAGAAAATTCGGATCACCACCATCACCTCTCCGGTCACCACCATCACTTCTCCGGTCACCACCTCGTCTCCGCGGTCTACATCTACTTGAAAGCTTGAAATTACGGTTAGTTTTATATGAATTTTTTCAAAGTTTAGAAATTGTATAATTTTTTGTTTAGTTATGTAAATGTATATGTAAGAATGTTGTTATCTTACTGTATTTTATTTTTAGAGTTAATTAATGTTTTCGTCTCTGTGATTTGTCAAAAATCACCATTTCAGTCCATTAGTTTAAAAATTGCGATTTCAGTCCCTGTGGTTTCACTTTCGTAACCATTTCAGTCCACCTCCGTTAACCCCATCCATTTATTCTGTTAAGTACACGTGAATTGACCATAATGCCCTTATTAATAAAAAATAAAAAGATATCTAAATGAGTTAATTACTGTTTCCGTCCTTGTGGTTTGTCAAAAATCACAATTTCAGTCCCTGTGGTTTCACTTTCGTAACTATTTTAGTCCAGTCTCCTAACACCGTCTATTTTACCGTTAAGTTTTTAATGAAATACCTAAATTACCCTTGTGTTAATTAAATAAAAAAACCATGCAAATTTAAAAGATCGTATTCTAGGACCCACTTGTTAAAACACAACCCCACGCTACCCCACCCCACTCCATCCCTGCTCTCATTTCCGGCAAAAGTTTCCGGTCATCTTCTCCGGCATCACAACCCCACCCTCTTAATGCCCGGCGACCCATTACCCCACCCCAATTAATATCTTCCTAGCAGCATCAATTAACATAATAACTTTAAAAAATAATGCTTATCTAGACATTTTCTCATTCTAAAATCCAAAATTAAAATTTTGGAACCATATATGTAAAAATAGTGCCAGACTTCTACTTCTACTGAAGCCATGGTGGGTCGAGCCCTACAATCCAATTTAATTAACACAAGGGTAATTTAGGTATTTCATTAAAAACTTAACGGTAATATAGACGGTATTAGGAGACTGGACTGAAATGATTACGAAAGTAAAGCCACAAGGATTGAAATAGTGATTTTTGACAAACCATAGGGACGAAAACAGTAATTAACTCATTTAGACATCTTTTTGTTTTTTATTAATAAAGGCATTATGGTCAATTCACGTGTACTTAACAGAATAAATGAATGGGGTTAACGGAGGTGGACTAAAATGGTTATGAAAGTGAAACCACAGGGACTGAAATAGCATTTTTTAAACTAATGGACTGAAATAGTGATTTTTGACAAACCACATGGACGAAAACAGTAATTAACTCTTATTTTTATTTTATATGTTTTTAAGGTGGTTGTATGGCCGTTTTAGGGTTTATGATATTTTAAGAATAAATTAAGTGTTAAGACGAGGGACTCACAAGGAAATGAACCAATGAGGCTAAAGGGTGTGAGATTATGGTTGGGACATGATTTGCCATCTAAGAACATGAATGAAAGGTCACATCATCCCTTTGTCTGATCCACCATGGTTTGCATTGATTAAACCATGACAACCATGGTCCTTATTTCCATTTTTCAAGAAATCATTTCATTTTCCTTATAAATTAAAATAAATAAGAGGATAATGGTTTTGGTCATAACCACACCCGTAGGGTAGTGGTTTTGGATGGTGGATTAGAGGTGAGTGACATGACACTGACGTGGAGGGTCGTGATAGGTATGAGGATCATGACCACACCATATAGCTTTAGAGAACGAAAACACATACCCTAGTTCAAGTCATTCTTGTGTTGCAAGCAATCTCTGTGTTGCTTTTCAATTTTTATTTGAAAATAAGGGTCAGTGTTTTAGCATCTTCTAGTACTATAACATATATACGTGTCCAAATGTACTTACATATGAACGTAATTGCAAAAAATTAAGGAAATTTATATAATAAAGGTTATTTCTATGGTCATTATGAATACATTTTCTTCGTTTCTTCTGACACAACTTTACTAGTGCTATCTTTTTAGATTTAATATCAGGCAGCTTTGTTCATCATTTCACTAGTAGTTAATTATTTATAAATATATAAGAGAGTTTGCAGCAAAAGCCATAGAAATCTTTATAGATGGAAATAAAAAGAGTACAAATCTGTTTTAATTTAATGAAATATAACTATACAATTGAAAAATGGCTCCACGAAAGTTAGTATGCTTTTGGAACTTTGACCAAACATATGTTCAACCTGACTACTAGTATTAGGGTACTCCTCGATCAGGATTGCTATATTGACTTATTGTGAAGTAGATGATGTTAATGTCCATTGGTACTATTTTTAACTATGAGAACCCAAAACTAGATCCACATTTTACATATAGTTGTTTTTGATATATAAATTCATGTGACGTCTTTTTGGTTAGGTCTATTTTAGCCCTTAGACCACCCGTAGTGGGGCGGTATTTTAAAAAAAAATTGAAAAAAAAAAAACCGATGAAACGCCCCTACCCCCATTACGGTAGGCGTTATTTAAAAAAAAAACAAAAATTGAACTTTGGCGTTTTAATAATAATGCTAATATGCAAAGCAAGTGGCCAATGAGAGTGTTTGCTTTTTCTTTTGCATGTGTCCAATGTTTGACTAGCCAATCACCAACTGTTTGCGTTTTTTTTTTTTTAATGATTGGAAGGGGCATTATTAGGCATCATTCCCACTACGCCACTTTTGCAATAACGCCCCATGCTGACTGGGATGACACGTGTCGGATAATGCCCCATGGTGGGGGCATTATTTTTCTTAGGGCCGGCCGGTTAGTGTAATTAGGCTAGGGGACGGCTTAGGGCCTCTGAAAAAATAGGGCCTCCAAAATTAAAAAAAAAATAAATCTATATTTATAAAAAAAAAGAATATTATATCTAGGGTGATATTTGTTAACATTAATACAAATGTACTCTGGTGGTATAAACAAAACATATGAGTCACTGCCTTTTGAGCTTAATTATTTAGTGATGATTAGTAGAGGTGGCAATATGGACGGGGCGAGTAACGCTTCAAACGGGTTGTGTTAACCCGCAAACAACTTTGTAATTATTTATATATGTTACTTTTTTTTAACATAATTAATGTTCGAATATGATTACAACAACTAGGGAGGATTAAATAAAAAGGGTCAGTAGTATAGAAAGGGAGAAAATGATTTTTGTTTAAACTAATACACAACTTTTTCTCAAAATGATGCAATTCCGCCTGAACTTTATAGAACTTTATTGTTTTAGTATTTCTTACCTTATTGTTTTGGTCAAAAATCAGGCTAAGATAATGTAACCAAATCTTTGTTGTGAGGAATGATGCTTGAATTAATGAACAATGTGAAGGATAACTCAGAAATGTAATGAACAAATGACACAATGATTTATACGAGGAAAAAGCCATTGATCAAGAGTTGATCTCCGGCATAAAAAATCTCGGGTGATGGAAACTAACGATCACCAACTAAGATTAATCAAAAGAAGTTTACAACTCGGGATGATAACAAGCTTGTTACAAGGATCACTAGTGTGCAATGTGCAAAAATGCATTAAATCGCCAAGTAGTGTTTGAGAGCTGATTGAGAGCTGTTACGAGAGTGTGTGTATTTGCTAAAATTAGCCAAGTGTTCTAACTCAAGCTTGTTATCCCCATTTTAAATTAGAAATAACTAAACTAACTAACTATCCGCAAATTGTGCAAGCTCCCCACGATCTCCATAACGTCCATAAGAACTAAGCACGTGCGGAATATTGAGGGAATATGCTCCAGGAATTTCGGTGAGACTTGGTCCATGCCTTTGCTCCTGCAAAACAAGCTTAAGTACAATGAAGACAATCGTCAGTATGAGGATAACAATAAGGATCCTGAATCCTGAACCTGCAACACCTACTGAGGATCCTTAATTCAAACAGAATTGAGGATCCATGATCCTGGCAGCACTTGAGGATCCGTGATCCTTAGGATTGGAAAATCCTCCCCTAACAATTGCCCCCAAAATATAAGGAGTAAAGTGTAAATTAGCGAGTTATATTTTCTTGATCTTATCCGCAAGAAACTAACGGATATATAGTCGTTAGGATCTAACTATCCGTTGCAGATCCTACGTCATTGAAGCGACATCCCTGCAGAATCATCATTATAAATTCAAGTTAGAGATAAGGGTTAGGAAGCATTAAAATTCGTGCATTACACCCTTTAAATCCTCATTCGAAGATCAAGCAGGTACCTCTCTCCCCTTTCTCTCTTCTCCTTCTTACTCTGTTCTTCTTTGAAACCCTTGAATAACGATGAAGTTACGATCATCCCCTGCCAAAGATCACCAGAAAGATAGTCCTTTGAAAAGCTAAGGGATCATCAAAGATTCTCCGAAGGAACGTTGCTGCTTTACTGATCCTGATATTGACAGGATTCATCATTGTTTTCCGCAGACTCTGTCTTTAAACCTTTTGACCCTACCGCCTTGAGTGACTTCGTTTCTGCAACATGGGTTGCTTTTCCGGCTACCCCATTTCTGATAGGATACTCCTATCCTTTCCCTGCTTTTACCCAGCCTTTCTTCTCCCTTACCGGCATATCCTATATCCAGGCTATGCCAATGATGTGGAGGGTTTTATATACCCTCCAGAGAATCATTGAGCAGGAGGATATAGAGTTGGGAATTGTCCTTTGTAGCAGCTGGTTTATCACTTTTCCTTGGCCATCTTGCTTTCTCACATAGATTCTGCATCGCAAGAATTAGTTCATTGTTATCAACCGAAAAACAGTATTCAGAAAATTGGGTGATAATCCTCATCATCCTCTTCTTGTTCTACTGCATGCACATTCTGGTTATCAGACTTGTTGTAGGACTTGAACTTATTATTCTTGAAGTAGGATCCTTGCTTTTCCTGTTTCGAGGATCCTGCCAATCTCTCCTGGATCCTTTTATCATCCTCTAATCGGATGAATCTAAGGGCCCCGGTTCTTACTTCATGAAGATTCCTGCATGGGGTCATAACAAGATCATCATAGAATAATGAATCCCTAAGCAAACCCATTTTAAAGGCTTTCACTGCCGTGGCTATATCCAGATTAGGGATATCTAAGGATTCTTTACTAAACTTAGTGATGTAATCTCTAAGTGATTCATTTTGACCATGTGTTACCCTATATAGATCACTAGTTCAACGTTTAAATTTTCTGCTACATGAGAACTGACTATTAAACAGATTAACTAAATTAGCAAATGAAGTAATAGAGTAAGGGGGAAGACTTAGCATCCATTTAAGAGCTGATCCTGTGAGTGTGGATCCGAAACCCTTGCATAGACATGCTTCTTTTAACCTCTCTGGGATGGGGTTGATCTCCATCCTCTCTCTATATTGAGCTACATGCTCTTTTGGATCTGTTGAACCATCATACAGCTTCATAGTTGGTATTTGGAACCTTTTGGGTATCTCAGCATCACAAATGGATGGTGCAAAATGAGATATCCTATGGCTCCCATCTGCAATTTCAGGAATGGGCTTAACCACTCCTGGAACGCTGGATATCATATCCTTCAGCTTCTGTAATTCCCTAGCCATAACTTGATTGATACCTGTATCCTGCATAGAGCCATGGTTAGTGTTATAAGAATTATTGAAAGTGTTACCTCCCAGGGGATTCAAGTTAGGAATTGCAGATGTGAATCCATATTGACGGGATTCTGGTATGATTGAAGGACCAGAAGAGGCAATGGTCTGCATTGGAATGAAGTCTCCTTGATGAACATCTGTGCTTGGGGGTTGTATACTTCTCAAGAATCTTTGATCCTGAAAGATGTTGGATCCTTAATGTTGAGAGGATCCTTGAACCTGAAAGGATCCCTGAGGCTGAGAGGATCCTTGAACCTGAAAGGATCCCTGAGGCTGAGAGGATCATTGGACCTGAAATGAGGATCCTTGAACCTGAGAGGATCCTTGAACCATGGAGGATCCTTGGACCCTAGAGGATCCTTGAACCTGAGAGGATCCGTGGACTGTGTGCATTCCCAAATATCCTCCTGGGCTGACGAAGGATCCCTGATGCTGAAAAGAGGATCCCGAAGGCTGAAAACAGGATCCTTGAGGCTGGAAGTGAGACCCAAAAGCCTGACTCATAGTTGTTGCTCCATAACGCCTTCCCAATGGTTCAGTTTGGTACTGGATGTCTAAGGCTGCAGATTGCTGGGCAGTTATAGCTGGAGTGTCGAAATCCAGTGACCTTGGTATCAGAGGAGAGTGATCCTCCCCTGATCTCTTCTGTTTCTTGATGTCACCGATCTCCCGGAGGATCCTTTCGTTGGTTTTGTCCTGCTCTTGTATGTGATCCCTCATCTGCAAAATCAAAGTAAAAAGATCATTAGTAGTAGGATTAGAAGAAACAGAAGAAGTTGGTGGTTTTGGAAAAATGGGGCTTTGTCTCTTTGCAGCATTTTCAGAATTCTTCTGGGATCCAGAAGGTGGTGGAGGCAAAGGAGGAACACCCTGTGAAGAACTCATTGCCGGCATTGAACTTGAAGTGCTCTTTGCTGAAGAAGCCATCTGCTTGGTTGTAATGAACCGAAATGATCACAAAAACAAGAATTTCTCAGGAATGAAGCACCAATTGCCCCACGGTGGGCGCCAAACTGTTTTGGTCAAAAATCAGGCTAAGATAATGTAACCAAATCTTTGTTGTGAGGAATGATGCTTGAATCAATGAACAATGTGAAGGATAACTCAGAAATGTAATGAATAAATGACACAAGGATTGATACGAGGAAAAAGCCCTTGATCAAGAGTTGATCTCCGGCATAAAAAAACCTCGGGTGATGGAAACTACCGATCACCAACTAAGATTAATCAAAAGAAGTTTACAACTCGGGATGATAACAAGCTTGTTACAAGGATCATTAGTGTGCAATGTGCAAAAATGCATTAAATCGCCAAGTAGTGTTTGAGAGCTGATTGAGAGCTGTTACGAGAGTGTGTGTATTTGCTAAAATTAGCCAAGTGTTCTAACTCAAGCTTGTTATCCCCATTTTAAATTAGAAATAACTAAACTAACTAACTATCCGCAAATTGTGCAAGCTCCCCACGATTTCCATAACGTCCATAAGAACCAAACACGTGCGGAATATTGAGGGAATATGCTCCAGGAATTTCGGTGAGACTTGGTCCATGCCTTTGCTCCTGCAAAACAAGCCTATGTACAATGAAGACAATCGTCAGTATGAGGATAACAATAAGGATCCTGAATCCTGATCCTGCAACACCTACTGAGGATCCTTAATTCAAACAGAATTGAGGATCCATGATCCTGGCAGCACTTGAGGATCCGTGATCCTTATGATTGGAAAATCCTCCCCTAACACTTATTACAATATTAATAATTTTTTTTTAAATAAAACAATATAAGATGTTGCATGCCTTAAGATTACACTTTGGACAGCTTACATTCCATTCGACCCATTCCCTTGTCTATTTTTTTTTTATTTGACCTGTTGTAGAAGAGAGATAACCCGCTTCGACCCATTTATAAGTAAATGTGTTGAAAGGGACACCGTTAATGGTTAGGTTAAGAGTTGAGATTACACATGGAAGTGATAAAATTTGGTTCAAAGTCTGTAACCACCGCGTTACGGTATATATTAAAATAAATAAAGTTTTAAATCAAATATTGTAGATAAATGAGTATAATACGCGTATTCGTGTTTTCAGTTTTCTTATTGGTCAAAAATATCGTCTGATTAATACAGGGTTCATACACGCTTACATTAAAGCTGAAAGACGGTAACAAAAGCGAGCTCACATGCATCAAGTTTGATTTCAGCATTGGCTACTTCATGTCGAGCGAACAACCGAGGGACACTTGACCAACAATTGGTTCGAAAAGAGAATCCACGGCCTACCCAATATAATATTGTAACAGGACAGTGAATCCATGAAAGAGAATCGTTGCATTGAGTTCACTCCTTCAACATACACGGGTAGTTTTATCTCCCCAACAGTGTTCTTTGCTTCCCCACTGAACCCTACAAGCACAATAGACTTCAAGGTGATTTCCATTTCTGGGATGTTCATTCTCTTAAGGGTTTCCAACTGGATGATGTTGACTGAGCTGCCGTTGTCCACCAGTATCCTGCATACAAAATGAGTAGCAATATATAAAGTGATTACCAGACCATCATGGTGAGGATCCTGGATGTTATCCCGGTCTTCACTGTCAAATGTTATCACTTTGTCAGTTGTAAGTGTTGTCATCCTCGTTGGCTTGTCCTTTTTTTCTGCCTTAGCCTCATTGGCATACCTCTTGGCTGCAGAATAAGAGCTTCCACATATGTCGGATCCTCCAGATATGAAGTTGATTATCTTGGCGTCCGGTGGAGGTGATGCTGCTCGTTCAGGATCCTTGTCGGTATCTTGACCCTTATTCTTCTTTCTGCCCTGAAGATCTTTCAGATAGCCCTTGCTCAACAGGTAGCTTATCTCCTTGCTCAAGGCTATGGAATCTTCCGTCACATGTCCGAAATCTTCATGGAAGGCACACCACTTGGATTTATACTTCCAATTGGCCTTTTGCTGGTCCTTCCTTGGCCACCTCGCTTGATCTCCTAAACCTTGCATGGCATGCATTAGTTCAGGATTATATTAATATAAAAGCAATATTCTGATAATTCAGGATATTCTTCGCCATCTTCATCCTCAATAACATTCACTTTCTTGCTATCATTTTTACCATACGACCTAGAACCGTATGGTTTATATGAGGATTCCGATTTCCTGTTCATTGACTCATATGTTGAGGATGCATTCGTCCTCTCTTGCATCTTCTTGTCTTCTTCAAACCTAATATATCTCAAAGCCCTGTTCCGAGCTTCATCCAAGTTCCTACAAGGATTCATTACAAGATCCTGATAAAATTGAGAATCCTTTTGCAACCCCATCTTGAATGTCTGTACAGCCGTAGCAACATCAAGGTGTGGGATGTCCAAGGATTCCCTGCTGAATTTGTTCACATAATCTCTTAAGGATTCTTGAGGACCCTGAGTTATCCTGTAGAGGTCACTTGTTAGTTTTTTAAAGCTTCTACTGCAAGAAAACTGGCTGTTAAACAAATTAACCAAATGAGCAAATGATGTAATTGAATGAGGTGGAACGTTTAATAGCCATTTCAAGGCTGATCCTGTTAGAGTGGAGTCGAAGCCCTTGCACAAGCATGCTTCTTTGAGATCCGGTGGGATAGGGTTAATCTCCATCCTCTCCCTATACTGGGCAATATGCTCTTCAAGATCCGTTGTCCCGTCGTAATGCTTCATATTGGGAGTCTGGAATCTTTTTGGAATTTCAGCATCACAGATAGGATGAGCAAATCGAGATATCCTGTGACTATCTTGGGATACTTCCGGTATGGGCTGCACTACCACAGGTACACTGGATATCATATCCTTCAGCTTCTGAAGCTCTCTAGAGAGCGCCGACGTCACACCTGTATCCTGCAAAGATCCAAGACTGTTAGTAGCAAGGGTATTAACATTATTAGATAAGTTACTAGTTTGAGGATTATCCTGGAGCATATCTTGGGCCCCTCACAGTCGACATCCTAGCTGTTGAGGGTATTTCATGAGCATTGCTCTGGGAATGGCTTGGTGTGATATTGCCCTGATTATCCTCAGTATACACCGCTGAACTGAAGTTCAGTGTCCTGGGCTGCAAAGGTGTGACAGTATCCTCAGCAGGTCTCTTGGAGTTAGACTTCAAGAGTTGTATTTCTCTCATTATCATCTGGTTGGTTTCCTGTTGTTGCCTCATTTGATCCTGTATTTTACCAAACAAATTCAAAATTTCAACGTTAGAAGCAAGGACAGGGCCTCTTGTCGAGGCTCCAGATCTATAGACATTCTGAACAACAGAGGTGTCTCGGGGTATCTGGCTTTCATTCCTCCTTGGGGGAGCTTGGACTTATGAAGAAGCTTGAACTTGTGGAGGTGGAGGAAGCACCAAACCAGTTGTAGTAGAGGTTATAGCAGGCATGAGAGAAGAGCTCATGTTTGATTTTGAAGCCATGGAAAATAGTTGTGTAAAAAGTTTTGAAAATAAGAAGCCAAGTAGTGGTTTTAAAAAAGCTTTTAATAGAAATAGCACCACTTGCCCCACGGTGCGAGCCAAATTGTTTTGGTCAAAAATTACCAAAATAATTAAGCGATCAAATTAGTTTTGTGAGGTAGTGTGCTAGCAATATTTGTGGAAAATATGATGGTTTGATTGTTTATAAAAACAATTTTTGGGATATAGCTTAGGATATTAAGCTACACCAATAATCAAACAATGAGCTGCAGAAGTAAAAGTGGATACAGGATGTACGAGGAAAGCCCTTGATTAATCTAGATATCTGGCATAAAACCTCGGGAGCTGACAATCGTCGGCTGCCTTGTTCTTCTTATTGCTTGAACATTCAGGATACAGTACAGGATAATGCTCAGATCGCTACTAAGTGTTACAGTAATTGCAAGTGTTGAGTGTTAGTGCGTAAATGTAAGAAAATGAAGTGTCAGTTCGAGAGCAGTGAATGTGTTGTTGTGACCTAACGATCTGGCTACCCATTTATATAGTTACAAACAATGAACTAATTCTCCTAAAATCTTGGGGTCCTCCGGAATATTCTTTTTGGAACGTTGTAGACCTGGTCTCGCGGCTTCAATGTCCACTTCTTAACCGAATGAAGCGAGTCTTCAGGAGAATAGGTCCTAGTTAACGTTACGATCCTGCAACCGTAACCTGCAAGCAAATCGTTAGCAACTACCAGGATTAGGGATGAGCAAGGCGGTATCCGATACCGAACCGATACCGATACCGCCAAATACCGATCCCGAATTTCACCCAAACTAGGTACCGATACCGATACCGAAACATGTCGGTTCGGTATCGGTACGGTACGGTATCGGTATTATACCGTATTTTGAGGGTCGGTATCGGTATTATACCGATACCGTACCGTACCGATACCGAAAACGCCAAAAAGTGGATACCGATCGGGATACCGAAAAGTGCACGGTATCGGTATTTCGGGACCGGGATCGGTATGGAATCGGTATTCGGTGGCATATGCTCATCCCTAACCAGGATACAGCATGAGGATGTTACCAATATCCTGGTCCGGTATCCTGATCGTGAACAACTATTATATATTCAAGATATAAATCAGGATATGGGCTCATAATTTCACACATAACACTCTCCAATACTACCCAGTCACCAATGACATTATAGCCTAGTGGTATCTTATGGGTGTGATAAGGCTTATGACCATTAGGTCATAGGTTCGATTCCCATATGGGAGTTTTCCCAGATTTATTGGGTTTCCTCCTGAATTGGTTTATAGATATTATTGTCTAGTGGAGATGGATATGATCGGGTGGTTCCGTTGGTGACACGGTGATACCCTAGTGGTGTATCATTGATCCAAATTTTCCGTTAAAAAAATACTAGCCAGTCGATCAAACACAAAATTCCATGTGAAAAATATAGGGTAAAGAACATAACCCTAAGATGCAAAATTTAAAGCTGGGGAAAGGATTTAGTGTAATGGGTATGTATGGTTTGAGTATACAAAATATGTGGTATATTTGCGGAGCTAGTTTTTTAAATAAAGAAAGTGAAGGTTCTTTGGTTCGCAAAAAGATTTAACTTGGGCGCAGGAGGAAATCAAATCATTATTTAACTTGGGCATGAGGAAATCAAATTCTTTTATAAACGCACGCACGCACGCACACAATCTCTCTCTACATCTAGGGTTTCATTATGGTCGACGAACGTCAACAGCAGCAGCAAGCTCCACTTCCGGGCGCTTCTCTTGGCCACAACCTCATTCCTTTGGTCAACGAACTCCAAGACACCCTCGCTCAGTTAGGCAGTTTTTCTAGTATCGAGCTCCCTCAGATTGTGGTTGTAGGTAACCAGAGTAGTGGTAAATCTAGTGTACTGGAAGCTCTTGTAGGCCGTGACTTTTTACCCAGGGGCTCTGATATCGGCACACGTCGACCGCTAGTGGTTCACCTCAAGCGGAAACCAGCTGATCATCAAGAGTACGCTCAGTTTTTGCACATACCGGGAAGGAACTTCTACGATTTCAATGAAATTCGCACGGAAATTCAGGTTAACTTTCACTTGCTTCAATTCAAACCGGCCCTTTTTTTTATCTACTCATATACATTCTGCTAGATTGTAACAAAAAAAGTACCCCGGCCCGTGCTTCTTGTACACATACATGTCAAATTAATGGATTGTTTAATTTCCATGCTATCGAGTTTTTTTTACCCAGTGACTTCTTAATATCAAATTATTTTTTCTATAAATTAATATTATAAGCTTAAATTTTTGCTTGTATGAAATATTATTATTACTTGTAAAATTTTAATTAATATAATTGGTTTATTAATCGTACTAGGTTTTTTCGCAATCACCGCGTTGCGGCGAACTTATTTTGTTATTTAGTATGTGTTTACATGTGTTTTGAAATCACTACGAGAGCGTTGCGTACGAAACTGCTGACAAGAATAAAAAAAAGATATAGAAAAGAACACTAAGAGATTACCGAAAGAAAATCAACCAAAAAATTTTTATGGTAATGATTTTATTCGTATGAAACCCGTGGTCAGAGATAAGCAAATGGTATTGGGTACCGTTACTAAATTTCCCGAACCGAAAGATCTTAAGTACAAATTCGGCACCGACTTTTGGCGCCTGCCGGTTTTTACCTTCATATACCGGTACCGTAACCGGTATTTTCGGTATCGATATCGGTTGGCACCGAGCTCATCCCTACCCCTGAAACTGAAAAAAAGAAATCATTAAAAGTTGAAGAAAATCAACAAAAAAGTTGCACGATACCGTTGTTGCTCGTACGGTACCCATGATCAGAGATGAGCAAATGGTACCGGGTAGAAGTACCGAATTTCCCGAACTAAAAGATTTTCAAAATCATTTCGGTACTGACTTTTGAGGTTTTCTGTACAAGGCTGGTGCCGGTTATTACTTTCATGTATCGATAACTGTACCAGGCTGATACCGGTTTTTACCTTCATGTACAGATAACGAACCGGACCATACATGTATTTTCGATACAAGTACCGGTTGACACAAAGCTTATTCAACTTAAAAAGTAAGGAAATAATTATTGTTATAATATCAAAATAATAAAAGTATTAAAAAACAATATTAAAAACAAATTTACTGTTCAAAACGTAAAACGTTTGAAATTTAATATAAGGATAATTTGAATTGAATAATAGTATAAATTTGGTCACCTATTATATAATATTTTTTGCTATTGCGTCTTTCATTTCTCCCCAGTGAATTTATGGCAAAACCAAGTATCAATAGTAAACTTGAGAATATAAGGGTGTCCGGGGCACTCCCCTAAGAGGGGAGTCCCCTCTCTTACGCACACCCAATCCTCGTGTGCCACGTCAACTCCCCTCTTAAACTCCCCTCACACCCCAATTTGATGGCGCCACTCCCCTCTTAGGTGAATTGCTTTTTTTATTCAAAAAGAAAAAAAAAAAAAAAAAACAAAGTTTTCATTGGTTGAAATAGCGGCTGGCCCCACCACCATCTCTCCCCCTCTTCGGTCACTCCCCACCGCTCACCCTCCCCGATTCGGGTTCCCGCTTGGATGGCGGCGGTGTTCCCGATCGGGGAAAGTGGTCACCGAAGGGGTCCCCGATGGGTGCCCCGGATACCCTAAGTTGTTACCCAAATACTGATGAAGCTATGAAATAGCAGCAATATGATTAGTGGTACTATATATGAAAGGGTCTACATATTCACACACCCAAGTGTTACTGTATGAGGCGTATGTATATAAAGGGGTTTTTAAAAAAACACTTTTATAAATAGCAAATTACCATTTTAGCCCTGAGTTAGGGCTAGACTGGGGCAACACAGGGCTATAATGGCCTTTTGGACCACACTAGACGTCCAGTCTAGCTCTGTATGCGGCATATAGTTTTATTTTATTTTATTTTTTCTCTTTTTAATATCAATAACACTAATATTAAAAAGAGAGAACAAACCAGAACTGACATGAGTCATGCACTAAGTTTGATATCATATACGAGACCTATACGAGGGGTCCTATACGCCACGTATAGGCCTGTACGCGACGTATAGGAGCAGCCAAACCAGAACTGATCGACATGAGTCAGGCACTGAGTTTGATGTAACCCTATACGCCCCGTATAGGTCTATACGAGGCATATAAGAGGCATAGGGTGGTCAAATAAGGTGTGTGGATAGTTTGAGCCATATGAAATTGGATACTGAATCCAATTATACTCTTTAAAAGAATCCATATGCGATAATAGTCATCTCTCATGGAGTTGATGTATCTTTTTTGCACTTGATAATTAATTTATATATAAAATAAAATTTTTGACTGACTTGTTATCTGGAAATTAACTCTAGGCTGAGACTGAGAGGGAAGCAGGAGGAAACAAGGGTATCTCTGACAAGGAGATCCATTTAAAGATTTTTTCACCTAACATGCTTGACATAACCCTAGTTGATTTGCCTGGCATAACAAAAGTTCCTGTTGGTGACCAGCCTTCTGATATTGAAGCTCGTATCAGAACGATGATAATGTCATACATAAAGAATCCCAGCTGTTTAATTCTTGCTGTGACACCATCAACTGCTGATCTTGCCAACTCAGATGCACTTCAGATCGCTGGAGTTGTTGATCCAGATGGTAACTGCTGATCATCTTTCATGATATCTTGTTTGATTTCTTTAACATGATCATTTTTTTTAATCCTATCAGGTTACCGAACTATTGGTGTGATAACAAAGGTGCAAATAAATCAACTTTTATTTATTTATTTTCTTTTGTTACCTTCTGACAATGACAATTGTTACCTTTTACATTGCTTAGTTAGACATTATGTACAATGCTGGGAATTTTATGCCACACAGATTGATTCCCCTCCGACTTGGTTATGTGGGCGTTGTAAATCGTAGTCAAGAGGTACTATTATATACTCATTGTTTAACACTTAAATCAATATTTTAATTTATTGAAATTTGTAAATAGGAAATTACGCTGAACCGGACCATTGAATATGCACTTGCGGCTGAGGAGGAGTTCTTTCGTAGTCATCCGGTATAACATTTTTTCCTTTCAATTTAACTATTTGGCGTTTATGGGTTCTTCAGTTGAAAACTAATTATCGTGGTCTAGGTTTATTGTCAGATTGCAGACCGTTGTGGGGTGCCTCAGCTCGGGAAAAAATTGA
This sequence comes from Helianthus tuberosus, assembly GCA_030545235.1. Lineage (NCBI taxonomy): Eukaryota > Viridiplantae > Streptophyta > Magnoliopsida > Asterales > Asteraceae > Helianthus > Helianthus tuberosus. The sequence goes on along the minus strand of CM060371.1, from coordinate 149,197,114 downwards.
ACCAGGTATTTATTTTGCAATCTGGTCAAACACTTTTGAAGTTGTCACTGCTATCACCCATGACCGAGATGGTAGTGTGAAGAAAATTCTATTCTTATGCGTTTCTTATTTTTTGGTAGATTTTAGTACACTGTATTAACACAGTGCTACTAGGTTTGGAATCACGCATTGGTGTTACATCAGGTTCTTTGCCTGAGGAGCTTGCTGGTTATGGAGAGATTGCGCATTAGTGCTACGCTTTACTATAAACGTGTTCTGGATATTTGAAAACTTCTTGTTTATCTTTAAACCGGTGGTTTCTGGAATGTTTGAGAAAAAAATATGTCTACTATACAACAAACCTAATTTTATTCTATTCTAAATTATATTGAAAAGTATTATGTAATTATGTGTGATATACCTGTGACATTTACGACTTGTATTTAGGGTTGAATATCATCAAATATAACTCTAGTTTACTTGGTGTTTATGTGTAACCCGATAGGTTCATGTATCAACAACCTTGATGTTTCATGTTATGTCATTGGCGGTATTCAATACCAACTCCTTACACCCACATCTACTCTTAAATTCATGATTGTCACCTCACTCAAACTCGCTTATGAATCAAACTTTTTAAAATAACAAGTATTTGCTAAGATGAACGACATCGTTAGTGTCACTACAGGAGGGGGTCTCTTGTGATCAGCCTCCAGCGTAAGAATCAGTGGATGGTTCTTTAGAGGTGACACAAATGTAAAGAGAGAGTATCTAGAGTGAGAGTTCAGAGAGAATGGAGGGAATAGAATGTTACCCTAGCTCATCTTTTACTTTGGGTCATACTTATCTTTTTAGAGTTAACTTGTGCAGGTGATCTTGGTGAAAGTACCATGTTTGTATCTCCCAAGGGAGGTGTGCCGGTTCACAGGCAAGCTTTATGTTGTAGCCTTTGATATTTGTGATAGTTGTCATAGTCGCGTTACTGTAGCGAGATGTTGTAAGCTAGGAACCCGATGCTTCTTGCTTCTATGCTTCGAGCTTCTCCGTTATTTTGAGAAGTGGGATCTAGGTAGCCTGCTTGTGACTATAGTGTTTTAGTCATTTTTGAAATTCAGATTCTCGGATGCTTCCTTTAGGCATTTCGAGCTTATGGCGTTTGTCCTAAGGCTAATAAACTTAGAAGCATGCCAAGGAGCTTCTAAGCTTCGGAGATTCTAAGTTATTTACATTCAAGCCTTATATTTTTGTGGATTTTGGGGGTTTTTAGCTTCCTGTTTCTTGCTTCCGCTGGAGCCCATTTAAATTGTGTGAGATGTAGCATGCGGCTTTTTGGGGATTTGAAATTAAAATCCCTTTAAAACCTACAATCCACCACCGATAATCTCATATTCTTTTCACACACTTTCCATTGCAAAACCAATCGTTTTTTCTTCTTCCTTGCCGGCGATTCAAGGATCCTAGTCGTCCTTATAAGGTAAGCCTTCCTGTTCGGTTTTCTAGGCTCTCAATTAGACGTTGAAAAAATTTGTTACGACCAAGATATTCCTCTTTCCTTTTCATGCGGGCCCGAACGTGGAGGAGCGAGCTATTTTGTATTTGGAGGCCCAAGATCGTGTAACAAAAGGGGCTTCACTAGATGGCTCTAACTTGGGCTACGGGGGTCCGTTTGGGGAGTGCGACCAGGCGAAACGAACGTGAGAACGAGCTCCATCTTGCTGCAAATGGCCTATGGCGGTTTGGGTCATCGTCCGGGCCAAAAAGCGCTTATTTCTATTAGTTATTTGCATTTTTATGTTTTTTGTAGTGTTTTGGGCATTTTGTTTTTGGGCTTGTGTTTGGCCCGTTGTCTTTTTGAGGCCCATTTCGAATTTCGGTTTCTATTTATATGTTCCTCTAGTAATGTGAAGACGCAGACTTGAATTTTGACATAACTCATTTTTCACTTCAAATTCCGTGCCTTTTGGGTGGAATCTTGGGGGTTGGGGAAGAACTACACGGGTATTCTTTGAATCAACGTGTTTGATCTTCGTTTCGGTATCACGCGCTACATCACCTTTGAACCTGTTAGCGATGGTAGTGTTTATATCGGAATATCAATAAAAAAACTAAACAAGACTGTGCTTTAGTTTTTTTTTATTAAATACTAAAGTTGTTATAATAAAAGATATAAAAAAACTAAACAAGACTGTGCTTTAGTTTTTTTTTATTAAATACTAAAGTTGTTATAATAAAAGATATTAATTCTTATAAGAAAGAAATTAAAATATTAACCATTCCTTGATTGACATGTGTCATGGCAACCTAGTGCAATCTTGGGTTGTTGAAGCGCCAAGGTTGCCCATTTCACCCTTTATTTAAATAAAATTACTGGACGTGGGTGTCTGTAGTCTTATGTGCACAACTATTACCAATGGCCTCGACATGACCTCGCAAACTGTCTACTAATTCTAACGTAAACCTAGGGAATTCAGTCAGTTCAGGGTTGTATTGTAATAGTCTTATGTGCACAACTATTACGTGGGTGTGGGTAGTCTTATGTGCACAACTATTACCAATGGCCTCGACATGACCTCGCAAACTGTCTACTAATTCTAACGTAAAGCTCACTTTCAATTTCAAAACAAAAGTTGAATAGAAATAACTATTTTTGTAACAAATAAAGGAATTGTTCTATCAGTTCGGGTTATATTGTAATTTTTCTATCATCGACATCTGTTCCCGTAAACCTAGGGAATTCAATCTTATTTTTCTTTTAAATAGCAAATTTCACCACACCGACACTCCCAACCTTTTGGTTGTGAAGTACACCACTTAACCACCTGGACAACTCAATTTCGCTTAATCAATGCTTCTTTGAGTTCACTCCTGTAATCGATTCAAAATTTTTATCTGGTGAAGTCCTTGAGTAGTTCAAATTCCTTGCTATACTTTCCCGAATTCGACCAATGTCGATAGTGATTGAATCATTTATTTTGCTGCATCCGATAACAGAAGAGTCCTTTCGTGATATTTGATAGGTCTTTTCAGCTCCTGGTTCCTTGTCATTATAGAATATGCCAGTGATCGAGCTTCAGGAGGTCGGAACACCTCTAATACCCATAATACACTTGTAAGAGGTTCAGAAAGAAAGAGATTGCTTAACAAATTGATACCGTCTTATTGATCTTAGCAGTATGACTAATGAAATGTTAACTAGCAGGTGATTAGTTAATTAATTAATCTGATCACTGTATAAGCCATTTGTTCTTGTACCAAGTGACAGCGATAACATATAGGAAGATGCCACCAGTTGTTCCACCACCAACAGTGAACAAAAATTTACGCATACCAGCTTCCTTTTCGGCTGCAGTGTCTCCATTGAAAAGTTGAATGTTGATGTTCATTCCAAAGGCTCCAGCCATGACTACGAGGGCACCTACTATAAGACTCATGGTTGACAGCATGACACCCATTTGCAGAAGATGGTTTTGCTTATCATCCAACATTATGTTGATGTAGTCTTCCGTGTCGTCCACATACTCCCTCAGCTAGATCAGTAAATAAAACACACGTTCGTTTCTCAAGTTAAGAAGAAATTAAGATCTAAAATTAAGTTTGGCAGGAAATATATACCGTTGATAATTTATTGAAGGTACCATCTATCTGAACAAAGTAGGCCTCCAACAACATTTCAAGTTCCTCGACGTCATGGTGTTTGTTGGTCATACTACTTCGGGCTATGCTAGTTCGAGCCCCATGACTACCTCTTCCGGTCTCCCCCCCACCTTCATGTATGTTCTCATTGCCTTTCATAGGGCGATGGACTCTATCATTCATTTCTGACTCATCCACATCATCAAGCTTGTTAAAAGAAGAAGCATTGTCGAGTCGTTGCTCTAGTTTATCACTCAGATACATCTGAAACATATCTTCATCATCATCAAGCAAGTGCTCTAATTCATCCCTAACCTATATCATTTAATCAAGAGTTAATTACTGTTTTCGTTCCTGTGGTTTGTCAAAAATAACTATTTCTGTCCATTAATTTAAAAATTTTGATTTCAGTCCCTGTGGTTTCACTTTCGTAACCATTTCAGTCCCTGTGTTTTCACTTTCATAACCAGTTCAATCCATTATTCTGTTAAGTACAGGGACTGAAATGGTTATGAGGTGGACTGAAATTGTTACGAAAGTGAAACCACAGGGACTGAAATCACAATTTTTAAACTAATGGACCGAAATAGTGATTTTTGACAAACCACAGGGACGAAAACAGTAATTAACTCTTTAATCAATCACAAACAGTTTGTAGATCCATAGACCAAAATGAAAATGAAAATCACAAACCTTTTGAACACGTCCTGTAATATCAACCAGCCTACTTTTAATTTGACGAACACGCTCCAGATTGAGAGTACTAATCTTTGTAGTCAACTTATCCAGAGCTGGATGCGCTTCTTCCTCCAATGTCCTTGCCTAGTTCGTTCATGATATATAAATTCGGCCAAAATTAATTAAGAAAGCGGTGTGCGTATAAAACTTACCTCCTTGCCCAAGCAACTGCAAGCTGCCTCTAGGCAGGCCTCAAGTGCAATAAACTCGAATTGAAGAAGTTTCAATCCATCAAGAGAATGTATCCCCTCTTGCCAGCTGCTTGTGGATGCTCTACCTTCCTGTATTCCCAAACCCTCCTGAGCTGCAGTTGCATGATGATGACGCAGGATACGGCGTTGGAGCTCTTGAACGAAAGGAGCAACAGACGGATCTTTAGAATTAAGCAAAAGCACCTCATGTGCGGTAATTATAGCCTTAATGTGCTCCAGGTTAATGACGATGGCTCGTTCACGGCCTAGTAAGGTAGACGGATATGATAAAATAGGGTCGAGGATACGAAGATCGCGTGCAGGTAGGCCTGTCCGCCGCATGACAGTGTGCTTACCAGCCTCGACCACTTGGGTCTGACCCGTGGAATCTAGAAGGAGCCATTGCCTGACTCCAGAGGCCTTCTTTCTAAGTCCTCCACCAACGTTCAGGTGTGCAGTAGTTCGTGCAGTGTCTTCTTCTAGGATGGCGCTCGTTTTCGACATCCGATCCCCACTCATTGATATATGAAAGAAATACAGATTCAGTTGTTTAGAGCTCTAATCTTCATCATTTCTTTTGGACACGGTTTCTTAAGACAAATTAATTAATATATGCACACTTTGTGATACATTAATCGCTCTCATGTTTTTATCAAAATAAAACTTCCGGCGAATGAAGAATTCCGCAAACAAAAAACAGCATCGTTCTTTCCTATCCATGCTCCTTCCGTTGTGTGCATGTGTGATTTGAACGCTTCTCTGGGCGTCATTTCGCAAAATCAGGGAACAAGATGAAGTGGCTCTTTCTCGATCCATATTTTAAAACCAAAATAAATCATAAAATGCCCATTTCCCATCTCCCAATCAAACTGGTCGGTATCGATTCAATTCATTACAGTAACGTTACGATATCGGCATTTTTATAGCAACCAAAAGAAATATGCCAAAAAGGATATCGATGCATCGACCGAAACCATAAAACGAATAGTACCGATTCGATACCGATAACCGATGTTATTTGGTCAGAATTGGGTTAGTTCGTCACAATGTTGGGCGACATTAGTTTGTTTCGTCATGATAAAGAACCAAAAAAATCAACTTTTATCAAAACATAGATAAAAAAACTCCGTCGTAAAAGTATATTTGGAATTTTATAATTATTTATATTATTACACTAAACCCCGTGTATTACACAGGTTGAATAAATAAATTGCATATACTATATAATAAAACAATATATCTTTAAAAACCTTCTTTATTGCACGAGTTGAATAAATATAATTTTATATATTAAATAATAAAAAGTTATATCTATAAGAACAATATTGTACAGCTTGAATAAATGTAATTTTATATACCAAATAAAAAAGTTATATCTTTAAAATCACGTGTATTACACGAGTTGAATAAATGTAATATTGTTTACCAAGTAATAAAATAATACATCTTTAAAAAAACTCATTTATTATACGGGTTGAATAAAAGTAATTTTATATACCAAATAATAAAAAATTACATCTTTAAAAATATGTGTATTACACGGTTTGAATAAATGTAATTTTCTGTACTACTTAATAAAAAATATATATATCCTTAAAAAACCTTGTGTATTGTACGAATTGAATAAATCTAATTTTATATATCAAATAATAAAATTACGATTTTGGCCCCCGTGGTTATCTCACTTATACCCTTTTAGCCTAAAAAATGATTTTTTTAACATCTAAGCCCTCAACGTCTTTTTTCTAACCTTTTGGCCCCTAACGTCTTTTTTAAACCCTTTTGGCCCCTAACATTTAATGGATGGGGTTAGTTTTAGGGGCCAAAAAGGTTAGAAAAGAAAACGTTGGGGACTCAGATGTTAAAAATTCTTTTTTGGGATAAAAGGGTAAAAGTGATATAATCATAAGGGAAAAATCGTAATTTTCTCTAAATAATATTATAAAGAGTTAAATGTCATTTTAGTCCCTGTGGTTTGGGCCATTTTTCCAGTTTAGTCCAAAGGTTTCATTTTTAACCTGTGGGTCCAAAAAAGTTTCACAGTTGCCATTTTAGTCCACTGGGTTAACTTCATCCATTTTTTCTGTTAACGAGAAGCCCAATTCGGTCATTTTATATGGCTGAATTGCCCTTTTAGTTAACAGAATTACATACAAAATGACCAAATTGGCATTCTCGTTAACAGAAAAAATGGATGAAGTTAACCAAGTGGACTAAAATGGCAACTGTGAAACCTTTTTGGACCCACAGGTTTAAAATGAAACATTTGGACTAAACTGGCAAAATTGCCCAAACCATAGGGACTAAAATGACATTTAACTCTATTATAAATGAGAAGATTAAACTAAATAATAATTATCCATAAGATATTAAACTAAATAATATTTAATAAGAGGGTTATCTATAACTAATTAGAAAAAATTAAATTAAAATAATAATTATCTATAAGAGATGCCTTAATATGATGACAAGTGTCCACAAAGTGGTTTATTTTATTATATAGTATAGATTAATGAGAAGGGTAAACAACGTCGTTTCCTAAATAAATTAAATCGTGAGACAGCTATCATGATATACACATTTGTATTTAGATCACTTGTATATTAGTATTCACAATTCTTAAAATGTCTATAAAAATAAATAAGTCACAATCAAATATTTGAAATTTTATAGAACATGCTACAATAAGTTAGGGATAAGAAGAAAATAAATTATATTAAAAAATAATTGTAATAGTAAATGAAAAATGGTATCTTCAATAGAATGTGAGCACATTTACCAAATGTGTGTAAAGAATGTGATTTAAATCCTTCCTTAGTTAATGTGTATTTCCATGTATGTCAACCTTTTTAATTTAATCCTTTTTAGCTTACTTTTAATACAAAGGTTTTCATCTTTTGTATTTTACCCTTTTAATTTTCTTACTTTTAACCCAAAACATTTCATCTTTTGTAATTTTACCAAACCCTTTTATATTTACAACTTTGGTCTGACATACTTTATATTTTCGTTTTTCGTTTTGTTCTAAATTTTGCGAGTTAACACGTCGCAACGTACGTGTGGGGTTCAATGTTTTTGGTCTACTTTTTCACATTTGACTGGTATGTCGCAACGTGTCTATTTCCCCCCTTTGGTAAGTTCGCCACAACTGGTAGGTCCTAGATCGACTTAGTTATTCTTTTCTACGTTTTACGTTTCTGTCTAATTTTTTCGCAATAACTCACCGTAACGGGTGTGCGTGGTTCAATAATTTTACGTTTGCTTTTCGTTCGGTGTAATTTTTTCCATTTTATGTATTTTATTTTACGAATGTTCTGATGTTTTGGGTCCCTACCAATGGTGTGGCTAGGGTGAGCAAGTTTAGGTCCGGACCGAAAATAACCGGGAACCGAACGGAAAATATACCCGACCCGAACCTAAGCACCTAGATATTTAGATCGGTTCAAGTTTTTCATATAAAATCGGGTCGGGTCGGTTCTCGGTTCTCGGTTCTTTTCATGGTGAAACCCGACTTGGACCTATGGACCGAACTAAAGTTCTACTTAAAAAGACTGGGCCATAGTCGAGTAGTGATTGGGGCTTGAATCCCTAAAATATAAACATACAATGGCTGCATGATATTCTCACAAATACATTCGTATAGAGAAAGAAACCATCTGTATTGAATTTGCAGTCAACTTCTTGGCTACTACTGTGATTCATTGACGAGGTACATGATCTAATATGTATCATTATTTTTTTTATTCGGTGTCGTTTTATTGTTGTTTTCGGAGTCAAAGCGAATGCAAGAAGGTATAACATTCAAAGAGAATACAATAAGGTACAAGGCGAATAATCGATTAAGCGATAAGAAAGCATAGAATTTATATTAATAAGTTTGACTTTCCGAAGTTAAAGCGAAAACAATAAAGCATATAATATTTATTTTTATACACTTGATTAGCGATAAGTATCATAAGAATAACCAATTTTGATGATATTGGAAAATGTAAATTTGACATATACACTAATACTAAGTTTGTTGTTTATCACTAGCCTTCCCAAGTTGTTTGTTGTTTATCAGTAGCCTTCCCAAGTTCATAACAAAACATGTTGAAAAATGAAATATGTCGGGTCGGTTCTTATACTTAGTACCCGACAAACCCGATTACATAAAAACCCGGAACCGACCCAAAATTTAGGGTAGTGAATCGATTATGTATTTTATGTTTGATCGGTTATCGGGTCGGGTCGGGTAATTGTCGGGTAGGGTCGGGTTTTGCCTTTTGCTCACCCCTAGGTGTGGCATTGGTGCTACTTGGCAGAGTTTTACAAACGTTTTTATAAAAACCTATTAAACTTTTTACTAATATTTTGTTTCGGTTCACCCATGTACTTCCTTTACTTAAAAACTAATTGTTTACGTGCACATTTTATGTACGTGTATGTATAAATATGATTTGCTCTACGTTTCGATGTAAACTTTTACTAAAACACAATTTAACATTAGTTAACACAAACAAACAAGTCTAATATAATATAGTTCATCCGAAAACACATTTGAATTAGGGTTCATAGGTACTAAAGTTAAGTAGTTTTTTTTTAATATAAATATTAGAGTAAACTTCCGTTTTGCTCCCAGTGGTTTGGTCACTTTAATGGTTTTGCCCCAAACCTTTAAAAATAGCCAGTTTACTCCCTGATCTATTTAACTTATTTTCATTCCGTCTCTAACTCTGTCTAAAATGTTTGTTAAATGTAAGGGTATTATGGTAATTCTATATATATATGTATTTAATTAATTTCTAAAATCCATTTATTAATTATTAATATATATTTATGTATATGAGAAAAAACACCCCTATTTCATTTTCTAAGTCTGTCTCTTTCTCTCACCCCGTTTCTCTCTCTCTACAACCAGTTACATCATCACACAACATTCAAACCCCAATCACCATTTCTTCCATTAAAGTTACCAAACCACTAGATAACACTCCCTTTCTAACCCTAGCCACCATTGAGATCACCACCAGCCGTCAATTTGGAGCTCAAAACCAACTGAAATCAGAGTCGGCCACCACCACCACCATCTTCATCTTCAACCCTAAACCAACAACCATGACCGTCGGCCACCCACCATCATCTTCATCTGCAACTTTGGACCTCAAAACCCCCAAATCCACCATCATCTTCATCGCAGATCTAAACCTTCTTGCCGACCACACTACCATTCGACGACCAGAAAATAGGAGCCTCCATGACCTCTAACTCGCCACCGCTATCGCCGCCGCTCTAGGGTCGTTCCCTCTCTCGCCAGATCGGGACCATCCCTAGCCGTCGCTCTTTTACCGTCGTTTACATCGGGTTTCGTCAGTCGTTTCCGTCGACATCTGATTTGAGATAGTTCGTTGATGGTTGTGGTCTGACCGGTAATTGTCATACGCCAACAATCGAGGCAAGTTGGTCTCCGATCGGGTCGTTCCAAAATGTTGTTCATTTCTGTTGTAAATTTTACGATTATTACAAATTCACTTCAAGGGCCTTTTTGGTTTGATTTAATTGTTGGTGCAGAGACCATAATCAACAAGGCTGGTTGTTTTTTTGTTAGGGTTTATCGAAGAGCTATAAAAAAAATTGAGCAGACATCATAATCAATAACTCTGGTTGTTTTTTGTTGGGGATTTTGAATCAAAGAACTATAAAAAATTGATATATATTAATAATAATAAAAGAAAAAAATGGATTTAAGGAATACTTTATATTCCTTTAATATAGGTGCAGGGGATGGTAATGTTGGTGGTGATTTTGTGGTGAAGTCTTATTATGGAGAGGGAGAACAGATAGAGAAGAGTGTGTTTGTATGTGTGTTATTATTGTAATAATAAAATATCTTTTTAGAGAGGATAGGAAAAGACTAAAATGTCCCTCATGTGAGGGGCATGTGACCAGGATTTAACAGAGGAATTGGATGGTGTTAGGGGCGGGGAGTGAAATAGAGATGAGCTTCATAGATTAGGGAGTAAAATGGCTATTTTTAAATGTTTGGGGCAAAACCGTTAAAACGACCAAACCACAGGGAGGAAAACGGAAGTTTACTCTAAATATTAAGTGATCAGTTACAATCTAAGGAAAACTCTAAACTTTCATTTTTATTACTAGAAAACTCAATTACTAATTAATTATATTTATATAAGTAGTTAGAAAACCTATATTTATATAAATATAACTATTTTTGTATTTACTAAAATTTAAACGAACATAAACGAACGTTCACGAACATAAATGAACGAACACAAGGTGTGTTCATGTTCGTTCATTTAATTAAACGAACACAATTGTTTGTTCGTGTTCGTTCGTTAATAAACGAACATAAACAAACTTCCCGCCGAACAAGTTCACGAACAGTTCATGAACGTTCGGTTCGTTTACAGGCCTAAAAGAAACCATTTTTACTGCATATTTTTATGTACGTTTCTGTATAAATTCGAGTTGTTCTACATTTCGAAGTACACATTTTTTTGGAAATGAGTCAGGTCAAATATAATATGTTTTCATACTTATTTTATGTATGTTTCGCAAATTTTGTTTCAAACCAAGTGTAGTCAAATTGCGGTTTCTTTTCTTTCCCTTTTTTAAAAGCTCTAATTAATCCGTTTTGATTACACTTGTCAGTTTTTCCTTCATACCTATTATGTTTTCTATGTATGAGTCGGGTGACATATAATACGTTATGATTGTACCATATGAATTCAATTTACTTTACGTTTTGATCCAATCGAAATTCTTATACAAGTTACAATAAGTTCAATCGGATACGTCAAAACGCGTGTTTTCATATGGTTAATGCATCACATAATGTTGGACTAATCCATTAAATGTTTACCATGTACCTACGTCGCAACGCGCGCGAGTCTTATTGCTAGTTTATATTATTTATAATTAAGCGGTGGTTGGGACTATGCCCGAGTGGTTAATGCCTAATAGGGACGGACTATAAATTTGTTGACAATATGTCTACGCTTCTTCAAATCCAACTCGGCCTGACAATTTATCATTCTACCATCAGATGATAAAACAATCTTGTTTTTAAGAAATACATCCAACAATTTTTTAATCTACTATTACATAAAAAATCACTCTTGTTCTTAAGAAATACATGATACAAGTGAATGTAAAAGAATCTAAAATTTCTAGATTTAATTTAAAACATAAAATAATTTAATAGCGCTGCTAAATTAAAAACGACTTTTAGAAATACATAAACTAAAAAAACAAAAGTACATTTTTTTAAAAGACAACTAAATTGGAAAATCTACAAGATAGCTACTCTTCTTCATTGACACGAGTGTATCGTCATATATATTCCACTAAATTCGCACATAGGTTGGCATGTGTATCTGGTTTGTGCAACGCCCACCTATTAGACTCTCGTACCTCTTCATCAGTAACTTGAACATCCTCATCAGTGGTGTCTTCAATGTATTGACAAATTGCACTACATTGATCCTCGAGTATCATATTATATAATAGGATACATGCGTACAAAATGTACCTCAGTTTTTTTTTGTGGTCATGCGCATGTCGAGTTGTGCACAATGTTCGTTCCATACCCTTTCTTGCTGCTTCCCTCGCATTTCATGAATTTCTTTCGTTTATCATTTTTAGGAATGAAGATTTAGTGAATTTCTTTCGTTTATCATTTTTAGGAATGAAGAAAGTTTATATATCATAAGTGTTTTGGTCAAAAATCTGAATAACGATAATGTAACCAAATCTGATTTGTGAGGTAGTGTGTTTAAATGTTGAAGAATTGGGTAAACGAATATGATATGTAAATGATGATGAACACGATGATTTATACGAGGAAAAAGCACTTCATCTTTAGAAGATCTCCGGTATAAAAAACCTCGGGTGATGGAAAATCCGATCACCAACTATATTGCACAAACAAATTACTACTTCGGATGTTGATCAAGTGTGTTACAATGATTGTTTTCTAAAGTGAGAGCTCTAGTTTGCAATGTATGCGGGTGTGTGTGTGTATTCGAGAGTGTGAACAACTGCCTAATAACACTTGATCAACCCTTTTTCAACTAAGCTAACAACTAGGCCCGATTTTCATGGTAGACCACGTCCAAGCTCATGAACGTTAGTGGAACTCATCACGTGCAGCATCTCAAATGAATCTTACCGAGATTCCAGCTATGACTTGGCCCACGTCGTCCATAACCTGCATACAAATATTAGAAAGCATAGAGAACAATTGTTAGATAACATAAGTAATAATAAGGATCCTTGATCCTCAGACTTCCTGCACCACCCGCTAAGGATAAATGATCCAGGCCAGGTCTCAGGATACATGATCCAGACTTAATAAAACTTATCCCCTAACAATTGCCCCCAAATATGGAGGATATGATATGAATCAGATCTGACTAGCCGTTGTGCATGTAACTAGCCGTTACAAGTTCTGACGTGCCTGATGGGATAGGCTGCAACAATCATCACGCTATAAATGGTAGAGATAGAATTGAGAAACCATTTAAAGATCAGGAAATCCCTTTTAAATCCTGATTCCAGAATCGAATCAGGTATTCTTCTTTTCTCTAATTCTTCTCTTTCAAATTTCTTCATCGTCTTTTTTCTTCGATCATGGTGAAAATGGTTACTAGATCCTCACCCGGCAAAGGCCCGGAAAAGGATTGCATACCCCAAAGCCAGAACCTTTTACAAAATCCTTCCTTGGAGCTCTACAAAGTCACTGATCTTGAGATTGAGGATATATCCTCCTGCTTCCCACGTAAGACCATCTTTCATCCTTTTGACTCCTCGATGAAAATCGACGCTATTTCACCCACCTGGGTGTGTTTCCCTGCTTTACCCTTCCTCCTTGGCTACTCTTATCCCTTCCCTGATTTTACCCAAAGATTCTTCACCCTCACCGGCATAATCTACAGTCAGGCTATGCCTATGCTCTAAAGGGTCTTATACACCATTGAGCAAATCATCAGCAGTGAAGGAATCGATTTCAACCTTTCAAAACTTTGGTACTCACTAAAATTGTTGAACTAACTATTCGGTGCACATCAGATTTATATTTCTGACGTGCAAACTAGTGAACCATATGGACTCTTTCAGCATTTGTGGAAATATGTGGTAATAAACCAAAATTGACCGCTACTCCACTTCCACATCCCCATAAACTATAATTAAGTGACAAGGATGGTCGATACTAATGAGTAAGCCCATCTTTTACATCAATCTATTAGTGGTGTTTGAATAATGCATATGTTGGACCAGCAGAAAAGTATAATATCGGTGAGCTTGTAACTAACGAAGTCATTAAAACTCGATTGTTTGATAGGGTTGGGGTCGGCTCGGATGGAGGTGGGGTGATGCAAAAAAGGTTGCAGCTTGATTTTCATGACAATGTTTTTAAATTTGGTTTTAAGGTTATTTAAAATGGTTTCCTTCGATTCATGCAAATTCGAATTTGAATTTGATAATTTCAAATGTGATGACCCTTTAGAAACAACATATCATATTCTTCTTAATTGTAGGTATGCTAAATCAATATGGAAATTGGTAAAGATTTGATACAAAAATATGTCCATTTTTGAGAGCTTGATGCAACATATAAATTACATCAATAGAGGCATAAAACCAACCTTTTTAGTACTAATATTGGAAAAAGCGTGTTTCTTTCTTCCTTTTGAATTTACAAGACCAAATGAGCTTAAAAGAACAAAAGGAACAAATAAGCAGCCAAAAACCAACATAAATACAAGAAGAAGGAATAACGTGACATGCCCGACCCCTGGGCAGCATCTCCCAAGACAAAAACAAAGAAACAGAAGTTGACCACGGGGCCGTGGTCAGACCTCACACAACAAGACAAAGCCTGCAGAAGTTTCTACGCCTACCACGGGGCCGTACCTAGCTCACCATGGGGCGTGGTCAACTCTTAGATTTGCAGAATCTTGATGGTACAGCAAAGAGTTGACCACGGGGCCGTGTCCAGAGGCCACGGGGTCGTGTGGGGCCCTGTGCTGACAGATGCAATAAATGAAGGAAGAGAAGAAGCAGGCCACGGGCCATGCTCACTGGACACGGGGCCGTGGCCGGGGAACTGTTCTGACTATAAATAGGGGTGTTTGGTTCACTTCAAAGGCATCCTTTGGCAAACCACTTCTCTCCTACTTTGCCACCACTCCACCACCGCTACAACACGAACACCCACCACCATCATCCATCTTTCATCTTTAGAGTGACTAGTAGTCTCAGGATCCAAGATTGATTGTAAGAGTTCTTGTCAATCAAAGGCCATGCTTGGCTAATCTCTTACATCACTTGGTGACGACAAGTGTTTAATGTATTACTTTTGATTTTTAATCTTTCGGCACTTTTTAATTGGGTATGTATTAATGACTTTAGTAACTAGTTTCTTATGTTGAAAGTTAATTTTCTTTACCATTTCTTCATGATGTCGTTGATTTGCTCATTCGTGTCTTTACGGTCTATATAAAGCACGTTAACTACTTAGAAGGGGGTTAGAAGGGTGGTTTGGTAAAGTTCTTGTCTCGTTCAGTGTATAGATCCTGTGAGGACTTGGTTCAAGCTTACTAGGACCTTCTTCAATGCTCCAAAGGTATTGGATGGCGGGGGTGCGAATAGCTTGAACCTCTCATATGTAAACTACTATTAAAACATTAAACCGGCTTCTTAGGATTGTATCCTTGCTGACTCAAACCACTTAGCCGACAATAACGTCACCTTCAAAAGAGGGGCCTACCACTTTTCGCAATAATAACTTATTTAATTATCTTTCAATATTCCGACCCTTTGGGATTGTATCCCTGCTGACTCAAACCAGTGGGTTGAGGGTAACGTCACCTTCAAAAGAGGGGCCTACTACTATAACTAAGATAATCTCTTAAAAAGTCCGAAAGTGCAAAAATCATCAAAGGGTACATTAAAGATGAGTTGGATCCAAGTGATTCTATCTTGTCTATTTGGTTTTCATTTTATTTATTTTTTACTTTTTAGATTTATTTTCATATTTAAAAACTCTTTTCAAAAATTTAGATCGATTAGACGTTGACGATAAACCGGTATTAAAAGCTCTTGTGTCCTTGTACGACCTCGGTATCTTACCAACACTATACTACGCTCGCGATGGCTGCACTTGCCCTAGTGTGTGTTTAGTGTTAGTACAATATCGTGTTAGATAAATTTAAAACTTGACTAATACGTAAAACAAACTTAAAATATTAATAAAATCCCTATCACGCTTAACGCACACCAAGTTTCTGGCACCGTTGCTGGGGATACAAGGATTTTAAGAAAGTTTAAAATCAACGGCCTAATTATTTTTCTTCTTTTTAGGATTTTTTTTTTTTAGTTTTTATAAGAATCTGCAGAACTAAGCACAGCCGTGCCCGGTCAGACACGGGGTCGTGTCCATCATCTTTACTGGCAGTTTTTGTTTTCTGAGTTACAGAAGAGCGACCACGGGCCGTGGAGGTGCACCACGGGGCCATGCTGAACTCCCCAAGTAACTGGGATCCAGAAAACAGCAACTGTAACACGACCACGGGTTGTGGCCATAGACCATGGGGCCGTGATAAAGGATCTGACCGACATTTCTTTTTTGTTTTAATCGCAGGACTTAGATGTCACACCCCAACCGATGGCGGAAACATCGGGGCTCGGCACTGAGCGAAACAGATTGTTCAGAAGAATCCACAACAACTATTAAATTACCAAATCCTTAACGTTAATATCCCATACTACTAAAAGATAAAGTAAAAATAGTTATTGTAGATAATTGTCTCAAAAACAAGTAAACTGTTCTGACAACTTAGATTTTTATTAGGTTTGTTTCTAGACTCCATCCTAGCTTGATTCCAGCAAATAACAAGCAAGCATCATAAGCACCTGTCACATACGTTTAAATAGAGGTCAATACACATAGTGTAAAGGTGAGCATACAAGTTTAATAGTATAATAGAGTTCGAAATAGTTTACGCATAACCAGCATGTAACATGTAATAAAGTGAAGGCTAGTAGGTTATCGACAGAGAAATATGCACAGACGTGACTGTGAGTTTTAGAATGCGCAACATATATCCCCACTGGGACACGTGAAGTAAAACCCTTAACAACCCCTGTCCACGACAGGTGCTGAGTCCAAACTATAGTACTATCGTTGCTAAGGTGTCAGGAAACAATCACTGTGTTAACATAACATACAAGCATTCATCAAATAACACATAGCATGCATTAACGGTTAACGTATAAATAGTGTTTGCGTTGTGTGTCGATTGTGTTTTAGAATAAGTAACGTATGTAACACCCAAAAGTGCGTAAAGCAAAAAGGGATCGAGTATACTCACATATTGTGTTTAATAAGTAAACACCCTCTTGGATTGAAGGGAGCGCTAAGAGAGATTAGCCTGAACAGTTAACGATAGCGTAAGCAAAGAATGGCGCGTAAAACGGTGTAAAAGTAACCAAGTGTCGGATGGTAATCCGATCGGATGGCAATCCGATCGGTTGACCATGCGATCGGATGTCAATCCGTTCGGATGGTCATCCGATCGGATGGCCATTCGATTGGATTGACATCTGTTTGTCAAGGATGTGTTTGTGTATGATGGCTTTGAAGTTTTCATTGTAGCATTTTGAATACAAAGCAGTATCTCTACCTTTCAGGTCGATCGATCGAACGGTCGATCGATCGAACGGTCGTTCGATCGATCGGATCGCGATCCGATTGGCAGGACACTTAGTGAGAACAAGTTAACAGCAGGATTGTCACTCGATCGGATTGTAATCCGATCGGTTGTAACACGTTAGTTACTGATGATCCTTGAAAAATATAAAAATGTTTAAGTGTCGAAGTTCCAAATGTCTCAGGGTCGGATGGTCGTTCGATCAGATGGCAATCCGATCGGACGGTAATCTGTTCGATGTTTAGATCCTTGCAAAGTTGAAATAATAGTTTAAGTGTGGAACCAAGTATAAGCAGATCGGATGGCTGTTCGATCGGATGGCAATCCGATCGGACGACAATCCGTCCCAACGACCTGATCGTCTTTGGCACTTGATTATTTTGAAAGTTTAGTAGTTTTGATCGAGACGGTGTGATGACGTGCTAAACAACAGAAACCCCATCTTGAACCAAGTGACCCGATCGAACTGGAATCACCCTAGTCCGACCAGTTAACGGTTCGAGACGGTTTTTCATGTTTAACCCAAAATCGGTAGTCTCTTTGATAGAAACCAGATCTTGAACCAATACATCACTAAGAAGGAGTTGAAGATCAGAACGAGCTCCGATTCTATTGGTTTTGAGTGCCTTGAGTGTAAAAGAGTTGAAAGAAAGTTGGAAAACCATATTTCAATCCTTTCAACCATGATTATGTGTAGATCTATGTGAAAACATTGTTTAATCTTGTGGAAATCCTTCAGATCTGAGTTGTTCTTGGCGGAATGAGGCCAACACTTGAAGTTCATAAGAACTCTATGATGACATCATCCTAGAACACCTCAAATCAGTTGATTTCACGGTTAAGAGTTAAGATCCAAGGGTGAAAAAGATGAAGGAGTGCGTGTAGATCATAAAAGTACAAGATTTTGGTTGAAAACTTACAAGAATCGCGAGAAATCGAGAGAAAAGAGTGCTTGAGGGAGCTGGTCGAGTTGAGGGGCTGTCACATCACAAATGATGTGATAAGAGGGTATTTATAGGGTTTCCAAAAGAGGAAAGTGCTCTTGGATCAGCTTGGTCACCGATCGGATGACAACTCGATCGGATGGCAATCCGATCGGATGGCCACTCGATCGGTTGGCTATTCAATCCAGGTGTCCGGCGTGTTTAGTTTTGTCGTTTCGATTCGCGTGTTGAGCGTTACGATGCGTTTCGAGCGAGCGATGCGTTATATTAATAATAAACACACAAATACTATATCTAACATACAATCATCATAATTAACCGTCGTTTAGCGGTTGCGATTCGATTGCGATAGAGTTGCGATTGCATTTCGTTTAATCACCACAAAACGTAAACATAATAAACATGCACAAGTAACACATAAACAGCACACACACGTAAAACAATATCCAGAACGTATAATTCGAGTTGCGAATGCGATTGCGATGCGATAAGCGACAAGCGATAAAACATGCGATAAACATCGATTAAACCTCGATTATTCACAGATACTCCACATAATACAACTAAAGTAATTAAAATAAAAGATTTGATTACAAGTCAAGGAAGTCAAAAATAGTAGTTGAGCAAGCAGTGACAGATCGCAATTAGCAATCTTTTATTCCTTTGACTCCAATCTTGACTTTGACTTTGACTTTCAAAACTCGGGGTGTTACTGCCTCCCCTAGTTATGGGAATTTCGTCCCGAAATTAGGCTTTAGCTGTAACAAACAACTGCGGGTACTTCGCCTTCATGTCGCTTTCGAGTTCCCAAGTGAACTCTACGCCGCGTTTGCCTTCCCAGCGGGCCTTCACTATGGGAATGCGTGAACGCCTGAGCTGATTGGTTCATCGGTCCATGATCTCGACAGGCTTCTCCATGAAGTGTAATGTTTCGTCCACTTGAAGATCCTCCAGTGGAACTTGTAAATTGTGCTCAGCCAGACACTTTCTGAGGTTCGAAACATGGAAAGTCGGGTGGACGTTGCTAAGTTCCTCCGGTAGTTCGAGCCTGTAGGCCACTTTTCCGATCCTTTCCAGAATCTTAAAGGGTCCAACATATCGAGGCACAAGTTTCCCTTTCTTGCCGAATCTGACCACACCCTTCCAAGGTGATACCTTTAGGAGTACGTGATCGCTAACGTCAAATTCAAGGGGCTTGCGTCTTCTATCGGCGTAACTCTTCTGACGACTCCGAGCTTTCAGCAGATTGTCTCGAATTTGGAGGATTTTGTCAGTCGTTTCTTGCAACAGCTCAGGACCGGTTATCTACGAGTCCCCGATCTCGTTCCATACAATAGGCGAGCGACATTTTCTTCCGTATAAAGCCTCAAACGTTGCCATTTGAATGCAGGAATGATAACTGTTATTGTACGAGAATTCGACTAAAGGTAAGTATGTGTCCCAATTACCACCAAAATCTATGACACACAAACGGAGCATGTCTTCAAGGGTACGAATCGTTCTTTCAGTCTGACCGTCGGTTTGGGGATGGAAAGTGGTACTTAGATTAAGCGTAGTACCGAGAGCGGATTGAAACGTTTCCCAAAGATGCGAGGTAAACCGACCATCGCGGTCAGAGATGATGTCACGAGGTGTCCCATGTCGACAAATGATCTCATTGGTGTAGATTTGGGCTAATTTTTCTACCTTATAGTCTTCTTGTATCGGTAGAAAATGAGCGGATTTAGTCAAGCGGTCAACGACAACCCAGATATGGCGTGCGCGGGAGCTTCGTTATAAAGTCCATAGCTATACTCTCCCATTTCCACATAGGGATCTCGTGTTGGACGAGTAAGCCAGAGGGTCTTTGATGCTCGGCCTTGATTTCGAGCAAGTCAGGCACTTCGAAATGTAGAGAGCGATATCTTTCTTCATGCCCGGCCACCAGTACTTGTAGCGAAGGTCCTGGTATATTTTATCGGCACCGGGATGAATAGAATATCGAGACTTGTGGGCTTCGTCCATCAAAATCTGTCGTAAATCGGTCCGCTTAGGGATCCAAATTCGGTCCAGATAATGGAAAATCCCATTCGACTTATTCACTAGCTGGGCGGATGAGAGTTTCGAGATGGTGCTGGGCGTGAATGTTACGAACGCTATGCAAATAGCTTCGCCTGGTGAGGGTGTCGGCAACGAGATTTGCTTTGCCAGGATGATAACGAATCTCACAGTCATAATCGTTGAGAAGTTCTACCCATCGGCGTTGACGCATATTCAGTTCTTTTTGGCTGAAGATATGTTGTAGGCTCCTATGATCGGTGAAGACCGTACACTTGGTACCATAAAGGTAGTGTCGCCAAATCTTCAACGCAAAAAAAACTGTGCCTAGCTCGAGGTCGTGGGTTGTATAGTTCTTCTAGTGGATCTTGAGCTGTCGAGATGCGTAGGCGATAAACTTGTCTCGTTGCATGAGAACACAACCAAGACCAAGGTTCGAGGCATCGCAATAGACAACGAAGTCATCGTTTTCCTCGGGTAAAGCAAGGACGGGAGCATTGCAGAGCATATGCTTGAGAGTTTGAAAGGCAGACTCTTGTTCGGTTCCCCAAACAAAAGGCTTGTCTTTGTGAGTGAGAGAAGTAAGCGGCACGGTGATTTTTGAGAACCCTTCGATAAATCGGCGATAATAGCCTGCCAGTCCGAGGAAAGAACGGACTTCAGACGGGTTCTTAGGTGTAACCCAACTCTTAACAACTTCGATCTTCGTGGGGTCGACGTGAATACATTGACTATTGACAATATGACCGAGGAATTGAACCTCCTCCAGCCAAAATTCACACTTGGAGAACTTGGCATAGAGTCGATTCCCTTGGAGTAGCTCGAGAACCAAACGTAGATGTTGCGCGTGTTCAGCTTTCGACTTAGAATAGATCAGGATATCATCGATGAACACGATGACGAAGCGGTCAAGAAATGGTTTACACACGCGGTTCATCAGATCCATGAAAACTGCGGGTGCGTTGGTTAAACCAAAAGGCATAACAACGAACTCATAGTGGCCGTAACGAGTGCGAAAAGCGGTTTTGGGTATATCCTCCTCTTGAATGCGTAACTGGTGATAGTCTGAGCGTAGATCGATCTTCGAGAAACACGTAGCACCTTGCAACTAATCAAACAAATCATCGATTCGAGGCAGGGGATAACGATTCTTGATTGTCAGCTTATTCAACTCCCTATAATCGATGCACATCCGGAATGATCTGTCCTTCTTTTTGACGAAAAGGACTGGTGCGCCCCAAGGAGAGGTGCTAGGGCGAATAAAGCCTTTATCAAGCAATTCCTGGAGCTGACTCGAGAGTTCGCACATTTCGGACGGAGCGAGTCGAGGAGGAGCTTTAGCAACAGGGTTGGCTCCAGGAATGAGGTCGATACGAAAGTCGATATCACGACTCGGAGGTAATCCGGGTAACTCATCGGGAAACACGTTAGGGAATTCACAAACAACGGGAACATTGTTCACTCTTGATTTACCTTTCTTTTCCTTCTACGCTACTACAATGCTAGCCAAGAAAGCTCTGTATTCCTTGCGGAGATACTTGCTAGCTCATCGAACTCGGCGTCATCGTTTAAGTTTATGTGACATCTCACGTCCGATCCGCCGGCGCTATAACTACCGGATTCTGATGTCCTTTGCCGCTTCGCCATCTCCACCTCGTTCGGAACCGGCACCCATTTTGGGCCGTTCGCATAATTTCTCACGCCCGAACGTGTGCGAACGTGGTACCATGGTTCGACTGTAAAGATCCAACGCCTTTTTGAACACATCCTCGTCGCTCATCCCGCTACGACGCCCACTTGAATATATCTTATTATATTCTTCGGAAAACTTATTGACGAACCCGCTCATTTTTCGCCACTTAGAAGACACCGAGTCGACATCTCGATACGGCCCTTGGTCCATTAGAGCAAGAAACTTCTCCAAAACCGCCTTCCAAAACCCCTCACCCGTTTGATTGTTACCTATATTGGACAAAATTATATGTTATAAAAAAATAAAAAAACTAATACTACAAAATATAAAGTTAAAAAAATGTTATTTTTACGTACCTTTTATCGGGTGTGTGGACGTGCCTATGTAAGCCTTCGCTAAGGCTTCTTCCTCGAGTTGCGTCCATGGTTTCGCCTTTGGTTTGGACGGTTGGCTTTGCTCACCCGCAACTTTCTTGCCTTTTCTTCGTTTGCCTTTTTGCGGTTGGTTCTCAGGAACAACTTCGACAACATCCTCGTCGGGTTCGGATCGAATGGGTTGCGTCGGGTTCGGTTCGGGTTGAAAGGGTTGCACGGGTTGGATATTAAAAGCATTCCGCATCAACAATTGTTGTATGGCTTGACTTTGTTGCAGGTGAGCAAAAACGTTCGGTGAGTTTTGGAATGCGGCAAAAGCGTTTGAGGAAAATTGACCGAACTCGTTCGGTTCTATTGTCGGATAGTATCCCGGCACCGAAAAAACATTCAGGATGTTTGGTGGGTTCGGGTTGTTGGGGACGTTCGGGTTGTTGAAGGGATCCATGTAGAATAATATTTTATAAAAAGAGAAGAATGTTATAAAAAATGAGAGAGAGAAATGAGTTGTAGTGAAAGGAAAAGTGAGAAAAATGGTGTAAAAAAGGGGGGGATTTATATAGTTTTAGGATGGATTTTAGTAAAAAATTGGAAAAGGACCGTTGGTTTAGTTTTTTAACTAGTTATTATTCATTTATATGCTTAAAATTAATACATAAGTAACATTTTTTTCTCAATTTATGAGGGACTAAAAGTGTCTAAGTGAAGAAGTCATGTGTCAAAGTCAACAAATGCAAACATTACTATTGCTCATTAGGGATGAGCTCGGTCCGGTTCGGTACCGAACCGGTACCGGTACCGAAAGAACCGGTACCGAAAATCCTCAAAAGTGGGTACCGGTACCGAATGTACCCGGTTCGGTACGGTTCGGTACCGGTATTTGAGGGTAAAAACGAGCAAAATACCGGTACCGGACTGGTACCGAACCGGTACCGAAAATGTCAAAAGTGGGTACCGAATCGGTACCGAAAAGGTACCCGGTTCGGTAAATTCGGTACCGGTACCAGGTCCATTTTGCTCATCCCTATTGCTCATAATGTTATGGATTAATACTATATATATCAATTTGGATTTTTTTTTAATTTTAAACGGTCAACTTGCATTGGAAAGGAGGAATTTTTGTCTTCTTCTGCTCCGCCTCAAACGTCTGGTACGCGACGCTCAGGACGCGGGAAGGGGGGGGGGTTTGGTTCGTCGACGGTCCGGGACGGAGAGGGACGTTCCCCGATACCATCTAGCCTAACAAAACAAACCAAACAAATACCAGACCGAACCGAATTCACACTTTCACACAACTCCCCCATCATACGACTAAAACCCTGAAGCCAAGTCAAAAGTCTTCATGGGAAAAATCAACCCTTGACCATCTTCCCCCACCCACACCCACCTGTTCTTCACCATCCATCAATCTCTCCCAAATTCATCTGAAATGCTCACCAAATTCACCCTAAAATGACCACCACCATCCACCACCTCCTCCTCTCCACCATCATCCTCCTACTCACCACCACCACCACCGTCACCGCCGTCATCCGCCCCGGCCAATCCCTCTCCGCCTCAAACCCTACCTCCACCTGGACCTCACCTAACAACACCTTCTCCTTCGGCTTCATCTCCGACTCCGGCGCCACCTTCGCCGCCGTCACCTACAACGGAATTCCACTCTGGAAAGCCGGCGGCGACTCCGGCGCCGTTGACTCCACTGCCACAATCACCTTCACTAACTCCGGCAACCTCCAGTTAACCAACGGCTCCTCCGGCGCCGTCGTATGGCAGTCCAACACCGCCGACCGCGGCGTCACAATCGCCGATCTCAACGATTCCGGCAACCTCATCCTCCAAAACTCAACAAATTCCGTTGTCTGGAGCTCGTTCGAATACCCTACCGATACGATTCTCCC
The DNA here is from genome assembly GCA_030545235.1 of Helianthus tuberosus. NCBI lineage: Eukaryota > Viridiplantae > Streptophyta > Magnoliopsida > Asterales > Asteraceae > Helianthus > Helianthus tuberosus. Next base: position 149,172,914 of record CM060371.1, on the reverse strand, counting down.
GAACCAAAACTTCACCGTCGGAAACGTCCTCCGATCCGGTCTATACTCTTTCCGGCTAGTTACCTCCGGCAACATCACTCTCCGATGGAACGATTCCATCGTTTATTGGACGTTAGGGTTGAATTCGTCAGTTAACACTAATCTGACGTCACCAACCCTAGGGCTCCAATCTATAGGTATATTATCTCTTTCAGATCCAACGCTTTCCTCATCTGTTATTATGGCTTACAGTAGTGATTATGCTGAAGGTCCTGATATTTTTAGGTTTACTAAACTTGATAATGATGGTAACTTAAGAATTTACAGTTCATCTGCTGGTAATACTGGTAATCAAAACGTTAGATGGGCTGCTGTTAGTGATCAGTGTCAAGTGTTTGGGTATTGTGGTAATTTAGGGATATGTAGTTACAACGGTTCGGATCCGGTATGCGGTTGTCCGTCTAGGAATTTCGATCCGGTTGATGTTAGGGATAGTAGGAAAGGGTGTAGGAGGAAGGTTGAGATCGAGAATTGCCCCGGGAGTTCGACTATGTTGGAGTTGGATAATGCTCGGTTTTTAACGTACCCGCCTGAGTTGTCGTCGCAGGTGTTTTTTATCGGGATTTCTGCTTGTAGGTTGAATTGTCTTGTTAGTGGTTCGTGTATCGCGTCTACGTCGTTGTCGGATGGGACGGGTTTGTGTTATTTGAAAGTGCCGAGTTTTGTTAGCGGTTATCAGTCGCCTGCGCTTCCTAGTACGTCGTATTTAAAAGTGTGTGGGCCGGTGACGCCGAATCCTGGTGTTTTGGAGAAGGGTACGCGGTGGAAGCTTAGACCATGGGTTGTCGTGGTTGTGGTGGTGGGTACGCTTTTTGGTCTGGTTGCTGCTGAATTTGGTTTATGGTACTGGTGTTGTAGAAACAGCCCGAAACTTGGTGTGTTGTCAGCTCAATACGCGCTTCTCGAGTATGCCTCTGGTGCGCCGGTTCAGTTTTCATACAAGGATCTCCAACGGGCCACGAAAGGGTTCAAGGAGAAGCTTGGAGCTGGTGGGTTCGGTGCGGTTTACAAAGGGGTTTTAGCCAACCGTACCACGGTTGCGGTTAAACAGCTTGAAGGGATCGAGCAAGGCGAGAAACAGTTTCGTATGGAGGTTGCAACGATTAGTAGCACTCATCATTTGAACCTTGTGCGGTTGATTGGATTTTGTTCTGAAGGTCGTCACAGGCTTCTAGTGTACGAGTTCATGAAGAACAGTTCTCTTGATACCTTTTTATTCACGCCGGAAGAACAGTTACAATCGGTTAAGATGTTAGATTGGGAGACTAGATTCAATATTGCACTCGGGACAGCTAGAGGGATCACATACCTTCACGAAGAATGCCGGGATTGTATCGTTCATTGCGATATAAAACCCGAAAACATTCTTCTAGACGAGAATCACAACGCCAAGGTTTCGGATTTCGGGCTAGCTAAGTTAGTAAACCCGAAAGACCACAGGTACCGAACATTAACTAGCGTGAGAGGGACTCGAGGGTATTTGGCTCCGGAATGGCTCGCGAACCTCCCGATAACTTCTAAATCGGATGTATACAGTTACGGGATGGTTTTGTTGGAGATCGTGTGTGGAAGACGGAACTTTGAAGTCTCGGAACAAACCAACCGGAAAAAGTTTTCCGTTTGGGCTTACGAAGAGGTTGATAAAGGAAACATCGAAGCGATTATCGACACCAAGCTTCGTAATCACAATCACGAACAGGTCGATATGGACCAGGTTCGACGTGTTATCGAAGTAAGCTTTTGGTGCATTCAAGAACAACCGTCGCAGAGACCGATGATGGGAAAAGTGGTTCAGATGTTGGAAGGTGTAGCTGAGGTTGGGAAGGCGCCAGCTCCAAAGGCGGGGACCACCATAGACGGGTCGGTGGCTGGGACGAGTGTGAACATGAGTAGCAGTGTTTCTACTTTGGGAACATCAGTTGTGCCACCATCGTCTTCCTCGTCTGTTCAGACTCCGAAAGGGTCATCGTTTGCTTCGGGGATGAACATTGAGAAGGTGTCATCATCATTACTGATGCACTCGGATACGATGTGAGCTCGGTTTGTTTGACTTCAAAATTGTGTAACCAAATGCATATTTATGAAGTTTAGATACAAATTTGTGTATGTATTATCATGGGAAGTGATATATAAAGGATGTGTAAGTAGTAATGTTATTGTTGTATTTGGAATAGCATGCTCAACCGTAAAACATTTGATGGGTTGAGTTGTATTAATAACAGCAACTTGTTGTAGATGTGAAATACTGAAATGGCAAGCATGATCTTGGTTTTGTAGACAATCTAGAACTGCGTTTATTTATGGGTTTATACTTGATTTGGGGCAATTTCATATATGCCCCTACAGATTTGCATAATATCATATATATAGGGTAAGGTTTATGCGAGAACCACCTTTATTGCGAGAACTGCGAGAACCAATGTGAATACAACCTAAAATAGTTAAAAAAACCTAACCCCCACCCCAAGCTAAATGTTAAAAACTAAAACCCCTAAAAAAACCAACCCCTCCCCCCAAGCTAAAATGCTAAAAACTAAACCCCCAAAAAAACCTAAAAAAATAAAATAAAAAATCTAATTTTTTTAATATTTTTATGTTAAAATCGCTACTTTTAGTAGCAAAAAAAATATATATTTTTTTTTGCTACTAAAAGTATCGATTTTTTTATAAAAAATATTAAAAAAAATTGTGTGTTTTTTAGCTATTTTTAGGCATTTTGAAAGATGGGACTAGAAACAGTAAATACAAAATCGGTAATACTAAAGAATCTAAAACGCCAAACTTGAAAGATGGGACGCGTTACAGACTTCAGAGATAAAGCTTATCAAAAACATTAATTACAAAACAGTAACTGAAAAGACGAATACTTTATTATAATAATGCACCGCCTAATTTAGACGCCAAAAAGACATCCTATAAAATGAAACGTCTCAGCAACTTCCATTTGATCAAACCAAAAAAACAGACGCCAAAACTACTAAATAACACCCACTGTAAAACGCCAACAAATAAACTAAATGAATTGTGATCAGAGGGGAGTAACTCAGAAAGATTTTGCTGCATGAGATGGACAAAATTTCAAGAAAAAGATACTGATGTCAGTCATATGGCATTTTGTATTTTTTGTTCTTGAAGAAGGTTTGAATGAGGAGAAGAGATCAATGACACTGAAGAGTGGGTTCACTATAAAAGATAAAGATTCAGATAAAGAAAAAGCGAAAAACCCACTCACACGCCATTGATCTATGTCCCCAAACATCCACAAAAAAAGCCAGTTCAACAGACAAGCAGGCAAAAAAAAAATCAAACCGATGGGTTTGTTAAGTTTTACATAAAACGACATATATTTGGTGACAGTTCTTGTGCTATTAAAAAAGAGAGAGACTGGTGACAGTGAAGATTGAGAAAAGAGATCCGATTAGGATTTTTAATTTATTTCCTTCCCTTGTATTTTTTTTTCATGTGGTTGAAATATAATTTAACAATAGAAAAACGCCAAGATGCCAGAAACGCCAAAATGTTTATAAAAAATAATAGAACAATAGGCCATCTTGTTTAAAACCCCTTGGAAAATGTCATTCAAAAAGATTTCCTACCCCCTGGGTTCCAATGTCATATGATGTGAATAAACGCCATAAAAGCCATAAACGCCAAAATATTGATACAATGAAACTATTAAAACGGCATTAATATTTGAATTTGGTTAACGCCAAAAATCTTAAAAACCCAAAATTAAAACAACATTGGGAAAAAGCGGAACTGGAAAAGCAGAAGATGAAAGGACAAAAAAGCCCCTCCGCCCTTTCTAAGCAGCGTGACACGTGTTAGGCCAGGAAGCGTTCCCACCGTTCTCACACTTTTGAGCGTTTTCTCCCGATCCCGTTTCTATATATATATATAGGGGACCGCTAGAATGAGAACCACCACGAGTTATGAGAACCGCGAGAACCAAGTGCCACGGAGGGCCGTTGACCACGATTTTTTTTTTACACCTAGATCCGTATATTTTAGGACCGGGTGTAAATTTTCGGTTCAAACGGCGCGCCCGAGGGGGTAGTTTTTTACGCCCAAAGTTTGGGTTTTTTTAATTTTTTTAATTTTTCTTTTTTTTTTTTACCAAACTTTGGGCGTAAAAAACTACCCCCTCGGGCGCGCCGTTTGAACCGAAAATTTACACCCGGTCTTAAAATATACGGATCTAGGTGTAAAAAAAATTTAGTGGTCAACGGCCCTCCGTGGCACTTGGTTCTCGCGGTTCTCATAACTCGTGGTGGTTCTCATTCTAGCGGCTCCCTATATATATATATATAAACAATTGAACTTCCAAATCTTCAATGCCCCAGTCTCTTTCTTCTTTTGAATTATCTTAACTCGCTGTTTCGACTTTCGTATGATTCATTTTGTTTTTGTTTTTTTTGAAGTAGTTTTTTTGTCGCCGTTTGGAGGAATAAAATGTGATATCAGCCTCTTTTTCTTGAAGATTTGTCCATCTCATGCAGCAAAATGTTATTGAGTTACACCATTCAGCTAACAATCTTGAATTTCCAAGGAACGATGTTTGATTTTTTTAACTTTTTGGCGTTTTACCGAGAAAAAGAACGCCACTAATAAAAGTACCTTAAACCTCTAAATTTTATCATGCTAAAATCAATAATGTTTTGCTGTATGAGATGGACAACATTGTTAATCCTCAGTTAAGAAAGATCTCTGACAATGTTGTCCACCTCATACAGCTAAACTTTATTCACAACAAACCTCAATAATGTTTTTGTATGTGTTGGCGTTATAAATTGTATGAAAGTTGATGGTAAAGTCAATAAGATTTTACTCAATGAAATGGACAATATCCTTAGTTAAGGATTTTGTCCATTACATTGAGCAAAACCTTACCGACAACCTGAATTTTCAAATAAACGTTTTAGTTTAGAGGATATTTGATGTTTGGGTTTTTTGGCGTTTCTAAGACGAATGGTATATATTAAATATGGCGTTTGGGTTTTTGTGTGTTTTTATTGGAAGGTTTGAGATGTTGTATATATAGGATGTTTTTTGGCCTTTTTTTTAGGCAGGATTTTATTATAATTAATTTTGGCGTTTTATATCTAATGACGTTTGTTTAGATTATGATGGTGTGTGCTATTGTAGGTTAAGGTGGTAATTTTAATGGCGTTTTATTTCATGAGATGGCGTTTTGTGTAGAGAAGTCAAAAGACGTTTTTACCCTTAATGAAGCGCGCCACAACAATAAAAGTTATGTTATTTACAAAAAAAGCCACCGCGTCATGTAGACCATAGATTGTTTTAATCTGACGATCAATAACCGTTCTCTCCGTTCTCACACTTTTCACCGTTTTCTCTAAATCCTAACCCTATATATATATATACCCCGCAAAATTATAAATAGCATATATATATATAGGTAAAGAGTATGGTACAAATCTGCTTATCGTACATTACGTACGCTACATCCACAGCCCTACACGTGTCCTGATTCAATTTAATTAAATAATGGTATATCAGACATTTCATTCGATCATCTTAGGGGTATTCCGGCAATTAGGAAGCAGATATGGATTTCGTTTCGTAACCGTCCAATGAATTATTGTTTGTATCAATTCGATTTTTAGGGTTTTTGATTTGATTCTTTGATTGAACCTGGATTCGTCATTTAGGATTCGTCAATAGTTTAATTATGTTTGAGTTTTGGGTTTTAATTGATCTGAAGTCTTTTTTTCATTTTATTAGATTGTAACGAGGTTGAAGATAAGTTGTTTATGGTTTTCTTTGTTTGGTTACCATATCGCATGTGTTGTTTGGTTATATCGCATGTATTGTGTTAACATAATACAGGTAGTTAAGAATGGATATTTTGTATAACTTCGCAAGTTTTAAATTACCCATTTCGCAAACAATGAAATTTAATATTTTTTGTAATTTCGCATGTTTTAAGTCTGTGATTTCGCAAATCTTAAAGTATTTATCAAATATAGCTTTTAATTTCGCAAGTTTTAATAATAATTAGTTTTATTTTCGCACAGTGTTTTCATATTTCAGCTCAATAATTGAAATCAAATAATTCAGTTCAATAATTGAGTTCAATAATTCATATCAATAATTTTTATCATATATTTTATATTTTTAACACTCTTTTCAAACATCCTATTAAGAATGGCAGATCTGGCAACATCATCTTCTTCTGAACCAAGTATCAAGCAGGATTTGAGGAAACGGATTGAGCAACAAATTCAAGAGGATCGATCATGTCAAGAGATGTTGGAGGCCAACATTTCTCGTGTAACAGAAAACATGAAGAGAAGACAAGAAATTCTGGACTTGCTATCTCAGATGCAAGTGAGTAGTCTTAAAGAAATTGCTGTTATGTTTATGGTGGATTTGGGTGAGAGGGATGAGAAACAGTTGAAAGAGTTGGCTGATGCAATAACTGTCTTAAGATGCTCGATGAAGATGAAAATGGAGTTTCTTTCATCTTTTGAATGAACTTTTTTTTTTTTTTTTTTTGGTGCATGTTTAAATAAATTCGCATTTTTGTGTTGTATAATGGAATTGTATTCGCATTTTAATTGCCACATATTTACTTCAAATTTCAATTATTGATTGTCAAATGCGAAATTAAAATACAACTGCGAAATTAAAAATACTGATATTTGCGAAATTAAAAAACACTAACAAGTTTAAATATTCAACATAAATCCATTATCAAAGAAGTTTACTTTTTTTCCTTCCCAAAATACACACTCATCCTTTCTGGGATTATCTTATCCAAATCTTTCATATATCTTTGTTTGTCTGGCCTTTTATCGAAAGCATTTGCCTTTTTAATTATTTTTTGACGGTGGATATTGTGTTCGGATAGAATGATTTTGCTGAGATATCTGTGCCTTAGGAGATGTAGTTGTGCTTGTTGTCTGTTGTTTACTTCATATTCTTTCACAAATCCGGTCATCCATGGTATTGTGTCTCCTTTGTATGTTTCCATGTGACGCATCGCAAACACTCCACAGTCGACGCCGTTATTCTTTGTCCTCCAATCCATAACTTTTCTTTCGATAACCGAGGTTGCAAGTTCTTCGATAGCCGGTGTTGGTTTTAAAGCCTTTCGTAGGTATAAAACCAATACCCTTCTCTGTAACATAGCAACATTGTGTTAGTAGCTTTTACATAATATATAACATTTATATGTATAAGTTTTTGTACCAGTGTGTCTGGAAGGCCCTTGTATCTTTCTGTAAACTCTTGTTCAGCTGCTGAATTGTAAATCAGCTCAATTTTGCCGGTTTTCAAGTTGAAGCACAAGACATAGAAGTGGTCACCTTGAAGTACCGGAATAAACACCAAGTCAACCGAATCAAGTTTTTTAACCTCATATCTTTGTATGATGTCTTCAAAATTTGAGGCAAATATGGTTAGTCGTCGGTTGTCTGTGTATTTCTCCTCGTCGTAAAAGATATCCGGCTGTATGTTATGTAAATAGAATCAATGTTATGCAAACAATGTATTTTAATTTTAACATGCGAATATTGTATATAACACATGCGAAATTATAAAAGTATGACAAATGCAAACAAAGGATTTTTTTTCACATGCGAATAGTACATATAACAAATGCGAAATTAAATCAGTATGAGAAATGTTTCACAGGGAAATTTCTTATATAATACATGCGAATTTAGTTATAATTAGTGTGCGAAATCATTTAATATGCATTTACTTTTAGAATTTTCAAATGACAAAATGTATATGAAAACATACCATCATTGTGCTAAACAAGAAGAGTCTGTATGGTGATGATTTCTTATCCCTTTTTTTCTCTTCAAGGTTTAGAATATCTACAAATGCATCTATTCCGTTCGATGCTATGTATTGTTCCCTATAGAAGCTTTCAAATACAGCTTTGAATGTTGCAACTTCAGTTTTTTATCGGTAAAATTCTTCTCTGCCAGTCATAAAATATATAATTAGTTTTTTGTTGTGTGTATATATTTGTGGATGTTTGTTATTTGATATAAGTATTTTACTTACTGTAACTCTTCAAATGTTGCAAATGTATACCGAATCACATTCAATTCTTGAGTCAATAGCGCTTTGTGCAAGTTTACCACCCTGTTGCAATAAGGGGAACAAAATTTTTCCCCAAGCTCTTTACATCTTTTCTCAGCTCGAATTTTGGCTTGTTCTATTGTCTTATAAAGCAGTTCGTTTAACTCTTTTGGTATTGTTTGTTTTGGAACTGGCTTTGGGTTTGTGTTTTTTCTCCCCTTAGTTGTTTTTTTTTTTTTTTTGTTTGTTTTCTTCCATGGTGGGACCCAGGCTCAAAAGCAACTCAACTTCATTCAATTCCTCAGCCGTTACCTGAGGGCATTCAACTTCCGGTTCCTTCTCAACGACCGGTTGCATCTCAACTTCAATTCCCGTATCTGTATGTGGAGGGTCTTTTTGTGTTGTTTCTTTTAAAGAAACTGTTTCCATTTCTGTCACTTTTTCTTGAACTTTTTGTTGAATGTCTTGGGTAGATTCTGAAAGGTTAACTGCTTCTTCGATAACAGTTTCGTTTTCACCAATTTCTGCAGGCCATAGTAATTTAAGAAATACAATAAATTGTGCTTTTTAATTTTTTTCATAATATAAAGTGTTTTTTTACCTTTGGCAGGTTGTTGGTAAGTGTATACACCCGGTTCCACAGTTTGAATGTTTGCAAGAAGGGTGTCTGTGACTTCTCCATCATCTTTTTGCAGTACACCTGTAGATACAAATTATTTAATGTTAATACATTATAATCAAAATCGCAGGGTATACATTACATCGCGTGCGAAATCAAATTTGAAGTGTTGTTGACATAAATCGCATGTGTTTTTATTGGTTTCGCATATGCATAAAAATAGTATTTTTTTTAAATAATTTCGCATGTGTTAATATTTGAGTTCGCATGTTTTACCTGTTGATGCCATTTCTACCAAAACACTGGATATTACTTTTTGAACTTCATCATCTTTTCTACCTTCTTCGGGTGTAGTAACTTCTTGATGAATTTCTTCTTGATGTACTTCTGAAGCTGGATTTTCAGGATCTTGATGAACAGGAGAGGTTGCAGTTTCATGCTCTTGATCCGAAGCAGGCGGCACACAAATGGGATTATTCCGAAGCGTCTCATCCCACTGCTTACAGGCCGCCATAATCTCCGGATCCCAAAAACATTTAGTTCTTGCTTCTGAAACTAAGTTGTTCATCTCGTGAACATCTTGAACCATTTTAATGTACTTTTTGACATTTGCTTTCATTTTCTTTAACAGGTTCTGTAAATATTTTTTTTTGAGTTAATATACTATTAATTGTAATGTTAAATATGAATGGATTAATTGAAATTAATTTTTTTTGCGCTTACCTTTTTGTGGGTTCTTGAAGCCTCTCGTTCTTGTTCCTGGGCTGTGTCATAGAATATGGATGGTGAAAGTTGAACAGGAGTGGCGCAATAATCAATCATTTTCTGTGTCTGTGTTCCAACTCCCATCTCCAGGTTCAACTGAGACATTTCATGGATTTCAAAACTGAAATCCATGAAATTATCAATGTTCTCGTTATCCTTTGGCTCTACCCCGGTTTCTTTGTTTTGTACTCCATGCGCAGTTCTTCTTTTGTAGCTTATTGTGGTGTCAACCGGTGGTCGTAGTGTATAATCTTCCGTTGAAGGACCCTCTTCTTCTTCTTCATTTTCTTCATCATTTTCTTCTTCATTTTCTTCTTCTTCTTCACTCTCACTTGATATCCATTGAGGTCCGTTATCCGAAATATTATCTTCGACTATATCAATCTCCGATGATGTGATATAACGAATAACCGGTATTTCCACAGCTTTCTCAAACAGGTTAAGCCTCTTGTTGTACTCATGCGTGTACAGAAGCTGTATAAATCGCAAGATCATTTAATTATATAACAAAACAAAATAGTATTCTAAATGTGTTATTAAATGTAGTAATGTATACCGTAAGAAAGGCAACAGGTCCCACAAACTGTATTTTGTAGTTCTTCCAGCCTGCTCGTGTACGACGCAAGGTGTCGAGTAGAAATGAGCACCAATCTAGATTCTTTATTTCTTCAACATCTTCTACACCAAGCAAACATCTATCATTTGCAAGTGTTGCCTTTGTAATTTCCGCAAAAAACGTCATCCAGTATACTAGGAAGTTTAATTTAAACAGGCTCCCTCCGTCTCTTTGATTTTCCATTGTATCTGCAATTAATCCATGGGTAATTCTCCTGTTTTCCTCCCACTGGTGGATGAATGTATCCCTCACAGCATTTCCCGGTTCTTTACTTTTTTCAAGTTTCACTTGCTTTTTAACTTTCCTCTTATCAGCTATTATCTCAACCTTCTTTGGCCCTTTTGGTATTCCAAATACCTCAAAAACTGTGTCCGATGTTATTTTTATTTTGTGTTTTCCCAAGTTTAGCTCATCGGAATTCTCGTCAAAGTTTCTTGCTAGCCAATATGCCAATCGTGTTGAAATATGGTTGATGTTGATATTTAGTATAGGACCAAATCCCATATTCCTTACTTCTTTAAGCTGTTTTTCTGAAAATCTACTCACAGTATCCATGTATGAGTTAGGTTGGCATCTCAGCGGTATTGCTTCATTGCTGTATTTGAAGAATTCGCGACTTTCTGTTTTAGGTTGTTCCACCTTTTTCGAATGTTTTTTTGTCTGTATCTTTGATTTCTTCTCATCTTTTTTCTTTTTTGGGAGTGGCTTAACAAAGTCATCCTCTTCAGAACTTTCTACAACTATCCTTCTCTTTCTATTCTTGTCAACTTTTATCAGTCTTGATATTGGCCCTTCAAAGTCATCATCAGATTCTATTTCTACAAATTTGCGAAATTAAAAACACAAATGCGAAATTAAAAACACAAATGCGAAATTAAAAACACTAAATGCGAAATTAAAAACACAAATATGTTGCCAAAAAAGTAGACAATCTTTATAATTCGCATGCTTTTAATTATCAATTCGCATGTGTTAGTTAAGCATTAGCAAAACCTTCAACAAACAGTATTTTATCTTATGAAATCGCATTTGTCATACAAAACCCTTACAAAACCTTGTATGATATCGCACATATATAATGTATAATTATGAAAACTGTATAATCATGCCAAACCTAATAAATAACCATACCAGTCATAAACCCTAGCAAAATTGCAGTTGTGACCGATATGTATAATATAAAACTATATGTTTCAGTTAAAAGATTAATAAGCAAACAAAATCGCATTTGACATTAAAGTTCATGTATATTTATACTATAAAATCGCAAATTCAATCGATACCTGGATTCATCTTCTTCGATTATGGTCTGTCGTTGTTTGCTTTGCTTCGTTTCTCAAAACTCATGAATCTAACTTGAATCGCAACGGAGAGTAGCAGGAACTTTGTTGAAGGAGAATGCAATGTTTGATTTTGGGGTTTACGGTATGTTTTGGGGAGTTATTGTGTGCTGATTGTTAGGGGTTTTGATCTCGCATTTGACGATATTAACCTTGGCGGTTTCTTTTTTATTAATTTTAAATTGATAAAACACGCTGATTAAATGAGATGATCTGACGGCCTAGAATGTAGCGTACATAATGTACGATTACAGTATTTGTATGATAACCGGCCTCTATATATATATATATATATATATATATATATATATATAAAGTAGTTGAAATATCATATATATATACCTAGGGGAAGGTTCATCGGGGAAAACTAAAAAAGTGGGGAACAACGGGTAACCGACTCAAACGAACTCCGATTGGACTCATTACAGCGGCGTTGGAACCGACTTGTCGAACCCTAACTAGGATCTCTTAACCCTAAACCCTAAATCCTAACTCCTAAACTCTAAACCCTAGCTAAAGCTAAAAAATAAGGCTAAAACTAAGCTAAGTCGTAAAATCTAAACTATAAACCCTAAAAGCTAAACCCTAAAGGCTAAACCTAAAGCTACACCCTAAAGATAAACCCTAAAGCTAAACCCTAAAGTTAAACCCTAAAAGCCAAACCCTAATGTATTTAGGGTTTAGAGGTTATGATTTAGGGTTTAAGGTTAAGAGATCCTAGTTAGGGTTCGAAGAGCCGGTTCCAACGCCGCTGGAATGAGTCCAATTGAAGTTCGTTTGAGTCGGTTCCCCACTGTTCCCCACTTTTTTAGTGTTCCCCAATGAATCTCAAACTATATACCTAATTCATTAAAAACACACTTTTACCTTTATTTTTTATAACTTTAAAGTTTCATATATGGCCTTTAACTTCAAATATTATATTTAGTCTTTTCCAGCTTAATTTATTTAGCTTAAATATTATATATATGGAAAATACTATTTTTTTATGAAAAAAAATAAAAAATAAAAACAAAAATGGGTGAAAATAAATTAAAGCTTAAAATGTGTTATATAAAATTATAAAGTTAAACTAAGCATACATAAAAACTTAGAAGTTAAAAAAAATAAGTGTAAAATGATTATTTATTAGATTGTTTTTAACAAATTGTGTATATTTGACATTTTAACTTTTTTGTATGGGCATATATGATATTTTTAGTTTTTCTAAGAGTATATATGATATTTTTTTTGTTTTTGTTAGGTATGTGTGAACATTTTCAAGTTTATAAGGGTATATACGAAATTAATCCAAAATAAAACCATCTAAAATATTAAAATTGTTCGGTGTTCAACATTTTAATGTTATTTTATTAAATTAATGAACTAATTCTATACCATATAATAAAAGAAACCATTTACGGGACACTTGTCATCATATTAGGCCATATCTTATGAATAATTATTATTTTTGTTTAATCTTTTCTAATTAATTATATATTACGATCATACTAAATATTATTTAGTTTAATCTTGTTGGTCCCAGTTGGACTTAAAAACTTTCTTTTCACGTAATATGGCAAGTGATTTCAACAAATATGAAAATAGTGTGCGAAAATAGAAATCGGACTTTCAAGAAACAAGAACTACAGAATTTTCAAGTTTATATCACTTTGAAACAAAATGGTTTACAAGGTGACTGTGAGATTATTATCTATTACAAACGAATACTTGTGTAATTTTGAGGTGAAAGGACAATGGAGTTTTTGTTGTATGTATCGAATGCTTGGCTTAACTCATCGTCCTTTGCTGGAGAGCTTTCAATTTATAGAAAGCCTATGGGCATGAATAAACATTTGTTTATTCATGCACTTGTCCTGCAAAAAGTAGTTTCTTAACATATTCATTGAATCCAATTATCAAGTTGCTTCGGTTATCATGAGATCCAATAATGTCATGTTGCTTCGGTTATTGTGGCAGGATATAACTCGTTCAGACAAGTGGTGTTTATCAGAATTTCTGATAACCACTTCATCAGAAATTCTGATGAACAAATCATCAGAAAGTCTGATAATCAGATTTACCAGAAACTGATGATATTTCATCAGAAATATCATCAGAATAGTCTTTTCTGATAATCGTCTTTTGTTCTTGATCAGCTTCTGATTCTTTGATGAAGATGTGTTGTTTTTCAAGTATCCTATCTTGTTTCTTCTTGTTGTTTGATCTTCACGACTTTATCTTCTTCTTTAGATCAGGCTGAATAGTTTTTCTTCAATACTTACATTCGCGAGCATTCAATAGCGCCCCCAATAATGCTCAGGAAATGGTTGGGGTGGCTATTTATCAAAAAAATCCTGAGGTGGGGGGTCTTTAGTATAACAACCTTAAAGAAAACCGACACCCTCAAATATTTTCTGACACCCTAATATATTTTAAAATATCCCTATATGTCCCTAAATACACCCCATACGTGAAAACGGGCCCCGAATACCTTAAATCTTATTAAATTTAATTAAAAATCTGAATTTTTGGGTTGAGGCGAGCCGCGTAAACCCCACCCCAACCTTTACGTGGGCCGCGATAACTTAAAAACCTGGCACGACCATGGGCCGCCACCTGGCCCAACACCCGGCAGACCTATAAGCTGACCCAGCCAAGCTACGACGTTGACCGGGTTCAACGCGGTCCGCGTAGCCCCTTATTAACATTTACGCGGGCCGCGTAAAAGTTGAAGTAAGGCCCTATATAAGCAGGCCATCGGACTTCAGTCGAACTCGCTCACAAACGTTTTCTTTCTCTCAAATCTGAATTATAGGCATAATCTACGGGTATTATACCCCCTAAATAGCGAAGTTCTGCTCCGTTGTAAGTACTATAACCCCAGGATACGTATTAGATACGCTGCCCGATTGATCTAGGGTTCCCTAACGGCTGTCGTGGTTCTGCCCGACGTAGTCGTTGGAATGTCGTCTCGGGGAGGGTATTACTAATGTTAAAATGGGTTATTATACTAACGCGTGTGCATTTGTGTAAATTCTAGATTGTCACCAGGAAACCCTAAAGGATAATCTAAGACAGCAATGTGAGTTTATCCGCTTTTTGTAAACCTTTTTGTAAATTGTTTTTACAAAACCTCACTTAATTAATTACATATTAAGCAGTTATTGAGTATTTGTAAGAATACAATTATCATGAGTATGTTGGGGTTTTGTATACAAAATTTGTTACCACCTGGTCAAGGAGTAACATTTCCACAAGTTGGGTCTGACAGTACCATGGATGTTAATTGATATAACTTGGAAACAAATGTAATTGCGAGATCGCCCTCAATACTGTGAATTGGTTTTTATTTAAACTTGATTAAACTGGGATTCACTCACCAGTATTTCCCACTGACAAATGTTTTTAAAACGCGTTTCAGGTAACAATATGTGAAAGCCAAATAGAAGCCAGCTGGACAGCACTGAAGGCTTGGAAAAGTGGCAATAAAGTTACCTAAAATAAAATAGATGTTTTTATTTAATAAAATAGGAATTGTTCATATGAAAATGTGTGTAATGCAAACTTGGGTTTTATCCCATGTGTTTAATATTATGAAAATGTGGTATTTTACTCTGATCAAATATTTCCTAACTACGGTCCTGATGAAAATTCCGCTGCCAAATTAGACAAACACGCGATACCACCGAAACTAGCTCGCGGCCGCCAGTTCCCGAGGATATAGGGATCAGGGGTTGCGACAGAAGGTGGTATCAGAGCTAAGCCACTGATTCAGCCACAGAAGTGTTCTGCTGACATCAAAATTTAAAATGTTAGGAAATAAATTATGAAAATACATGCATAATTGTATTTTATTGTTATGTGTTATTTGACTATTTGTTAGTTTACAGTATGAGCGACCAAGGACCATCTGACGCGTACCGTCAATTGTCTGGTTCGCCTAGAAGCGAAGGCACATCCTCTTCTCAGCCTGCCCTCTCAGGGTACTCTGCTGATACGGAAGAAGGAATCTTTGTGTTTAAGGCTCAGTCAGAAGAGCCATTTCCTCAGAAAAAGAGGGGATGGTTCAGTAGAGGGGCACACGATCGTAGAAAACGTATGAAAAAGTTACAAGAACAGAGAGTACTAGCAGCAGCCAAAAGAGAAACTGATGCCTATGCCCAGGACATGATAAATAGGGGTATAGCCAACATCCACATCCTAGCAACCACTGCAGCTGACCCTAATCTAGAACAAATAATAGCACCCCAACCACAACTACCAATCCCTGACCAACCCATGGAAATAGAAAACCCTGAAAATCAAGTAGAAATGCATGACTTCAATCCAGAAGAAATCCCTAGGGTACCAGCACCAAACCCCCTAGACCCAAATTACGACCCCTGGTGGGACGACAATAGGGACTATGTGCAACGTTACCCGATACACGAAGACATGCCCATGCCAACTCTTGGAGCCTACCCAGGTTTGGATCCTTTAGATCCCTATTTTCACGATGAATACATTAGGGAGATTTTAGAAGATCCTTACCGATTCCAGGCACCTACACCTCCATACCAGGAACCCGCACCCCAGATTCCGAACCCAGTCCTAGAACCTGTACCCCCAATGAGTGCAGAAAACGTACAAGAACTTAGGAAATTTTGTGAGGAAATTTTAGAAAGTAGCAAACGGATGAGACAGGTGGGAGAGCGACTCGTCTGGAAGTATGACGAGCGCAATATCGATTTCTGGATGAATCCATATCCGTGAATGTGAGAATGGAGACGGTAATAGTAATAATAATAATATAATAAAATAATAATAAAATATGTGTGTACGGATGCCTACTATTATTAGTGTAATTTTATTTTAGTTGGTATTGTAATTTTAATTTCAGTACTGGTGTGTAATGGATGCATAATATATGAATAGAGTAAAGTCGCAATGATCGACGCTTTTGCCCAAAATGCGTGTCATGTGATTGACTATGTTAAATATTATTTTGTGATATTAATATGTGATAAATGTTTAAAAATTCAGATGGCCGACGAAGGAAATCAAGGAAATTTGAATAACGATAACTAGAGTAACATTAACTTGGTTAATGAGAATCCAAGCGTCAATAACAATGGGAACCAAATGGACAGTAGTGCCGTCCAACACATAGTGGCACAAGGAATCATAGATGCAATGCCATTTATTATTCAAACGGTTCAGGAAGCGAATAATAAAAGTAAACATAACAGTAAGCGACCAATTGAACCAGAACACAGCGTGAACAATGGGCCCATACTTCAAGCGCCCATTCCTAAAAGAAGAAGAACCATGCCTTATGGTTGTCCTTACAAAGAATTCTAGTCCTGCAAACCAATAGAATTCTCGGGCAATGAAGGACCCATTGCAACTCTATGCTGGATAGAAAAGACTGAGGCTGTTTTAAAAATAAGCAAGTGTGCTGAAGAAGACAAGATAATGTTTGCTTCTAATATGTTTAAAAACTCAGCCTTAGAATGGTGGAACACTATCATCCAATCAAGAGGAAGTGATAGGGTATACAACATGGAATGGGAGGAATTTAAAGATATGGTAGAAAGGAAATTCTGCCCTCCCAATGAAAAGGAACAGATAGCGAATAAGTTTCTGAACTTAAGGATGATCGGGGTGGATAGTAAGGGATATACTACTACATTCTTTGAATATGCTAGAATGGTACCAACCCTTGCATCACCTAAACCAGTGTTAATCTCCCGTTACATATGGGGATTAATTGGGGAGATTAGACATGTAGTCAAACCAGCTAGACCCCAAACTATAGAAGAAGCTATAGAACTAGCAAACACCTTGACAGATAAGTTAATCCGTACTAGGGAAGAAGACCAGAGGAGAAACCTAACCCAAAGACTTACCCAAGAATTCCGTTCTGGGAATTTCAACCGTAGGAATATAGGTTCTACCTCTGCACCATTCTGCAAGGTCTGCAAGAAAAAGCATTCGGGAAAATGCTCCACTCTTTGCAATTTTTGCAAGATGCCAGGACACAAGGAAGAAGAATGCAGGAGAAAATCCAGTAATGGACTGTGCTTCAACTGTGGAGAAAAAGGTCACATCAAGCCGAACTGTCCGAAATTGGCTCCAGCTGCGAACAACAGGAACACTAAAAATGCTAGAGCATTCGTTCTGACTGCAGATGAAGCCAAGATGATTCCAGACGTGATAGCTGGTACGTTTTTAGTTAATGATGTTTTTGCTAAAGAATTATTTGACTCTGGTGCAAACCAAAGTTTTATTAATACTTCATTTTGCAAACTTCTAAATCAGTCATTAACTAAACTACCACAAGAATGTCTAGTAGAGACAGCAAATGGAGAAACTGTTAAGATTTCTGAAATCTTGCATGGAGCAAGAATAGAAATTTTAAATCAAAAGTTTATTGCAAACCTTTATCCCATGAATTTGGCAGGATTTGATGTCGTTTTAGGAATGGATTGGTTAATAGACAATAAAGCCAGTATTTTAAGTGATCAAAAGTCAATCCAAGTAAATTCACCACAAGGTGAAAATATCAAAATTAAAGGAGATAGACCATCTAGATCCATGAAATTCATCTCTGTGATGAAAACTGGAAGTTATATAAGAAAAGGGTCTATAGTGTATTTGATTTCTATAATCACTAACACTAAAGGAAAAGAACTAAAGGACATTCCAGTAGTGTCTCAGTTTTCAGATGTATTTCCAGAAGAATTACCAGGACTACCACCAGATAGAGAAGTTGAATTCAGAATTCACCTGCTACCAGGAACAGCACCAATTGCCAAAGCACCTTACCGTTTGGCACCCGCAGAAATGCAGGAACTAAAGAAACAATTAGACGAATTGTTGAAAAAAGGATTCATACAACCAAGCTCATCTCCATGTGGAGCGCCAATTTTATTCGTTAAAAAGAAGAACGGATCAATGCGTATGTGCATTGATTACCGTGAATTGAACAAAGTCACAATTAAGAATCGGTACCCATTACCAAGAATCGATGATCTGTTCGATCAACTGCAAGGAGCTCGATTTTTCTCTAAAATCGATTTAAGGTCAGGATATCATCAATTAAAGGTACAGGAAGAGGATATTCCTAAGACCGCATTCAGAACAAGGTATGGTCATTATGAATTTACTGTCATACCATTTGGTTTAACCAATGCCCCAGCCGCATTTATGGACATGATGAATCGAATATGTAAGCCATATTTGGATAAATTCATAAGTGTCTTCATAGATGATATTCTAATTTATTCTAAGAATAAAGAGGATCATGCAAAGCATTTGCACGCACTTTTAAGTCTATTAAGAAAGGAAAAGCTTTACGCTAAGTTTTCAAAGTGCGAATTTTGGTTAGAATATGTATAGTTTCTTGGACACTTAGTTAATCATGAAGGAATTCATGTAGATCCAACTAAGATCGAAGCGATTACTAAATGGAAAACCCCTGAGTCACCAACCGAGGTTAGAAGTTTCTTAGGATTGGCTGGTTATTATAGAAGATTTATTCAAGATTTCTCTAGAATAGCTATTCCTTTAACTAAGTTAACCTGTAAATCCATTAAGTTTGAATGGGGACCAAAGCAAGAAGAAGCATTTAGAATTCTTAAGCAAAGATTAACCCATACACCCATACTAGCGTTACCAGAAGGAACGAAAGACTTTGTAGTCTATTGTGACGCCTCTAAGTTACGTTATGGATGTGTATTAATGCAACGTCAAAAGGTTATAGCTTACGCCTCTAGACAACTTAAGAATCATGAAGAGAATTATTCAACACATGATCTAGAACTAGGAGCAATAATTTTTGCTTTGAAAATTTGGAGACATTACCTTTATGGTAGTAAGTTTACCATATTCATAGATCATAAGAGTTTGAGATATGTTTTCGGGCAAAAGGAGTTGAATATGAGACAAAGATGCTAGATGGAGATGCTTAGTGATTATGATTGTGATATCCAATATCATGAAGGAAAAGCAAATGTAGTGGCAGATGCTTTAAGTCGAAAGTATCACGAAAAGCCAAAAAGGGTACGTTCTCTTAAATTAAATCTACAAGTAGATTTAAATGATTAAATTAGAAAAGCACAAGAATCAGTAATCAAGGATGATACTGAAAAACTAAAAGGTATGATTAAAGAATTAGAACAAGGAACATATGGAATTTGGAGATTCCATGAAAAGAGAATGTGGATACCTAAATTAGGAAACCTACGTCATCGTATATTAGAAGAAGCCCATAAGTCTAAGTATACGATGCATCCAGGTAGTGATAAGATGTATCAGGATTTAAGAAAAAACTTCTGGTTGATAGGAATGAAAAAGGACATAGCAGCCTATGTTTCTAAATGTTTAACTGTTCACAAGTTAAAGCTGAACATCAGAAACCCTCAGGTTTGTTACAACAACTAGAAATGCCAGTG
Source organism: Helianthus tuberosus (assembly GCA_030545235.1). Lineage (NCBI taxonomy): Eukaryota > Viridiplantae > Streptophyta > Magnoliopsida > Asterales > Asteraceae > Helianthus > Helianthus tuberosus. The sequence continues at coordinate 149,153,060 of CM060371.1, read as the reverse complement.
TGGAAATGGGAATTGATAACAATGGATTTTGTTACCAAATTACCCAAAACAAGGAAAGGTAATGATACAATCTGGGTGATTGTAGATAGGCTAACCAAGTCAGCTCATTTCCTACCAATGAAGGAAACTTTCAGTATGGAACAATTAGCTAAATTATATGTAAATGAAATCGTTTCATTACATGGAATACCTTTATCAATTGTTTCTGACATGGACAGTCGTTTTACCTCTCATTTTTGGTCAAGTTTCCAAAAAGCAATGGGAACCAAGTTAAATCTAAGCACAGCTTATCATCCTCAAACGGACGGACAAAGCGAAATGACGATTCAAGCAATGGAGGACATGCTTAGAGCTTGTGTAATTGATTCAAGCTACGACGTTGACCGGGTTCAACGCGGTCCGCGTAGCCCCTTATTAACATTTACGCGGGCCGCGTAAAAGTTGAAGTGAGGCCCTATATAAGCAGGCCATCGGAGTTCAGTCGAACTCGCTCACAAACGTTTTCTTTCTCTCAAATCTGAATTATAGGCATAATCTATGGGTATTATACCCCCCCTAAATAGCAAAGTTCTGCTCCGTTGTAAGTATTATAACCTCTGGATACGTATTAGATACGCTGCCCGATTGATCTAGGGTTCCGTAACGGCTGTCGTGGTTCTGCCCGACGTAGTCGTTGGAATGCCGTCTCGGGGAGGGTATTACTAATGTTAAAATGGGTTATTATACTAACGCGTGTGCATTTGTGTAAATTCTAGATTGTCACCAGGAAACCCTAAAGGATAATCTAAGACAGCAATGTGAGTTTATCCGCTTTTTGTAAACCTTTTTGTAAATTGTTTTTACAAAACCTCACTTAATTAATTATATATTAAGCAGTTATTGAGTATTTGTAAGAATACAATTATCATGAGTATGTTGGGGTTTTGTATACAAAATTTGTTACCACCTGGTCAAGGAGTAACATTTCCACAAGTCGGGTCTGACAGTACCATGGATGTTAATTGATATAACTTGGAAACAAATGTAATCGCGAGATCGCCCTCAATACTGTGAAATGGTTTTTATTTAAACTGGATTAAACTGGGATTCACTCACCAGTATTTCCCACTGACAAATGTTTTTAAAACGCGTTTCAGGTAACAATATGTGAAAGCCAAATAGAAGCCAGCTGGACAGCACTGAAGGCTTGGAAAAGTGGCAATATAGTTACCTAAAATAAAATAGATGTTTTTATTTAATAAAATAGGAATTATTCCTATGAAAATGTGTGTAATGCAAACTTGGGTTTTATCCCATGTGTTTAATATTATGAAAATGTGGTATGTTACTCTAATCAAATATTTCCTAACTACGGTCCTGATGAAAATTCCGCTGCCAAATTAGACAAACACGCGATACCACCGAAACTGGCTTGCGGCCACCCGTTCCCGAGGATATAGGGATCGGGGGTTGCGACATTTAGCGCCCAATATTGTGTAGCCTTAAAGGCATGGTATGCTAATGATATCACCATTTTGTTTATGCCGCCTTTAATGAATTTTCCAATTTTTTTATATATGTTTTAAACCTTTTTCGATTTGATTTTCAACTAGGATTGCGACCCACCGCAATGCGGCGGGGATTCTTTAGTTATAACTAAGTCGATCGACGACCCGCACGTTATATTAAACCTATCAAACGGGAAAAAAATAGACAATGTAAAAACGTTCACCCACACATAGGGCTGTAAACGAACCGAACGAACACGAACAAGGTCATGTTCGTGTTCGTTCGTTAAGGAAATTAACATGTTCGTGAACTTTTCACAAACACATATCGAACATAAGTTTATGTTCGTGTTCGTTCGTTAAGGAAATTCAGTTGTTCACGAACAGTTCGTGAACACGGGTCTCGAACATAAACGAACACAAGCAAATAAAAACAAACATAAACGAACATTTAAGTTGAAAATAATAAATAAAAACATTGTTATCCTTAAACATTGGAAATAAGTAGTTAAATACAACCATCAAATGATAAACAAAACACAAGAAGTCTACTACAACCACCAAACGATGAATCAGGTATAACTAACTTAGACATAATTATCCCCAAAAAAAATGTCTTAGAATGTCCAAATTTTAGCTAACTTAGAAAAAATAGAGTTTCAAGTTTTCAGTATGTTTAGATAAAAGGTTTATTATTTATTATTTCTTAATATAATCAAACGAACGTAAACGAATGGACATGAACTAACGTAACCGAGCATATTACCGAACGTTCACGAACGCAGTCGAACGAACGAGACCTGCGTTCGTGTTCGTTCGCTAAGCTAACCGGACGAATTTTTTTTGTTCGTGTTCGTTCGTTAAGCTAATCGAACGAACATAAACGAACTTCCCGCCGAACGGTTCACGAACTGTTCGCTAAACGTTCGGTTCGTTTACAACCCTACCCACACACGCACGTTGCGTCGTTTTAACTCGCAAAATTTAGAACGAAATGTAAAATCGCTAAACCAAAGACGCACGTTGCGATGTGTTAAGTCACAAAATTTAGAACCAAACATAAAGCGAAAAATTTGCGGATAATGAAAATTATAAATGACCAAAGATGAAAGTAAAAAAAGTTGTGAGGATAGATTGCAAAAGATCAAAAGTTTTGGGGTAAAAGTAAAATAACAAATAGTTTTGGGTTAAAAGTAATTTATGAAATAATTTTGGGTGAAATGTAAAAAAATCAATTTTTTTTGGAAAACCCCCAAAGCCAAGGTTATAACAACCATATGCATAACCATTTTTTCTTGAAAAAACCCCAAAGCCCTCCCCACATTGCGGCGGGGTGTAAAAAGGTGTCAAATAGTACTAATGCCACACAACCGTCATCAACCACCATCACTGAGTCGACCTAGGATCTGCGTGTTGCGACGAACCTGTCAAACATGAAAAATAGAGGTAAAAACGTTGCACCACACATACACGTTGCGCCGTGTTAACTTGCAAAATTTGAAACAAAACATAAAAAAGTTGAACCACAGTCGTACATTGCGTCGTATTAACTCGAAAAATTTAAAACTATACGAAAAACGAAAATTGCGAAAGATGAAAAGTATAAGTGACAAATGTTGTGAAGTTAAATTGCAAATAATGAAAAATTTTGGGTTAAAGTTAAAAAAACAAATCTTGTAGGGTTAAAATTGCAAAAGGTAAAAACCTTTGGATTAAAAGTAAAAAATCAAGTTTTTTTTTGAAAAAATCCCAAAGCACAAAGTACAACTTGTATTGCATATTTTTGTTGCTTATTTATAGTAATAAAATTACAAAAAGTTATATAGTTTTAGAAACAAAGTAGTGTAATCTCCTACAGTCCTACCTAATAAATAAAAATAATTGTTTACATAGCATGTTTTAACCACCTCTTTTAACTATTAGGAAAATAAGAGTGCCTAATATTTGGACACGTATCATGTTATGGTTAAATATTATATTGTCAAATTAGGAAGCTTAGGAAAAAATCGTTCGTAAGCATTAACTGAGAACAATGATTAAGAATTCATAATTTAAAAGGTTTTAAGGTAGTGTCAAAATATAATAGGTGATGAAACACTGGTTAACACTTGGGGTGAAACTAGCCTGTTCGTCTCTTTTGTGGGTTCAATCTCCCTCGTTACTCGCCAAATGATGGGTCCTGCAAAACAGCAACACCGTTAGCTCATTAAGAGGGGAATATGGGGGTTTCCCTCTTAACCGGGCTCCGGCGTGAGAATAAGTTCTGTTCTGAGGAGATAAAACAGTGTGTGTTAAGAGTGAGAGTGTGGGGAATAGGATGATTTAACCTGAATTATGAAGGGCTCTATTTATAGCCGGTGGGTGAAAGAGGGAGGAGCAACCTTGCCAGCTGTTATAAGGCGCCAGCTGTCCGACCAAGGGGAATATCCTCTTGGTCTCCTCTGCTGTGGTCAGGATGGTGGTACACGTGGCGCGCTCATATTTGTCCGTGCTGGAGACATCGTACTGGTACTGTCGGTCTGCTCCTTGATTTGCTGCAGTCCTATATGGCGCTTGATGAATGGTGACACGTGTTGTCCTTCCTGTCGGAGGGAGCATCTTTGGTGCCACCTTGGCGTCTTCCAGAAGCTTCTAGAAGCTTCCGGATTCGCTTGCTGATGTAGGCGCCATGTAGGATGAAAAAGTGGGGTGGTCCTTGCCATGTAGGCAGGAAGTTGGGACCATACCACTTCAAGTCCCCCCAGTCCAGTGTGCCTTCTAGTTGAGTTGATCGTCTAGGAGGGATTCTGGACTTATAAGGGTAGTGGTTCTTGGTGTTGTTGGGGTACATGTTTGTTATTTTGCACGGTGTATCGTAATAGTAGCGTTGCGCGTGGCGTGTTGGTAAATTCGCAAAGTTGAGCCAACTGGACGCAAGGCGCATGGCGTGTTGGTAACTTTGAAAAGTTGAGCCAAACGGACGCATAGCGCATCGCGTATTGGTAACTTTATGAAGTTGAGCCAACCGGACACATGGCGCATGGCGTATTGGTAACTTTATAAAGTTGGGCCAATCTGGACGCATGGCGCATGGCGTGTTGCTAACTTTATAAAGTTGAGCCAACCGGACGCATGGCATATGGCGTATTGGTAACAGTATAAAGTTGAGTCAATCCGGACGCATGGCGCATGGCGTGTTGGTAACTTTATAAAGTTGGGCCAACCGGACGCATGGCGTATGGCGCGTTGGTGTTTCCTTCTGAAGGAAGTTTCCTTACTTGGGATAAAGAGAACTGATGTGACTGCCTGATGTCCTTGTCTTGTCTGAGGTGAACAGACGCCTTTTCAGTGGTGTCAGTTACTTTCCATCCCTTTGGCAGACGTGTGCCGTCCACGCTCCCGGAAAAAGAGGTGACGGTTTCTCTCTCTGCTGACGTGTCTTTTCCCCATTGGATGACCTTCTGAATTCCTGACGGCCCACTACCCATCGCATTAAATGCGATGGGTATAAATACATGGCGGTCTTCTTCATTCCTTTCACTTTTCAAAATTTGAACTCCGGTGATTTCTCATATTTCTTTCTCTCTTCCTCTTTTAAGTTTATCCATATTGTCTTTTCGCATTTTCTCTTAATATGTCTGGAGCGAATCCTTCATCGAAGAAAAGGAGGAACAAGGGTAAACATCCTCCAGGTCCTGATCAGGCGACGATAGGGTGGAAAGAAGAAGAGTTTCACAACTTGGTGAGGGAGATGGGTTTTCTTCCTGAGTGGCGTGCCTAGTTCCCAAATCCAGGTTCTACTGCCATGGACGCACCTCCTGGTTACATTACATTGTATGCTGCTTTTTTCCGGGAGGGTAACTTCAGGCTCCCGATGACCAAGTTTACTGCTGAGGTGTTAAGGAATTATGGGCTCCATATCTCTCAAATCAACGCGATTGGGCTTCCCCGCGTTACCCATTTTGAGTTTGTCTGCAGAGCTAACCGTGTTGAGCCAACTTTTGAAATGTTTAACGTTTTCTACACTGTGACTTACACCAGCGGTTTTTACTCTTTTAACTCCCGGACCGGTGGTGTTATCCCCTGTTGTTCCAATCCTCTAAAGAGCCTGCATGATTGGAAACAAAAGTTTTTCTACATCCGCCATGGTGTTATCCCAGTGGATATGCATTATCGGTCAGTGAGTGAAGGGATCCCGAAGATAGACGTATCGGTGGATTTTGCGAAACAGGAGTGGTACAAGAAGGTGACACACAAAGCTACTGCCATTTCTCAGGTGGAATAGAGGGCTTTGGTTGGTGCTGGTATGAGCTTGCGGTGGTTTCCGAAGAACCCTCTAGGTGTTCCTGTTTATGGTTATCAAGGCAAACGTATGTGATGTTACCGGGGTTTTTATTTATATATATTTTTCTTGTGTGTTCTTCCTCATCTCCTTGTTTTTCGCAGTTGGGTACAACTTGTTAAATGTTCTGGATCCGAAAGCCGGTGGTGCCATGGTTGAGGCGATTCAGGAGGTTGGGAAACCAACATGGTTGGATCAAATTCGCCACTGTTTCTTGCATCCTTCGAATGAGAGTTTTGCTGCGTATGCCAACGTTGTTTTAGGTGAAGATGTTGAAGATGATGTTGATGATGTTGTTGATCCTACTCGGGGGGGGGGTATTTTTCTCTCGAGTGGGGAATCTGACAGATCTCTTGAAGGCCTAACTTCTCATTCCCCGCGTGCAGGTCCGGTGCAGGGGGTTACACTTGAGCCTGTTAATGAACCCGTTGATGATGATGTGGAAGTTCCAGTTGAAAACGCTGATCAGTTGGAAACAAGGAAAAAAACAAAGGCTGGCAAGCCGGAGGGGAAGGAGAAGAGGGCTGAGGAAAAAACCCTTGAGACTCCTCGTAAGCGACCCTCTACTCTTCCTGTCTTAGATTATGTTGTCGTTTTTGATACATTGTCTGGTTTAGGGGCCGGAGAGAGACATCGTGGGTCTGATCCTGATGACAGCGTTACTCTGACGGAGATGATGAAAAAGAAACTTCTTGAGGATAAGAAGCAGAAACTTGATGAGCAGGCTGCTGCTATGCTTGCTTCGAAAAAGGCCAAACCCCAGAAGGACACTCCTCCTGCACCCTCGGAGTCTAAAATTGACATGGGCGTTTTTAGTGGAAATCGTGGCAATCTTTTGGAGGAAATATACGCTGCTTCTGCCCCTATAGGTAGAGGCTTTGTAGTTGTAAGTCTGTTTATTTAACTTTTGGGTTGTTTTTTAGTATTATGGTTGTCTTATGGCAGGTGTCAAGTCGGGCAAAGCGCCGCACAATATTGATATTTCCAAAATCACTCCTCCTGCCTCTTCTCCATCTAGGACGTTCGAGCTGTCTCCTCCCCATGATGATCTGGGTGAGAAGAAAAAACAAGATGATATAAATGCTGAGCATGTTGGTGAAGGTGGCGGCGATGGCGCAGGTGGTCATGTTGCAGGTGGTGCTGGTGGAGACGGTCGAAACAAAGGCATTGGCACAGAAGCGGAATCCAGCGAGGCTACACAGCGTCAGACCATTTATACCAAGCGTCCACCGGGCGGTGGCGCTACTTCAGGTGTGGTTCGGAGTCCGGAGTTTGAAAATGTTCGTGCTGGCTCCTGGGATACCCATAACCCAGCGTGTGACGATTTGCCACATGCTCCTCGTTGGAATCTGACCCAGGGTTCTCAGATGAATGAGCTTGATAACTGCCACGATTTCTTCTCTTTGTCTCTCCCCCCTGCTGAAAGGCTATTTCTGAAAAAGTGCAACCGGTTTGATCTGCTAGATGATCATTTTTGTGCCGGGGTTAACTTTTTTGCCTCCTCACAAGAGATTGTTCGTGAGTGGAAACTGATGGGGGAGGAGACACTTGAGTTTGAAAATGAGAAGAAGGCATTTGCGGAAGAGAGTGAGAAGTTTAATTCTGAGCGGAAAGGTTTATTGTGGAGGGTTTCAGATGCTGAGAACAAGCTTGTTGAAGAAAAACAGGCTAATTCCCAAAAGCAGAAGGATTGGGAGGTTGCCTGTGAATGCACCAACAAGGAGTTGCAATCGCAACGTGATTCGATTATGCGGATGTCTGCTGAAAAACGCAAAATTAGTGAAGAGGCTGAGGTAGACCGAAGTGCGCATCAGAAGAGAGAGCAGGAGTATGTTGAGCGTATAGCTGCGTTGGAAGAGTTTGCTGAGAAAAAGATCGCTGAGTGCAAGGCTTCTGAACTCCTTACTGAGGAGATATCTGCCGATTGCAAGTGGTTGCTGTCGCGCGCGGTGCCTCTGGTAACTTCCTTTGTTTTATGTTTGCTTTTGGTTTGTGTTAGTTACTCTTCTTATGTTGTTGTGTGCTTCTCGCAGATTGCTGATCGTATAGTAAAATCCCATGAGCTTGCAAATTACATGTTTGAGTTGGGTCAAGCGGGATACAATAGCGGTCGGAAGGATGGTTATAGTGAGGGTAGGGCTACAGCTGTAACAATGAGAAAGACTATCACTTCGAGCTTTACAAGGAGGATTGTGGTGCTGCTTATGCCGCAAAACGAAAAGAATTTGCGTCTTTAGAATTTGGTGTTGTTAAAGCAGCCCAGAAATTGTCTCGGAAACCTGATGGTGTTGCCTTATTGAAGAAGGCTCTGGGGGATGAAGATCGCGCGCCTGGGGGCGCTGGTCCTAGTCATCTGGAGTGAAGAAATCCGGCTTGCATGCCGTGTATGGGCTTTGGTGGCCCTGTAACCGACTTGACAGTTTCGTGAACAATTTAACTTTATGTTTCGTGAACACTTTACTTGTAGCTGTTGTATCTGTGACTCGTTTTGCTATTGTTAACATGTTTAATGCTTCATATGCGCTTTAGTTTCTTGTGAATTTTGTTTATTGTTACAATATGCGCATGTGTAATTACTTTGATTAGGTATCACAAATGAATGATGGCGCTGACAGGTTGTGTTGTGTTAGTTACAACGTTTCTTCTGTCGTTTATGTGCGCAGGTTGGTTCATGAATACGAGGTGATCGAGTTACAGGTTATTGTGTGGACCCAGCTGTGTTCAGCTTTGGGGGTCTTTACAATGTTTGTTTACCATGTGTTCGATGCTTTCGTGTTTATGTGGGCACGAAGTATTTATTTGGCGTTTTTTAGGCTTTGGTTGTGCTTTTGACCCGGCTGTGCACTCGTTTGTGACAGGCCTTGGAGGTCTACAACGTTTCCTAAGGTCGAGCCGTTGATGTTTTCGTGTATGCCCGAAGTAATATATGCAGTTGTGACAAGAAATTCGCATGAAAAAGAATAGCCGAACACTTCTTGTATTAGTGCCAAATGTGTTGGTGTGCAACCGTTACAAGTATATAGAAAAAAAACTTTGGCCGTTTACATGTAGCATTTTCTTAACTGTTGAGCATTCCAGGTTCTTGGGACTTCTTTTTCGTCCACGGTGCGTAGCTTATATGCCCTTTTGCCGAGTACTGCATCTACAACATAAGGTCCCTCCCACTTGGGAGCTAATTTTCCGGGCTTTTCGGCGTTGGACGCTTCGTTTTCCCTCAGGACGTAATCTCCAGGATTAAAGGTGCATATTCTGACTTTGGAGTTGTAATACTTCTCCAGCTTTGTTTTGTATTTCGCTTCATTTATTGCTGCCATCTGATGTGTGTAAAATGCAACATATAAATTACATCAAATAAAGCACAAAACTAACCCTTTTTAAGTACTAATGTTGGAAAAAGAGTGTTTTTGTCTTCCTTTTGTATTTTCAGGATTAAATGAGCTCAAATTCACAAAAGAAGCAAAAAGACAGCTAAATCTAACATAAATACAAGGAAAGGAACATAAGTGGACTGCCCGACCCCTCAACGACATCTTCCCAAGCAAAATAGAGAAGGCAGAAGACTGAACACGCCCCGTGCTCAGCCAGCACGGGGCCGTGCCCAAGAAGCAGCAGAAAAGACAAACCTATAGAAGCTTCTATTGCCCACCACGGGGCCGTGCCCAGTGAACACGGGGGCGTGGCGAAAGTACAGCAGGCGCATTAATTGTAATTGCGAATTACAATTAATGAGGAGAGAGAGTGTCAGACAGGCACGGGGCCGTGCCCAGCCCTCTGTTCAGCCTATAAATAGGAGTGCTTGGTTTCATTTCAACTCATCCCTTGGCACACCACCTCTCTCACACTTCATCCACCACCCACCACCATCACAACACCATCATCCACCACCATCATCCATTGTCCATCGTAGAGTGTGTGAGTCGTCTCGGGATCCAAGATTGATCGTAAGAGTTCTTGACAATCAAGGCCATGTTTTCCTAAGTCTCTTACATCACTTGGTGAAGACAAAGTGTCTAGTATAATACTTTTTATTTCTAATCTTTTGCACTTTTTATTTGGTTTTGTATTAATGACTTTAATAACTAGTTACTTATGTTGAAGGTGATCTTTCCTTATCGTTTGTCCGTGGTGTCTTGGCATTATTTTACTGTCTATATAAAATAAAAGATTTTCACCATTCATATCTCCACGGTCTATATGGAGGTATGTTGGCTACCTGGTCGGGGGTTAAGGGAACGGTTTGGTAAAGGTCTTGCCATTGTTCAGCGTTTAGAGGTCCTGCAATGGACCTGGGTCAAATTTAGTAGGACCTCCTTCAATACTTCACGGTATTGGATAGCGGGGGTCCAAACTCTTTGACCCCCTCACAAGTTAACTACTATTAATACTATAACCCGGCTATTTAGGACTGTATCCCTGCTGACTCAGACTACTTAGTCGAGGGTAACGTCACCGCCAAAAGCGGGGCCTACCATAATACTGCATTAATAACTTAATTCATTATCTTCCAATAATCCACCCTTTTAGGATTGTATCCTTGCTGACTCAAACTACTGGGGTGAGGGTAACGTCACCTTCAAAAGAGGGGCCTACTACAATAACTAAGATAATCTCTTAATTGTGTGCAAAAGTGCGGAAATAATCAAAGGTTATACTAGATACGAGTCGGAACCAAGTGATTCATCTTGTCTATCTGTTTTTATTTTTATTTTATTTTCAGCATTTTAGTTAGTTTTTATTTTTCTTAGTTTAAAAACATTTTTTCTAACCTTTTTATTTTGATTAGACGTTGAGGATAAACCGGTACTAAAAGCTCTTGTGTCCTTGGACGACCTCAGTATCTTACCAACGCTATACTACGCTCACGATGGGTGCACTTGCCCATATGTGTGTTTAGTGTTAGTAAAATATCGTGTTTTATAAATTTAAAACTTGGCTAAAATAAGTGTTAAAGGGGCTTAAAATATACACCTAATATATATAACACTTAAACGCGCATCAAGTTTTTGGCGCCGCTGCCGGGGACACAAGGATTTTAAGAAAGTTAGGAATCAACGGCCTAATCATTTTTTATTTTTTCTTTTTATTTTTTTAGAATTTTCTTAGTTTTCCAGCTTCTGCAGAGCTCAGCACGGGCCATGCCCGGTCAGACACGGGCCGTGCCCAGCATCATCACTGGCAGTTTTTATTTTCTGAGTTACAGAGAGCTCAACACGGGGCCGTGTCGGTGCAACACGAGGTCGTGTCCAACTCCCAGTAACAGGGATCCAGAAAACAATCACTGTACCTCTGACCACGGGCCGTGTTCGCTGAGCACGGGGCCGTGGTGAATATTCTGACCAACGTTCTTTTCTGTTTTTATTGCAGGACTTGGAACCTAGGCGCCACATCTGAACCTCCTACGTAGTGCATGAGCTCCAGTTCTAGTAGGGACATAAAAGAACCTCTAGAAGAACCCGAACGCTTTCTCGGAAAAAGACTTAAAGCCAAAAATCAAGAGAAAGTTTCGGGGGACCAACTTCCAATGGCGGATCAACGTACCCTCATGGATTACCTACGGCCCACCGTAGGCAATCTCGGCGCCGCTATCAATGCACCGAATGTCGAAGCCAACAACTTCGAACTTCGGCCGCATTTGATACAAATGCTCCAAAACTCCGCAACCTTTCATGGGCTTGCGGACGAGGATCCCCATCTACATATTACCAATTTCTTGGAAATATGTGACACTTTTCGGATCAATGGAGCATCGAATGACGCCATCCGCCTTCGAATGTTTCCATTTTCACTAAAAGACCGAGCTAAGGCTTGGCTTAACACCCTCCCAGTGGGCTCGGTAAACACTTGGGATGAACTCGCCCAAAAGTTTCTATATAAGTATTTCCCTCCTGCTAAAACGGCTAAATTAATGACTGAAATTAACACATACTCACAAGAGGATGGGGAATCCTTATATGAAACTTGGGAAAGGTTCAAGGAGCTTCTAAGAAAGTGTCCTCATCACGGTCTAGCGGTGTGGCAACAAGTATCCACTTTCTACAATGGGTTGTTGCCACACACAAGACAAACACTTGATTCAAGCTCCGGGGGACTTTTAGGTAATCGTCGCCCAAATGAAATATATAATCAAATTGAGGAAATTGCTCAAACCAATTTTCAATGGCACACTCCCCGAGGTAATAAATCTATTGCCCCGGGCGCCCATAAGGTTGATGAAAGCACCTCTTTACAAGCCCAAATCGAGGCCCTCTCTTCAAAAATTAAAAAGCTAGAAATGACAAAAACGGCCTCGGTTATGGCTTGTGAAGGGTGTGGTGGGTCACATGAAAATTGGAGTTGTATGAAAGAATTAGATGAACAACCAGAAACGGTAAACTACATTGATAATAGACCTAGGCCGTCGGGTCCTCCAACGGGTACCTACAACCAAGGATGGCGTAACCACCCAAATCTTGGCTGGAGAGATCCCGGCAATAGTAGTAACCAACAAAACCAACGAACTAATTTTCAACAACCACAAAATTTCTCTCAGCAACAAGGTGGAAGAGAAAGGCTTGAAGATACTGTATCTCGCCTCATCTCTGACACTGAAAAGAAAAACTCGGATCGATTTCAACAATTGGAATCGAATTTTAGAAATCAACAAGCTAGCATTAAAAACGTTGAAAAACAATTAAATCAACTAGCTCAAAATTTCTCTGAGAGACCACAAGGCGCGTTACCTAGTAATACCGAAACCAACCCGAAGGCACAAGTACATCTCATCACATTAAGAAATCGAACCGTGGGTCCCGAGGATGCTCCATTGTCGCCAAATGAAAGAAGCCAATCTAGCCAACCTGTCACTCCTCCTGCGCCAGAAAAGGCTTCTCTACCAACTCAAGAGCCCACCAAGACTCCTCCAATTCCATACCCCGGTAGGTTAAATCGTCAAAAGACCGATGAGCAATTCGCTAAATTTGAAAATTTTTTAAAACAATTGCATGTTAACATTCCTTTTATCGAGGTCCTAACCCAAATGCCTAAATACACAAAATTTATGAGGGATTTCCTCACAAACAAAAGGAAAATTGAATCATTGCAATTAGTTAACTTAGGCGAAGAATGCTCCGCCTTAGTGCTCAACAAACTTCCACAAAAGAAAATCGATCCCGGAAGCTTCACAATTCCTTGCTCGATTGGGGAGTCTCCCGTTCGTAATGCATTAGCCGATCTTGGGGCTAGCATTAACCTCATGCCCACATCAATGTTCAAACGACTCGGCCTAGGAACAACGAGCCCTACAAAGATGAGCATACAACTCGCCGATAGGTCCGTCAAATTTCCACAAGGTGTCGCTGAAAATCTATTGGTAAAAGTTGACAACTTCGTTTTCCCAACCGACTTTGTCATCCTAGACATGGAAGAAGACACCGATGTCCCTCTCATCCTCGGGAGGCCATTTCTAGCCACCGCCCAAGCGGTGGTAGACATGAATGACGGAACGCTAACATTGAAGTTTGGGGATAAGGAGGTGAAGTTTGAATGTGGAAAAAGAATTGAGGATGAAGACCCGGTCAACTACATGCAGGTCATAGACTCAAGCTTGGATGATGCTCTCCGACGGTGTAACATGGGATGCAATACATCCCACTTGGGTGACATATGACCGGCTTTGGGTCTAGCCAAGGACCCTTATAAACGTGGCGCACCACGGAGGCATTCCGCGGAACTATCCTTAGTTTAATTTAGATTAATTTTTATTTTTCTAGTTAGTTTTAATTTTCAGGAATAAAACACACTCATGGTGGTAAGGGATGAAAAGGGGAACGAGAAAAATGACCTCATGCACAAGAACAAGGCAACCCGACAATTCTCTCCATTTCAGAAGGTTCAACACGGGTCGTGCCCAACCAACACGGCCCCGTGCTGAACCACCTGCAGAAAAACGCCCAGTTCAGGTAACTGGACACGGGCCGTGTTCACCCGACACGCCCCCGTGTCCAAACTTCTGTTCCTCTTGATTTAATTTTGTTACTGGCACTTGAACACGGGGCCGTGTTCAGCGCCCAGTAACACAAAATTTTTGCTTTTTAACACCATTTTACACATCTAATCAACCTAAAAATTTATTTTTGGGACACATTGAGGACAATGTGTAATTTAAGTGTGGGGGGGGGGGGGGGATGCTAAAACCTTGAATTTTGCAAGTCCTAAATACAAGCCTTACACAAAACTCTATTGGAACCGCTAATCACCCCAAATTTTTTCAAAAATTTCATTTTTCTTACTTGTCTAGGTTTAACTCGGGAAATTCAAGTTCTCAAAAAGGTTATATTTTTACAAATTTACAACCGATAGCGTAGTGATAAAAAGAACCAACATAAGAAAATTATGAAAAGGCATGGCAAACTTAGTTAAAATTTGATTATATATACTTTATCACATAAAAACCCATTCCCACAAAAGTGAGTTTTGAGCCTTTATTGAGCATACAAATTTACATCTTTAGACTAAATGCTCATTTTTCGTTTCTTGTGTGAATAGCCGCTTGGTTCTTACAACTCTAGAACTTGCCATGACGATACATTCCCGGTCCTTATCAACTTAAACCCGAGTAAGTAAATAATGGAGGCATTAGAACTAACCCTTTTTATTTCAACACCATTATTTTTCTTTTTTTTTTACCACCTACCCAAAAATCCCCCTAGTTAACCCCTTTGAGCCTAAACCTTTTCATTTCATCACCCAAACCAAAAACCCTTTTACCCACCAAAAACCTTTTTTTATTTTTAACCCTTTGTTTTAGTAACAAGTTCGGTTTTGCGTAGGATCGAAAAAAAAAAAGTGTTGATGATGAAGCAAAAAGAAAATAAACAAACAAGTTCATCAAAAATAACTTTGTTTGAATAAAAGCTTCATCAAAATAAAAAGTTACAAAAATAGAAAGTCTTACGAAAACCGACACTTGTTACGCTTTTCGCCCTTTTTCTACTAACCACTATCCCAACCACCTACCTTTAACCCTAGCCTAACCCTTAACCCACAAAGTCCTCTTGATATTTACAAAGGTATAAAAGTTAAAAAGGAGGAGGATTGATTGCTTGGCAAGCTTATGGTAGGAATAAGTTCCATGCCGCTCTCGAGTGATTTACTAAAAATACACCTTCGGCCGAGTGTGAGTGATTTCTCCCGTGAGGTATGTGAACTTGTATATAAATAGAATTTTAAAAAGGCATGCTATGCCCTAATAATTAATTTCTCTTATGAAAAGTTTTAAATAAATCATGACGAATAAGATTGTAAATAAATAAAAATAAAACTTCCTAAAGAATCTTGGAAATCCCGACACTCTACAGCAAGCCCAAAACCTTCTCTTCTACCTATTCCATTTGGGAGTGTAAGCCACATATTAAAAAGTTTTGCTTGAGGACAAGCAAAAGTTCAAGTGTGGGGGTATTTGATGTGTGTAAAATGCAACATATAAATTACATCAAATAAGGCACAAAACTAACCCTTTTTAAGTACTAATGTTGGAAAAAGAGTGTTTTTGTCTTCCTTTTGTATTTTCAGGATTAAATGAACTCAAATTCACAAAAGAAACAAAAAGACAGCTAAATCTAACATAAATACAAGGAAAGGAACATAAGTGGACTGCCCGACCCCTCAACGGCATCTTCCCAAGCAAAATAGAGAAGGCAGAAGACTGAACACGCCCCGTGCTCAGCCAGCACGGGGCCGTGCCCAAGAAGCAGCAGAAAAGACAAACCTATAGAAGCTTCTATTGCCCACCACGGGGCCGTGCCCAGTGAACACGGGGGCGTGGCGAAAGTACAGCAGGCGCATTAATTGTAATTGCGAATTACAATTAATGAGGAGAGAGAGTGTCAGACAGGTACGGGGCCGTGCCTAGCCCTCTGTTCAGCCTATAAATAGGAGTTCTTGGTTTCATTTCAACTCATCCCTTGGCACACCACCTCTCTCACACTTCATCCACCACCCACCACCATCACAACACCATCATCCACCACCATCATCCATTGTCCATCGTAGAGTGTGTGAGTCGTCTCGGGATCCAAGATTGATCGTAAGAGTTCTTGACAATCAAGGCCATGTTTTCCTAAGTCTCTTACATCACTTGGTGAAGACAAAGTGTCTAGTATAATACTTTTTATTTCTAATCTTTTGCACTTTTTATTTGGTTTTGTATTAATGACTTTAATAACTAGTTACTTATGTTGAAGGTGATCTTTCCTTATCGTTTGTCTGTGGTGTCTTGGCATTATTTTACTGTCTATATAAAATAAAAGATTTTCACCATTCATATCTCCACGGTCTATATGGAGGTATGTTGGCTACCTGGTCGGGGGTTAAGGGAACGGTTTGGTAAAGGTCTTGCCATTGTTCAGCGTTTAGAGGTCCTGCAATGGACCTGGGTCAAATTTAGTAGGACCTCCTTCAATACTTCACGGTATTGGATGGCGGGGGTCCAAACTCTTTGACCCCCTCATAAGTTAACTACTATTAATACTATAACCCGGCTATTTAGGACTGTATCCCTGCTGACTCAGACTACTTAGTCGAGGGTAACGTCACCGCCAAAAGCGGGGCCTACCATAATACTGCATTAATAACTTAATTCATTATCTTCCAATAATCCACCCTTTTAGGATTGTATCCTTGCTGACTCAAACTACTGGGGTGAGGGTAACGTCACCTTCAAAAGAGGGGCCTACTACAATAACTAAGATAATCTCTTAATTATGTGCAAAAGTGCGGAAATAATCAAAGGTTATACTAGATACGAGTCGGAACCAAGTGATTCATCTTGTCTATCTGTTTTTATTTTTATTTTATTTTCAACATTTTAGTTAGTTTTTATTTTTCTTAGTTTAAAAACATTTTTTCTAACCTTTTTATTTTGATTAGACGTTGAGGATAAACCGGTACTAAAAGCTCTTGTGTCCTTGGACGACCTCGGTATCTTACCAACGCTATACTACGCTCACGATGGGTGCACTTGCCCATATGTGTGTTTAGTGTTAGTAAAATATCGTGTTTTATAAATTTAAAACTTGGCTAAAATAAGTGTTAAAGGGGCTTAAAATATACACCTAATATATATAACACTTAAACGCGCATCACCATCTCTCTCCTTTCTTCTAGGAGGTCAAGGTCTAACCTCCTTTCTTCTTCATTGTTGATCATGTTCATGGAGAGCATTCTTGGTGATGGTAGTCCGATCTCTGCTGGTATCACAGCCTCGGACCCATAGACTAAGCTGAACGGTGTCTCCCCGTTGCTTGTTTTGGGCATCGTCCTATGGGCCCACAATATGCTTGGCAATTCGTCAACCCAGCCTCTTCTTTGTTCTCCCAGTCGTGTTTTGATGCCGTCTACAATGCTCTTGTTGACGGCTTCTACTTGACCATTTCCCTGCGGATGCGCAACTGAGGAGAACGTATGCTCTATGTGTAACTCTTTGAACCATCGTTGGAGATCTTCTGCAGCAAAATTCGTCCCGTTATCGGTGATGATTCTCAGAGGCAGCCCGAATCTGCAGATTATCTGTTCCCAGATGAATCGCCGTACTACGGTAGATGTGGTTGACGCCAGTGCCTTCGCCTTCACCCATTTTGTGAAATAGTCTACCGCGACTATGATGAATTTCACTGCACCCGGGGCTTAAGGGAAGGGGCCAACCATATCTATTCCCCATTGTTGGAACGACCATGCCGTTGTTACGGGGACTAATTCGTTCTTGGGGCGCATCGTCTTGGGAGCGTGTCTCTGGAACCCGCTGCATTTTCTCAAAACCTTCACTGCGTCTAGATGCATCCCGGGCCAGTAGTACCCGGCATTCATCACTTTTGCTACCACCATTCGCGGTCCGGCATGGATGCCACAGATCCCCTTATGCACTTCTCTGATCAAGTAGTTCGCGTCCTCTGGGTCGACACATCTCAACAATGGCCCGAGGTATGATTTTCGGTACAGGATTCCATCAACCATCTGATAGTGCTCGGCTTTGTATTGGATCTTCCTTGCTTCCGCTTTGTTTTCTGGTAGCATCCCAGACTGGAGATACATGATTATGGGGGTCATCCAAGACGTCATCCCCAACAGAACAACATTCACTTGCCTCAACGGTACCGATGGGTTGCTTAGGACTTCGATGCGCACATCCTTGGCTAAGTGCTGGAAACTTGTGGATGCTAACTTACTTAGTGCGTCAGCTGGTTTATTCTCTCTTCGGTTGATATGGTGCACTTTGTAAGAATTGAAGTTCTGTAGCAATGCTTTCGCTTGGTCTAGGTATAATGCCATTACATCTCCTTTGGCATCATATTGGCCGTTAATCTGCCCAGCTACTAACATGGAGTCCACATGCGCTTCTATGTGTTTGACTCCCATCTTGATTGCTAACCTCAGACCGGCGAGGAAGGCTTCGTATTCGGCTTCATTATTCGTGCTTTTGAAGTCTAACCGGATGGCATACGTGAATTCATGTTTTTCTGGACTTACTAGCCCGAGTCCTGCGCCTGCGCCATCTTCGTTGGACGCGCCATCTGTATACAGTAGCCATGGTTCTTCCAAATGCCGCCTTTTAGCTCTTTCCATTGCCTTACACTCTCTGTCCCTGTCATCAGGTACTTCTGTCATGAAATCGGCCAAGACCTGGCCCTTGATTGCTGGTCTCGGCCTGAAAACAACATTATGGCCTCCCAGTTCTATCACCCACTTTGCTAATCTTCCAGAAATCTCAGGCCTTTCAAGGATGCTGCCAATGTTGTAATTTGTTAAGACATGAATGACGTGGTTGGCGAAATATCTGCGCAGCCGCCTTGATGCTTGAATTAGAGCCAGCACTAGTTTTTCCATTATAGCATACCTTGTCTCTGGATCATTGAGAGTGCGAGACACATAATAAACTGGTGTCTGTATGCCTTGTCGATCTACGAGCAGGACTGCACCGACTGCTTTGTCAGAAGCTGACAAGTACATCACTAAAGGTTATCCTTTCACTGGTGCCGTTAGTGTTGGTAGTCTTATGAGGCAGTCTTTCATTTCGCGGAACGCTTTTTCAGCTTCCGGAGTCCACTAGAACTGACTCTTCTTCATGCAATTGCGGAGTGTCTTGATAAACGGGAAAGATTTGGCTGCGTGGTTGGCTAGGAAGCGGTTGAGTGCTGCCAACCGTCCTGCCAATTTTTGCATCTCTTTGATAGTCGACGGGGAATGCATTCTCTCGATTGCTTGCACCTTTACGGGGTTTACTTTAAAACCATCCTTTGTGACGATGAAACCTAGGAACTTTCCTTCTTCCATGCCGAAGGAACATTTCGCTGGGTTTAGCTTGATGCTTACTCCGCGCAGTGTATCAAATGTCTTCTGAATATTCGCCAGCATCGTACTTTCCTCTTTGCTCATGATAACCAAGTCATCCATATACACCTCGATGTATTTGCCGATGGCATCGCTGAATGTTTCATTCATCAGTCTCTGATAAGTCACCCCTGCATTCTTTAGACCGAAAGGCATTTTGGTGTAGCAGTACAGCCCTGTCGGTGTGCGGAATGCGATCTTGTCTTCGTCTTGGACGGCCATCTGTACCTGGTGGTACCCTTTATAGCAGTCGAGGAAACATTTCCATCTGAATGTTGCCAGCGAATCAATCTTCTCATCGATATCTGGTAAGGCATAACAGTCCCGCGGACATGCCTTGTTTAGATCCTTGTAATCTACACACATCCTCCAACTGCCATTCCCTTTTTGAACCATGACGGGGCTTGCCACCCAAGTTTGGTACCAGACTTCTCTGATGATGCCTGCATTCAACAGCTCTGTGACTTGTTCTTTCATAGCATCATGCTTTATGTCTCCTAAATGTCGTTTGCCGTGTACTACAGGTTTGACGGCCTCTGAGACGTTAAGTCTGTGCTCTGCTATATGTCGTGGAACACCCACCATATCAGCTGGTGTCCAGGCGAACACGTCTATGTTTTCGACTAACAACTTTTTTATCACTACGCGCGTGAGATCAGACATTGCGGAGCCTAAGGTGACCAGTTGTTCTGGGTATTTGCTGTTTAGCACCCATTTTTCAGCCTCTGCGCGTGGTACAGATTTGCTTGCCTTTGCTCGCCTGATTTCGTTTGTTGCCAAGATTTCTTTGCTTGCATAGATCAGTGCTACCCCTGTCTCTGTTGGGAATCCCACGACTGAATGTGGGCCAGAGCAAATCATGCTAAAGTCTCCTTGAGATTCTCTTCCCAACAGAATGTCATGCCTTGAATGCGCTGGTAGTACCATGAACGTGACCTCCTCCGTCCTTGAATTTCTTCCATCTGAGAGCAGCACTGGGAACGATATCTGGCCTAGAGGAAAAACGGCTTCATTGCAGAAACCGGTCAGCGGGTAATCTACCGGTTCCAAGCGCGCTTTGTCCTCTTGATCGAATTGATTAAAACATTGTTCGTAGATGATATCTGCAGTGCTCCCTGGATCAATGAAAATGTAATCGGTTTGGTAGTGACCGATTACGCCGGATATGACTATGGGCCTTCTTTCTCTCGGTCCTCCTCTTACTATGGGGAAAACAACTTGTCTCTCGCGCCAAGAGTCATCTTGTGTGCGCATTTGTTGTAGTTCTTTCTTGGCTTTCTTGGACCACCTTGAACCATGTGAGTTTCCAATTTTTAGAGCTTCTTGTTGTCCGGCCCTTCTTCCCTTCGTTGAATTTGACGGTGGTCACGCTTTCCACCTTTCACCAGATGAGTGAGTCTTCCATCTCTTAGGGCCCTTTCTATCTCTTGTTTTAGGCTAAAACAATCGTTAGTCAAGTGACCCGTGTCTTTATGAAACTCGCAGAAAAGGTTTGGGTCTTGACCCCTTTTGTTTCTCATCTGTAGGGGAGGTTTGAACTGGTGATTTTCGGTTGACAAAACTTCAGAAGGGGTCTTTGTTAAGGGTGTCCACTGCTTTTCTCTGTTTTCCCTTTTAACCTCCTTGCGATGAGCGATCTGGTTGATTGTGTTTCGCGCGTCTTCCCTTGCTGGGCTCCTTTCCCTGTAACCAGATGTTTTCCATGACTGGGCTTTGTTTTTCTTGTTGCGCCGATCATTGTGGTTGTAATTGTATTGACGGTTGTCGTCACCGGTCAATTGTTTGTCTGTTTGCGCGATTGTTTTTGCTGCCTCAATGAAGGTTTCCCAATCTTTAGGGCCTCCGTCTCTTCCTTTCAATCGCTTGATCAAGTCGTCGCATTTTACTGCCCTCATAAAGTGCGCGCGCATCATCTTTTCACCTACATCACCAATCTCCAGACATTCTTTATTATACCTCGTAATAAAATCTTCCACACTTTCATGATCCTTTCTCCATATATTCAGACAATCGGCCCGGTCTCTGGTAGGCTGGTAGGCTGTCAAACCAGACGCGCACTGCTCCGACAAAGGTTTGTGCAAAAAGATGACACCAAGTTGGTAGATTCCAACTACCTGTTACCCCTGCGCCATTGAAGACTTGGATGTGGTCATCGGGATCTGTTAAGCCGTTGTACTTGCCTACATTGTGTGGCAGTTTCGTCTTGTCGATGTCGGCTGTCGCAATCTCTCTGATAAATTTTGAGTTTTCGGCCATATCATCTGGGCGATAACTCAATGAGTAATCATGCTCTGCTTTTGGATTGTACCCTGCGCGCTTGCGAGGTTTGTACGCCTCGTGGTCCGGTGGTAATCTACTGAATACCGTGTCTTCCTTCTTGTATGTTTCGTCGTTTTCTTCATCATAGCTATCCCACTCGTTGTTTATGTTGCGTGGGCCTAAACGACTTTGAACTGGTCTTCTCTGCTGATGGGAGTTTTGCACATGATTGCTTTCTGTTTCGCCATAAGTACCGCGCGTGTCGTGCGCGCTTGGCCTTCTAATGTTTGGTACAGGTGCCTTTTCAGGTCGTAAGTTCCATGCATTGGTCTGCTGAGGTATGTGAGTACTCAGAGACCTTTGCGGTGGAGTAACAAAAGCGGATTGGTTAGCTTGTGCTTGGAGCAAAGCCTGCTGTGCGCTGAGTTGTGTGTAAACAAGATTTATAGACGCCATCTGTTCGGCATACCAGGAAGCCAGAGTTTTCCTTTTGGGTAGCCCTAAAAATGCAGAGAAGTTCAGCTGTGCTTGTTCCGATGGAGCTGAGGGGCCAGCTCCATGGCTTGGTGGTTGCACTGGTGGGGGTGTTTGTTGGACTACCCCAGACGGAGGTTGGAAAGTGGCTCCATTTGTAGTTTGGGTGATGATCCTAGGTGGAGGTTGGAAAGTGGCTCCAGTTGTGGTTTGGCTAACAACCCTGGATGCACTTCCAAAGATACTAGGAAAATCGTTGTTCATTTGTCCTTCTTGGATGATTTCGTTCCTTTGGCCCCTTTGGACGTGCGCGGTGTCCGAAATGAGCTCAAAAGAAGAAACTTCTCCGTTCACCTGGTGGGAAAGGTTTGTTTCAGCCATTTTGAAGATCGTTTTAAACGAAAAGGAGATGAAAAAGGTTTGCAAAAACTACGGTGGGCGCCAATGATGAAACACTGGTTAACACCTGGGGTGAAACTAGCCTGTTCGTCTCTTTTGTGGGTTCAATCTCCCTCGTTACTAGCCAAATGACGGGTCCTGCAAAACAGCAACACCATTAGCTCGTTAAGAGGGGAATATGGGGGTTTCCCTCTTAACCGGGCTTCGGCGTGAGAATAAGTTCTGTTATGAGGAGATAAAACAGTGTGTGTTAAGAGTGAGAGTGTGGGGAATAGGATGATTTAACCTGAATGATGAAGGGCTCTATTTATAGCCGGAGGGTGAAAGAGGGAGGAGCAACCTTGCCAGCTGCTATAGGGCGCCAGCTGTCCGACCAAGGGGAATATCCTCTTGGTCTCCTCTGTTGTGGTCAGGATGGTGGTACACGTGATGCGCTCATATTTGTCCGTGCTGGAGACGTCGTACTGGTACTGGCGGTCTGCTCCTTGATTTGCTGCAGTCCTACATAGCGCTTGATGAATGGTGACACGTGCTGTCCTTTCTGTCGGGGGAGCATCTTTGGTGCCACCTTGGCGTCTTCCAGAAGCTTCTGGATTCGCTTGCTGATGTAGGCGCCATGTAGGAAAAGTGGGATGGTCCTTGCCATGTAGGCAGGAAATTTGGACCATGCCTCTTCAATAGGGATATTTTTTGAGTAAAAATGTTAGGAAGCAATCTTATCCATTAGATTTAAAATAAATGGCCAAGATTAAATGGGTGGAATTATAAAAAAAAAAGAGATGCATGGGTTTGTGTATGGGCATTCTAGTCCATACAAGGCAATAGTTTTTTTCTCCTCCAATTCTCTCTTTTTTAAAAAGTTAATAACTCTTTCATACGACATTATTTTTTTTTATAAAAATTGCACCATAAAAACGAGCGTTTTTAATCTTTAAAAACAAGTATGCTATTGCTATACATTTAAAAACATTCACAAACCCAGATCGTAAAACACAATGGTAAAACCCAGTCCGTAAAACACAATTCAAAATGGTAAAACCTATATTGTAAAAAGCAATTAAAAAAACAGGTCATAACACGCAATTCCCAATGGTAAAACCCATATCATAAAACGCAATTCGAAACCTAGATCGTAAAACGCAATTCAAAATGGTAAAACCCAGAACGTAAAACGCAATTCACAATGATAAAACCCAGATCGTAAAACGCAATGGTAAAACCCAGGTCGTAAAACGCAGTTCACAATGGAAAAACCCAGATCGTAAAACACAATGGTAAAACCCAGGTCGTAAAACACAATTCACAATGGAAAAACCCAGATCATAAAACGCAATTTTGAAACCCTGGTGGTAAAACAAAATTCGAAAACCCAGATCGTAAAACACAATGATTGACGAAAGTCTTTAGATTGCTTACATAGATTGAAGCCGTTTTCTTAGGATTTCTTAAACGATTGACGAAAATTGAATGCTTGAAACATTAACGAATCGATTGATTCGCTTAAAAAACGAGAAAAAAATGAGAAAATTGTGTAAAATTGAACTGGGTTTCTTCAAAAAAAAAGTTGAAGAATACGTTGATTGAGTGTTTGAATCATTGATTGATAAAGAAAATCGCAATATGATGTAGTGATTATAGAGAGAGAAAGTGAAAAAAATGTTGAAGTTGATGCGTTTTAAAAATGGTGGGTTATGAAGATGCAGAGAAAAAAAAAGGAAAAAGATAATATGAGATTGTTGAAAATACCATTCCCCTTTGTTTTTCAATTTTGCCCCATGTTATAACCACATTCATTCCTATCCTTCCTACTCAAACTATACTTTCTATTTGATCATCTCCAAAGACATGTATATGAGATTGATTAAAATACCATTCCCCTTTGTTTTTCAATTTTGCCAAATGTCATAACCGCATTCCTTCCTACCGTTCCTACTCAAACTATACATTCTATTTGATCCTCTCCCAAGACATGTATATAAAAAATTAATATTAAATATATGAAGTTGAAACATTTTAAATGTGGAGTAAAGTTCTCGTACAAATAACTTTAACGCACTAACGTACGAATAGCATGAAAAATGCAACAAAAAAAAAAACGCGATGACATTTTCGTAATTATTTGCTCATATGGTAATTATCAAAATTACTCTACAAATGATCCTGTAGAGTAATTTTGATCTTATGGAGTAATTTTGTAAAATGTTCTTTTAGAGTAATTTTGTAAAATGTTCTTGTAGAGTAATTTTGATCAAAAAAGTATACCTCACCAACCCCCCCCCCCCCCCCCCCCCCCAAAAAAAAAAAAAAAAGAAAAACCTAACCCCATCACCCCCCAAAAACCTAAAAAAAAAAAAAACCTAACCCCACCCCCAAAAACCTAAAAAAAACTTACCCCCCCCCCCCTCCACTACCACCACCACCCAAACTAAATGCTAAAAACTAAAATTGCTCTACAAGAATATTTGACAAAATTACTCTACAAGATCAAAATTACTCTACATGATCATTTTACAAAATTACTATACAAGATCAAATTACTCTACAGGATCATTTATAGAGTAATTTTGAATTGTATGTTGTTTGACAAACTTGCAGAGTAATTTTGATTCACTTGTAACGTAATTTTGATGCAGAGTGATTTTGATACACTTGTAGAGTAATTTTGATAATTACCCTACAAGATCAAAATTACTCTATAAGAACATTTTACAAAATTACTCTACAAGATCAAAATTACTCTATAGGATCATGTGTAGAGTAATTTTGATAATTACTAATAATTACTAAAATGCCATCGCATTTTTTCAGCAAAACTTTCAGTTCGTACGTTTTGTACGTTAAAGTTATTTGTATTTGATCTTTTGTCTTTAAATGTGTTATTTAAATAAAAAAGGTGATGCCTCGTTTGTGGTGTGCACATATAATATATATATGTGTGGGCGCTCGGGGGGCAAAAGAGAAATGGTACTAACTTTAACGTTATTTTACTAATCTCGTGAAAATAACGTTAAAAGTGTGGATGGTTAATCATGCATCATGTGGTGACGTTGATAGCTGAAAGACACGGGGGTACATGCACCAATCAGACTCTGTCCCGATTGCTTGAGTGTTATGTGTCTTAGGTCCAATGTTTGATACAAAACTACAATCAAGCCGGGGGTCTCACTGGAAGCAGCCCCTATATTCCTACGGGGTAGAGGTAAGGATGTCTACATCCACCCTCCTCAGATCCTACCTTAGCTTTGCTATTGATGGGATTTACTGAGTATGATGATGATGAAATAAAAAAGGTAAGAATTTTCGTGTTAAACTAATTTTCACTTTTATAGTTAATAACTGGTTTTTAAATTATGTAAAGATTTAACCAGACAACCAAACAATTCAAATTAAGTAAAACAAAACATAGTTACCATTATTTAAATTTTAAATTCTAATTATAGAGTTCACTAAGGAAGATTTCAATCCGATAGGGAAGATATCTAGAAATCCGAGGTGGCAAGATATAGCGGGCCCGATAACAAAACTCATCTTTGATTTCGCATACATACATATTGTGGTCATGACTTACCGCACGCATTCCAGTTGGCAGCGTATGGCAGGCCACCCGAGATCGCGCACCACACAAGCCACATATCTTCAATTTCCCCAAATAAATCTCCTCCGCTACAAATAACTTCATTAATTCTCTCTCCAAAATTGTCATTATTCGCTCATCATGACCGCCATTGCAACCGCTGCAGCTCTATCTCTCCCCATTTCCTGTTCTACCTCCTCTAAGTTTGCCAACAGAAAGGTACGCCACCGATTCTCTGTGTGTTTTTGTTACAGATTTACCTGTGTTTCTTCTTTTACGGTTATAACTTAGTTGAAGCGTTTGTTTATTCGCCAACGGAAAGCTAGCGAATGTATTCTGTTTGTTTTTGTAGGAGATATGATGATTTTGTTAGAGATTTAGTTGTTTACGGTTATAAGTTAGTTCGGTTGAGTTTATTGTGTACGATTCTATGTTAGTTGGTGAAGTTGAAGTGTTAATGGTAATCATGTAGATTCAGTAACAGATAGGTAGCGAAATGTTGTTTTTGTTGGAGATATGATGATTTTGCTGGAGATGTAGTTTAGGTTTTTGTGTATGATTCTACGTAGGCTTGTAAATGAACTGAATGAACACAAACGAGGCCTGTTCATGTTCGTTCATTTACCTTTAACCGAACAAAAGATCGGAACCGAACATATAAATGAACGGATTTTCTTGTTCGTGTTCGTTCGTTAAGAAAATGAACATGTTCATGTTCGTTCGCTAAAAGTATAAACGAACGGTTCACGAACATAAACTCACACAAACACACATAATTGAACATAACAAATCATAACGAACATAATTGAACAAGGCTTTGAATTGTATAGCAATAGTAGAGCAGAAGAAGAACCTAAATATAGGTAAACCTTAATTCACGCTTCATATGATAGAAAAGATTGCTTTTAAATTGGAAAATATAAATCAAATATATTAATACCATATAAAAGAAAGTTTTGAAATCGGAAAGTCAAAGCTAATTATGGGATGATAAAGAAAATTAAATAGATTTTTAAATTTAATTAGTAATACACGAACGAACGAATTTAAATGAACGGACATAAATGAACGTAAATGAACGAACATAAACGATCGTTCATGAACGCAAATGAACAAACGGGACATTGTTCATGTTCGTTCGTTTTTTTAAATGAACAAAAAAAACTGTTCATGTTAGTTCATTTATTAAATAAACGAACATGAACAAATTTCCTACCGAACGATTTATGAACGGTTCACTGAACGTTCGGTTCGTTTACAAGCCTAACGTTAGTTGATAAAATTGAAGCGTTAGTCCTAATTGTAACTGGTTTAACTTCTAGCCAGATCAATTTATTCATGTATGTCTGCAGATTTTGATTAGAACTTTTGTTAACGGACGAAATGTTTAAGATGGCGTGTGAGAAATTAGTGACCGATACATGATGATTTTGCAAGAGATTCAGTTGTGTTATTGCCTACGGTTATAAGTTAGTAGATAGAATGGAAGTGTTACTCCTAATCATGACTAGTTTAACTTCAAGCCAGATTAAAATTTTCATGTATGTGTGAAGATTTTGGTTAGAACTTTTATTAACGGAAGAAATGTTTAATATGATGTGTGAAAAAATAGTGACGAAAACGAGAGGCCTGTTAAGTTTTGTTAAACAATACACTTTGACACTAGCATTTTGCATTTTTTAAGTGCAAATTCAACATGGTTTTTGTTGCAGTGGTAAATCTAAGCTAGATAATGATCAAGCTATTGTAGAAAAGGAAACATGAGGTAGTCTGTTTGTATCCCTCAGATATAACTTACTCGATAGAAGTTATACTTGGATATCATGTTTCAAAGTTTACGTAGATTTTGTAATTAAACTTACTTTTGAAATCGAGGATGTCTTAAAGATTGATTATGATTTCGACTACAGAACTGGCGTATTTGTCATAAAAAATCAAAGTATAGCTTATCTTGATGAGCATATATGTATGCTGCTTGGTCAGTAACAAAACACTTATGACTTAGACAGGATCTAGTTTCAGTAATTACTGTTTGGTTAAGGGTTGTTGCCTTAATACTTACCTGTGCTACTTTTTTTCTTATTGATGTCTTGGACTTAGGGCATTAGAGGAGGGTTTGTAGTATTTGCAATATCAGCCAGTGGGGAGGGAGGTGGGCTCGTGGACAAGAAAAACCCGTGGAGCACTCTATTTAATGTCGAAGAGCCTAGGTCTAAAGCTCCACAAAGTAAAGGAAAGTTTTTGGATGTAAATGAAGCATTCGAAGTGGCTAGATATGATATACAATATTGTGATTGGCGCGCAAGGCAAGATCTTCTCACAATCATGCTCCTACATGAAAAGGTAACTAAATTTCCATCTTCCTCAAACGACACGAACATTAATCTTCTTTTATGAGTTGGGAAATCAAAATTATCTTTAAACACTCAGGTTGTTGATGTTTTAAACCCTTTGGCGCGTGATTACAAATCCATTGGAACCTTAAAGAAGGATCTAGCAGAGTTACAAGAAGAGCTAGCAGAAGCACATAAACAGGTTTGGAAAGAGTACATATATTGGGGTGATTTTACTTAAGACTTGATAATAGAAAGCTATAAAATGATATTAATTTCGAAAGCCGATGTCTTCTGGTTCCGCTAAAATGGCAGATGCACATATCAGAAGCAAGGGTTGGTGCGGCTTTAGATAAGCTAGCTCACATGGAAACTTTAGTCAATGATAGACTTTTACAAGACCGAACCACAACAGCAACCGAGATCACAACTTCATCCCCTCCTAGTACTTCTAAAGAAACCGTTGAAAGAAAAACACAAAGGAAAGGTTTGAATGTGTCAGGTCCAGTGCAACCTTACCATCCTTGTTTGAAGAACTTCTGGTATCCTGTTGCTTTCTCAAGAGACCTGAAGGAGGACACATTGGTAAGCCATTATATTTCCATTATGTACTTTGTCATCAAAGAGCTACAAGCTCATAAGTTCATTTAACAATGCAGATTCCGATTGACTGCTTCGAAGAACCTTGGGTGGTATTCCGTGGGAAGGATGGGAAACCGGGATGTATAAGGAACACATGTGCCCATAGATCATGCCCTCTCGACTTAGGCTCTGTAAACGAGGGGCGTGTACAATGTCCCTACCATGGTAATATCTTATTAAAATAGGCTTTTGCAGTTAATACCAATGATATAAAATATATATACACACACACACACACACACACTAGAATTTTGACCCGTGCCGCGCGTTGCGGCGGCAAAGTCGCATTTGTGACTTCGTTACCGTGTGACGAACATGACATTAAGCGTTTTTTACTTTGTTACACACGTTACGTTCGTGACATTAACGTCATTAGAAATAGATAAAAAAGAGTATGTCTCGGACGTTGCGGTGTAAAGTCATAAAAGTAATTTAGACAACGGTGTAAAGTTGTAAAAGTAATTTAGACACTAACGTGGTCAGGCATAGAAAAAAAATGTATGATAATATGTTGCACGTTGCGGTGTAAAGTCGTATAAGTAATTTAAACGAAAGGAGGTGTCATATACTAAGTAGAAAAGTTGGAGGGTCAAAGTTGTCAATTACCAAAAGTTAGAAGTGAAGAGGGTCGTAAAAATAATTTAAACAAAATGAGGTGTCAAGTTATTAAGTTGTGTCAATGACCAAAAGTTAGAAGTGAATGTGTAACTTAAAGATGAGGGTTAATAGTGTTTCATGTCAAAAGTTTGAGGGTTAATAGTGAATATTGTCAAAAGTTTGAGAGTTAATGAATGTTGTTAAAAGTTGAGGGTTAATATGTGAATGTTGTCAAAAGTTGAGGGTTGAAAGAGAAAGGTTGTCAAAAGTTGAGGGTTAAAAGAGAAAGGTCCACCGACCTTTCTCTTTAAGGTATAGTAAATAAATATATCTATCATATATGAAGATGTTGTATTTGATCTTTATTTTCAAAATATGATTTCCAGGGTGGGAATACTCTACAGACGGGACATGTGAAAAAATGCCGTCAACTAAATTTGTTAATGTGAAGATAAAATCACTTCCATGCTTTGAGCAGGAGGGGATGATATGGATCTGGCCGGGCAACGAGCCTCCTGCAGCCACAATTCCTTCACTAGAACCACCTAAGGGATTCCAAATACACGCCGAGGTATTTTAGACGCGTTTTTTATGCAATAGTTCAAGTTTGAAACTATTTAGGTTATGAACTAACATAAAAAGAATGTGGACGACAGATTGTCATGGAACTACCAGTGGAGCATGGACTACTATTAGACAACCTGCTGGACCTTGCGCATGCACCCTTTACGCACACTTCCACATTTGCAAAAGGGTGGAGTGTTCCAAGGTCTGCTTCCATTCTAATATTGGTTTTAGCGTTTTACATAATAGGCGGTCGATCGTCTAGTCATCTCTTTAAGTTGAATTGATCTTGAATATAAGTTGGTAACTCGACTCATCAACTAACGAATGGGTTGATTCATGTCATGGGTGAAAAGGGTGAAATAAAATAATAACAGCTTAAAAGGAAACAAGTCAGATGGGTCAAACTGTTTGAAAGCCACCCAAAGTGTAGTTTTAACTTTTTAATGCATAAACACTCATTTAAAAAAATGCCATTTTCGTCCCTGAGGTTCGGCCAGTTTTGCAATTTTCGTCCAAAGGTTTGTTTTCCGCATCTGGATCCAAAGGGTTTGAAATCTTGCCTTTTTCATCCAACTCGTTAACTCCATTCATTTTTCTCCGATAAGTCAGGGGTATTTTCGTCTTTTTTGTTAATTTAAAGGGCAATTCTGTCTTTTGAATACTTGTACAATATGCTAAATGCTTGTACATAAAGTGAAAAAGACCGAATTTTCCTTTAAGTTAACAGAAAAAGACGGAAATACCCCTGAGTTAACGGAGAAAAATTGATGGAGTTAACGAGTCGGATGAAAATGTCAAGATTTAAAACCTTTTGGATCCATCTACCGAATAACAAACCTTTGGGCAAAAGTCGCAAAACAAGCCAAACCTCAAGGACGAAAATGGCATTTTACTCCATTTAAAATTAATTGGATTATCATAGAAATTAAATGTGACAAATATTGGTGTTGGTAGCTGGAGAATTTTAGATGACTAATGTTTACATTGTTATTGCAGCTTGGTTAAATTTTTGACCCCTTCATCAGGTTTGGAAGGATATTGGGATCCGTATCCAATAGATATGGAATTTCGACCGCCTTGTATGGTGTTGTCAACCATCGGGATTTCAAAACCGGGGAAACTGGAGGGCCAAAGCACGAAACAGTGTTCAACGCATCTTCACCAACTACACGTCTGCTTACCGTCATCAAGAAACAAGACAAGGCTATTATATAGAATGTCACTTGATTTTGCTCCGATTTTGCAATACGTTCCTTTCATGCACATCCTGTGGAGGCATTTTGCAGAAAAGGTAACATGATGAATTGTAGTTCATCGGGTCAAAGTAGTCGTTCTCTAGTTAAGGATTATACGAGTTAAAGAAATTTTTTGTTGCAGGTACTAAACGAGGATCTACGGCTTGTACTTGGGCAACAAGATAGGATGATCAACGGTGAAAATGTATGGAACATGCCGGTATCTTACGATAAGCTCGGAGTAAGATACCGATTATGGAGAACCGCAGTCGAAGAAGGATCTGAAAAGCTACCCTTCAGTAAATAAAATTAAATACAAACTAATTTTTTGGATTCAACTCATGATTTTCTTCAGGTTATCAATTAATTTGAGAGAAAACACGACCCAAATCAGACCTTCCTTTTGTACAGAGTTTTTAGTACATTCACCCGTAATCGATTGATGCCCACGAGGGTTTATGTGCATACATTTCTTGCGAACGTGTAGTGATAAATAAATTGTTAGATGTGAGTTTAGTTGAGTTTCGGGTTTGTTATCGTTGTTTGGATTAGGATTCAAATGACTTGACAGTTGACACGATATGTGTATTTTGTTGGTCTTTTGTTATCCGCCTCTTTTTCATGAGTGACCCGTCCCCTATGTTATCGAGATCAGTACATTAACGTGTGACACAAGTGTATCAGAGAATTACTATCCCGTACATGGACTTGTTTGACTCGTCAAGTAGAAACCTGCTTGACGTGTTTATAAGGGCGTTAAAAACTCAACACTGGGCGCAATAAATTCCGCTTTTTGTTGTAGATTAAAAGTTTATAAAACCATTTTAAGACGTGACATATATTTGGTACAAATAAAACATTTGAATATCTTGACATTATATACTTTCAATTGTTTAGCGTTAAAAAAAATTATACTTGATGTCCCATTCAATTCTAAAAGAATAAAAAATTGGAAACAAGAGTAAATAAATTGTATAAAAGATATAATATAATGGGTCAAGTTATTCTACAAAGGCTTCTAATTGTAAGAAGTGTAAGAAGGATTTATAGAGTGACAAGTGTCCAATAACCTAAAACTAAACCCACTACATCACCACCAAAAACCTAAACACCCACCCCCACCACCACCCAAAAACCTAAACCCCCCCAACCCCCCCCCCCCCCCCCCCCCGGGCAAAAAAAACAAAAAAAAAAAACTATACCCCCCAAAAACCTAAAAAAAACCTAACCCCCCCCCCCCCCCCCCCCCACCCCCCACCCCCTCGGCAAAAAAAAAAAAAAAAATTTTTTTTTTTTTTTGTGTAGTGGGTTTTTTTAGGTTATTGGACACTTGTCACTCTATAAATCCTTCTTACACTTCTTACAATTAGGATCCTTTGTATTTGATCCTAATCCATAATATATAATATATTATAGAGTGAGGATCCTGCGAAAAGTGTGTTTTTTCTAGAAAGTGTAAGAAGCGATTTAGGCCATCAGATGAGCGTGTTTAATGGTTGAGATTATTTTGGTGGCATTTTGGTAATATACGTGTCTTTAAAATAGGCCAATTTAATTGATTGGGGGTAAATGTGTCATTTAAGTTGTTTTAAATAAGAAAATAAGTACCAATCATAAAACCACATAAAAAATGTCGTAATTTTTTCTCTTTCTCTCTAATCCCTCACATTTGAAAACACCAAATCATACAAAAAAAAAATAACGATAAATCAGATCTAGATGTGTTCATAGTAGTGTGTTTTAGCGATAAAACACAATGTGACGAACTAGTGACTGACTGCTAAAACACAACATCAAGAATGTCAACTGATAAAACACAATGTAAACCAGTAATTGATAAAACACAACTTCAAGAATGCCAAAATCATATCAACCAGTAACTGATAAAACACATTGTGATGAAACCAGTAACTGATAAAACACAACATCAAGAATGCCAAAATTACATCAACCAGTAACTGATAAAACACATTGTGATGAAACAGTAGATAAAATACAACAGAACATGCCATTCATGAATCATAACTGGTATAACACATTGTGATGAAACCGATAATTGATAAAACACAACATCAAGAATGCCAAAAATCATATCAACCAGTAACTGATAAAACACATTGTGATGAAACCAATAACTGATAAAACACAACATCAAGAATGCCAAAATCACATCAACCAGTAAATGATAGAACACATTGTGATGAAACAGTAACTGAAACCAGTAACTGATAAAACACATTGTGATGAAACCAGTAACTGATAAAACACAACGTGAACCAGTAACTGATAAAACACAACATCAAGAATGCAAAAAATCATATCAACCAGTAACTAATAAAACACATTGTGATGAAACAGTAACCGAATCCTATTCAACTAATGTTTTGAACAAGACTTGCAGGTCCAAATATAACATATACAAATACAAGGGACTCAAATTGTAAATGACACAAAAAATATAAAGTATATAAACATGAGAGACTCTATAAATCACACCAAAAAAAAACATTAAGTATATAAACATGAGAGACTCAAATTGCAAATCACAAAAAGGCAAATAACATCAAGAGTAAATTACTTTTTAAGTCCATGTATTTTACTGGTTTTAAACACTTAAGTACAAAATTAAAAAAAAGTTTAACAATCTGAGTCCCTAACTATTCATTTTATAACGTTTTGAGTCCCTATGTTTTAGTGGTTTTAACCACTTGAGTCCAAAATCAAAAGTACAAGTGTTAAAAGCTAGAGTCAAATTGTTATAAAATAAGTGGTTAGGGACTCAGAGCATTAAACTTTTTTGATTTTAGACTTAAATCGTTAAAACCACTAAAGTATAAGGACTCAAAAAGTAATTTACTCTAACATCAATGACAATTTTGTAAATATGATTAAATTGAACGCTTCTTTGACTACTGTAGCCAAGAAGCTACCTCAATTATAATTATATAGTAATAACTGTATTAGAAGTGTTTTAACACACAATTCCCAACAAAATAACTCCCATAGGTATCCCTAAACAACAATAAAGTTAGCGATAAAAGTAACTTAATAAAAAAAAATCGAAAAAAGAAGAAATTTCTCAATAAAAAAATTCGAAAAAAAAGAAGAAGTTTCAAACAAAATAATCCTAGAAAATAGCAGTTAATAGAACCGTAATAATCGACAATGAACCAAAATAACCAACCCAAACTAATAAGTAATAACCTACGCTTCATTTTTTCCACTCTTTTGAAAACCAAAAATTACAGATTGGTTGGGTCACACCTCGTTCCAAAATTACAAAAATTCCAAATGCTTGTTATTGGATTTATGATCCAATTATCCAAACTCAATATATTGTGTTAAAAATTTATGCTCAAATTTATTATTATTAAGTGGTTAAATATAATTAAGGCCCATTTTCATTATTTTGGGCTGACTTTTTTATGTCGAAACATTTCAACCACAAATGTAAAACCAAAAAATGACTTGTAGCCCAGCCAAAACCGAAAATAAAAAATAAAAACCCAAAACTGAATAACCAAAATGTTCGGTTTTAGGTTATTTTGAGCAAAAAAAAAAAACAAGAAAAAAGTAATGATGTTATAATAAAATGACTAAAAACAAGAAAAAAAAGATGAACATACCTTTGCAATTATGACACAAAGTGCAGATTTCTGTACATAAAGACTCATGTGCAAAATGCAAACTCTAAACCAAAAAAAAAAAAAAATTCTATCCAACCAACATCAACTCGACTCGACACGACTCGGTTTTAACATCAACCGAGTGAAGACGGAAACCGCTTATAACATTGATTACTCACACAGTCTTTATGTCATCCACTCGGTCTATAACATCCAAAGCCTTGATCCTATCAATATCAAAGTTGATAATCGGAACAGATGACGGTCTCTTGATCGGAAACGGGTCCCGCTTAATCTCCCGCGTTGGGGAATGACTACTACTCTTGGTTAGCCTATGGTGCTTGCTTAACCTGCTTCGGGTGTCGAATTCTTGGCTTTTACTAATTCCGGGAGTCAATTTTCGTTTGCTTATGTCCCGAAGCATCTCTCGGTCTTCAGTTGTGAGTGTCGGCAAGGGGGAGTTGGGCCGGTTCGGTGAGATTTGAATTCCCTTTTGATTTGGGGACCGAATCGGAGATTTAACGGGTGATCGCATTCCACCGTTCATAGCCTTTGATTGGCAGACGAGATGATGAAGCCAAACGACGAGTTCAAGTATACATTCTTCGGTTTTTTCCTTATCTGCGTGGTGGAGAGTCTCTATTCTCAATGAGTCAACCGGGCACGATGGTTTTCGGTTCGCTTCGGATCTACAAGAAATTAACTAGCTGTTTAATATTGACGCGTTTACTTATGAATGAGTCAACTCGGTGATAACTTTTCTCTAATTCGTTAAATAAAATGATCGGGTGAGAACCTCCAAAATCATTTTATTTCAAATAATTAAACTACTCATGAAATATTACAGTTTATCATATGTGGCAAACTAATAATTTATAAAGGAGTTGGATTTTTTTTGGGAGAAAAATGTTTCGGGTCAACCCAGTCCAAACAATACTACCTAATAAGCCGATCAGTCCGCCTATTATGCCACTTAAAAAAAGAAAAAAAAACAATGGAAATACAACGTACCCTGTATTTGCCCATTCTCCAACCCAGCCGAAGCCATGATGAGCTCTGTATTGATGTAATTTTTGTTTAACATGATGTAAGATCAAAAGTTAGTAAATAATAAAATATATGTGAAAAGCTAGAAGTTCAACTACTTTGTGCTATTTTTGAACAATTCCAAAAGTGAAGGGGGCATTTGGATAATTGGAGTAATGTGAAGACTTACTTGGTTGTGTTTGTTGCAATTGGAACAAGCCATTGCAGAGTTTTCTCCATCTCTGCTTTAATTCCAGGGATCGTAAGCTGCAATGACGGAATTCCATAAAATGAAAACAGTTTATTATACACAAAGAAAATGGCAACGCCGCAAAACACAAGTAGTAAGTGTTTAAAAGGGCAATGAATAACTTTGTTGTAATGGTTAAGAAAAAACTCCCGCAAGACGATTAGTACAACTTTGAATGTGAAATTAGTATTTGCTTATTTACAATAATGGATAATTTCATATCTCCTGCTCAAAAGTTGGTATAATATCAACATTTGCCCAATAAAAAATCATGATATTAAATTATCGATTTTCAAAATTATGACACTTGTACTCTTCCCCTTAAAACATGCATTTTGATATGAGTTTGAAGTATAAGAGGGTGTTTGAGTTTTGAAATCGTAAATGTTTAGGTAAAAAAATTAAAAAATTGATTATTTGCGTTTAGAAAGTTACAAAACGCAGTTTTCCAAAAGCAGCTCCCCCCTACTGCAACAAAACACAGTTTTCCAAAAATTGATTATTTGCGTTCAGAAAAGGATTTTCACTTGTTTATTTTTTTAATTATATATTTGCCAAACACTCAAATAGTTGATTATCTGATTATTGTGATATCAAGCAACATAATCAAATCCAAACACTATCTTTCAACATCACGTTTTGTTACAGTTAATTATCTAATTGTTGTTCAAAAAAAGTTAATTATCTAATTATCTGATTCCGATTATTCAAAACGCATAATCTATTTTCAAAACTCAACCCCAAACACCCTCTATGGAGAAAGGGTTAGGGTATAATGGTCACATCATATATTGTATTCAATGAAATGAAAAAATATGAAATTTTAAGTACTTTGCATGGGTATATTTGATATTAAATTTTTTGGTTGGGCAAAATATGATAGTATGCAAGTTTTTAAAGGGTATATACTACTTTTCTAGCATCAATAACTTTTCTATCAATAACGACTTTCATGATCTAAATTCATTTCACCAAAAGTCGATAATCAATTTTAAACTAAAAGTGGGTTGCTTTAGGATTCATGATCAGATTTTGACAACAAACACAACTCACTTTTGGTCAGTTATACTTTGTTTTCTAAAAAATACATCATAACACCGTTATCTACCAAATCCGCTTTTTAGGTTAGTCCAAAATACTTTTTTTTGTATGTTATTTATTATAAGGAACATTTATTTTCTATTTATATGTTGAATGATGGTGAAAATACGCCTCTATTTAAACATCAATGACAAAAATCATTATACATAGAGTTGTGTCCTTTTGTGTGTATGATGGGTCAAAACTTAAAGTGAACGTACCTCTTCCTTTGGGTGAAAAGAATGTATTTTGGAACGCATTGCTGACTTAATATTAGGCGGTAGACCTTGGTACAAAGAATCCCTTGTACTTGGAGGCACGGAACCCGAGCGAGTAACCTGACGTGTATCATTAAATACTTCATCAATCGAGGTTTTAAAAACTATCACTAGATTAACTGAATACCGATAATAGGTTTTACAGGGCAATTTCATAAATACCATACCACTAACAACTTGCATGATATTATCAACCAAAAAATTAATATCAAATATACCCATACAAAATATCTAAAATTTCATATTTACCCATTTCATTAAATAGTTAAATACAATTTATAATATGAGTATATGACAATTATACC
This sequence comes from Helianthus tuberosus, assembly GCA_030545235.1. Classification (NCBI taxonomy): domain Eukaryota; kingdom Viridiplantae; phylum Streptophyta; class Magnoliopsida; order Asterales; family Asteraceae; genus Helianthus; species Helianthus tuberosus. Next base: position 149,115,245 of record CM060371.1, on the reverse strand, counting down.
CTTCTTTCTCCTCACACTCCAAACTCTCATATACAAATGCAAGTTTAAAGGGAAGGGTATATATGTCATAAATGTGAAAATAGGTTTAATTGATATTATGATGTTTTGTTGGGTAAATACGAAATAATACCAAGTTTTGAATGGGATATATGTAATTTATCGCTTTTTTTTTAAATTGTTATTATGAATAACAAAGCATTAGTAACCCTCCGTCAAGCAGGAAACTTATTAGTGTGCATATTTATGTCAACAAAAAACATTGTAAATGCATTATCACACAGCTAATAGTATCTAAAAGAACATAAACTCACAAGTGTATCAATCTGAGTAATAATATTAGCATAATGTAGAGCAAGACCAGCTGCTCCCAATTTCTGTCGGTTGCTTTTTACTGGCGTTTGGGTATCTAAAATAACATACACAAAGTAAATAATAACATATTCCACATCGGGCTTTCATAATATACAATTATGGAAACGCACAAGATACTGCCATAAAATAAAAGTGTTGCCTTTTTTGGACACATACCAGCAGTTCCAAAAGCGTTATGAATCTCCATGTGTAAGAAATGAACAATGTCGACAAGTTGCTCCATCACCTTAAATAAAAAATACAAATAAGTAACGTGATGCAATGCTTCTTGCAAGTTATTCGGAAGAAAGTAACATTTACACCTTAAATAGGATAATGGGTGCCTCTAGTGTGATGAAAATAATAATAAGAGTAAATGCCATTTTCGTCCCTGAGGTTCGTTCAGTTTTGCGACGTTCGTCATCCCGCACCTGGATCCAAAAGGTTTAAAATCTTGCCTCTTTCTTCCGGCACATTAACTCCATCCATTTTTCTCCGTTAAGTCAGGGGTATTTCCGTCTTTTTTGTTAACTTAAAGGTCAATTCAGTCTAACGGATTCGGTCAGGGGTATTTTAAATGCTTGTACATAAAGTGAAAAAGACCGAATTGCCTTTAAGTTAACAAAAAAACGGAGAAAAATGAATGGAGTTAACGAGCCGGATGAAAATGGCAAGATTTCAAACCTTTTGGATCTAAATGCGGAAAAACAAACCTTTGGATGAAAGTCGCAAAACTGGCCAAACCTCAGGGACGAAAATGACATTTTACTCTAATAGCAATAATGTGTTCTACCCTCAACAAAGAAATACGGTTGTAGTTTGTTACCTCTTCCAAAATCTTGGACCAAAGTGACTTCTTTTGCAAGCTTCTCACGTGCTTCCGTTGACTCTTCAATTCCGCCTTCAAGATAGCAAGGCTGTCCCCTGTTCACAATTAAAAACATTCAATGAGCTTAAACAACTAACTGCATATTTTCATATGAAAAGAAAACGTGCAATTGTTCTTATGATGTCACCATTCATGTTGTCAATTACTTGCTAGACAAGGGTAATGATATAATATATCAGCCTGCCGCTTTGCATTAAAAATGAAACATAATAAACGTTTATGAGTCACTAAGGAACGGTTACCTCTTGGAGGAGCATTGGGGTTGTCCTCTTCTTGGTGCTTACGTCGAAAATCTTGTTCAAACCGGTCCAACGCATGTAACTCATGGTATAACTCCTGCATGCAAAACACATTACTATCATTGTTATATTTTTTCTCTTTATGTTTTCTCTTCCAAATATGCAAACAAATTAGAACAGAAATATCATAAATAAATGTATACTCACGCCGGTATACTGAACTAAATTCTTCAAATGCTCCATGATGGTTTCGGCTTCTTCTTTTAGTTGCTTCTGCGGAACCAGTTCCGATCCCAATCTAAATATACAAAACATTAGCATCACGTTCACGTCTAGTTCGACACAGTAGATATTTTATATCCAAACAAATTACTTTTCAAAATAACGGTCCAGGTTATGCCATTGAGGATCTTTGCAACGGTTTCCAAAACGGATCACTTCTCCAGAAAAGATTTTTAATTCATCCCTAAAAACATCATGAAAGGAAGATCATTTAAAAGACACCCGATAAATAAAAAAGAGTAAAATGCCATTTTCGTCCCTGAGGTTTGGCCAGTTTTGCGACTTTCATTCAAAGATTTGTTTTTCCGTATCTGGATCCAAAAGGTTTTAAATCTTGCCATTTTCATCCGGATCATTAACTACATTCATTTTTCTCTGTTAAGTCAGAGGTATTTCTATCTTTTTTGTCAACTTAAAGGGCAATTCGGTCTTTTTCACTTCATGTACAAGCATTTAGCATAATGTACAAGTATTCAAAAAACCAAATTGCCCTTTGAGTTAACAAAAAAGACGAAAATACCCCTGACTTAACGGAGAAAAATGAATGGAGTTAACGATCCAGGTGAAAATGGCAAGATGTCAAACCTTTTGGATCCATATGCGAAAAAAAAACCTTTAGACGAAAGTCGCAAAACTGACCAGACCTCAGGGACGAAAATGGCATTCACTCAATAAAAAATTAATAAAATTTATCATTAGTCCTTTTAAATGGTACTAACCGCTTATCAGATGCAGCAATTCTAAGGAGCTCGTCCATGTCTTTTGATATCAAGCGTTGCACACCTTCGGAAGGCAACACGACCTCTTTCAAGTGTTTAATGTTATCCTTTGAAAGGGCTTGCATGAGACTCGCACCCTTAACGATTGTGTTGGCAACTTCAAATGATAATATTGTTATTTTATTTCCCTTTGTTGCAACCCCGGAGACGAAACCGCTGTTGCTGAGGTGTAAACTTGTCATGCTGCTACCGAGTGTGTCGAGTACTTCTACCGCCTTTCCAAAACCGGCGGTCCCCGCTTTACCTAAAAGTGAACTCACCTCTGAAACCTGCATTATTCGGTTTAAAGGATTTAAAGGTGGTGAAACAGGCGGTCGGGTAATGGGTCAAAACCGGTCAACTCGGATCAGCATCAGCAACATAAATCGATCCAATTAAAAGTAAAAGGGTCGAACATGGTAGAGTACATATCTAAGAACTCAAACAACTATATTGTAGTTATCACACAAATATAGTTATTGTGCTTTCTGTAAGAGGCATGTTGTAATGTATAACTATAAATAGAAGTATAATAGGGTTTCCGTATGGACCTAGGGGTGTTAAATGACATCTAAAGCATTTCAAACATTCACAAAGAGATCAACTTGGTGTAGTACGATTAGTTTCTTGTTTTCTTAGATTGTTATTTTATTCTTATATGAAAAAAGTATTTTGTTTTGGTTCAACCCGAAATCCCATATAAAAAAAACGGATGGTATAAATTTAGGAAGACTTTTCCTGGCGGATCTCTTGCAGGAAAGTGATAATCTACAACTTCGAGTTGTCAATTATATCCTTTATTACGACCCAATTCTTGAAATCTGGGACACAGGTATTCAATTAGTTCAGACTTGTTTAGTGTTGAATTAGGACCAATCCAAAAAGATCGAAAAGGCATGTGCTTCCTTTGTTGAAATAAGGACAAATGGTTTGATTAGAGATTTTCTAAGAATCGACTTAGCGAAGTCACCTATTTCATATACCAAAAAAAGGAACCATCTGCCGGGTTGAGGATTGATCTCTGAGAATGGATCATATCGCGCTAATGGCAATCCGTTTTCTTCCATTTATTCCTATTTCAAGGCAATACGTATAGATGTAAGAATAAAGCATACATTTGGTTGTTAATAGAATAGCTAGATCTTCAATCTTCTACTCACATTACTTCTATTCCTTCTTGGTAATTTTCGTAAGCGGGGATACTTCTTTCTTTCATTTGACTACATTCCAATCATTTTCTAGCTTTATATCAAATCCATAAAGAAATAATTATATCCAAATAACTAATCTAAAGTACCAATCATATCTCCTTCAACAACCTAATTTTACCCTTACCATGATTGGTTTAAGCACTATCTTTGCGGGTTTTACTTCGGCACGCTAATAATCAAACCTCCCGTGTTTGCATATTTATGTCACTATGAAACAGTAATTTCACATATTTGAATCTCAATTATTTTTCAACTTTCAGAAACAATAGATTAATAGATAATCACTAGTTAAAGTTTGTCTAAAAAACTTAGTAATGAAAGAAATATGTTAACAAGAACAAGGTAAGTAGGATATGATTATTACAACCTTCCCTTCTCGTTACTCTTCATTTACAGTTTTACACAGAACCCTCCAACTAATTTTCTTCTTTATATTCCTAATATACTTTTTTTTGAATGGCTAACAAATCAATCCCGAGCACTCTCGGGGCACCCACTGGACAAACGGAGTACTCTGAGAGTAACTCGAGTCATCCACCACCAATTCCGGGGAAAACCCGATAACCCACCCGCCTGTAGGCACGGCGGTAAATTACCAGTAAAACCCGTTTGGCTCAAGGATCGAACCCAGGTTTCTCTGGGTCTCCTATCACTGCCCACCAATGCCTCACTCCTTTTTTGCACCAAATGGGAATTGAACTTGAGTGTTCAAAGAAGAACTCAAGTCCTCCTACCACTTGAGCTAGAGGTCATTGGCATTCCTAATATACTACATCCCAAATTCCCGAGTCGAAGCATGGCAATGATCTACTAGACCTTTCTACATCCTATTACAATATGGACATAATCACAAATAAGCTTCATGAGATTGCCATATCTCATAGATCTTGTATTGTCGGTGCCCATACATGACCAATATTAGTTTTTTGTCTTTTCATTAATTGTTCTTCCATGTGTTGAATTGACAAAAATTGCATTACGTCATTGAGACGAAATTTAGAGAATGTTTGGAACCATATGATAACTGAGTTCATATCTTTAGTTGGTTGTCTCTAAAAGACATCTACCGCTTCCTTTCCTAAAAAAAGTAAGGTCTTCACTCTTTAGCCACACACACGACATCCAACCGTACAGACTTATGTTTAACGTTGACTTGTTTCTATATTTGTTCTTTTACACATGTAACACCCACTTGATCATATTTGCATGACAAATCTTCATACAACTTTTATTCCAATAGTGTGTGTATAATCTTCAAAAAGATTCACCGCGCAGGATGGGTATTCCACTGTGTACCGATTCACGAAAAGCGGTCCCCCCCCCCTTCCCGCTCTCCGTTCCCCCTTATTAACTAGAAATAATGTCATTGACCTAAAATAGCCCCTTTCAACAACATTAAACATCTAGAACTTCCTAAAAGCTAACTTCGTGAGAAAATTACAAATAAGGAACTAGACTACACTCAATACCTAAAACCAAAGCATTTGTAACTTACAATCCAAATATCATCAAAACCACATTACTACACCATATATGATGCATCTATGCTAAATTTTAACATGTGTAAAATGACCAAAATACCCTTTTAAATAAACATGAATTAGCTAACACTCAATACCAAAAATCAAAGCATTTGTAACTTACAATCCAAATATCATCAAAACCACATTACTACACCATATATGATGCATCTATGCTAAATTTTAACATACGTAAAATGACCAAAATACCCTTTTAAACAAGCATGAATTAGCTAACACTCAATACCAAAAATCAAAGCATTTGTAACTTACAATCCAAATATCATCAAAACCACCTTACTACACCATATATGATGCATCTATGCTAAATTTTAACGTATGTAAAATGACCAAAATACCCTTTTAAACAAACATGAATTAGCAAACACTCAATACCAAAAACCAGGGCATTTGTAACTTACAATCCAAATATCATCAAAACCACATTACTACACCATATATGATCCACCTACATCAAGTTCATGTAAAATGACCAAAACACCCTTGTTACACAAAACTATTCTAAAAAACATGTATCTAAGAAGAACACATACCTTAGCAACAGCAGCCAAATTCGACTTCCCGGACCTCGATTTATTCGACAAAGCCCTAGCCAATCTCGGAATCCCATCATTATCATCCAATGCATACGACCCACCACCACTCACCTCCGGAAACGAAAAGGGTTCTCTCAAACCACTTATATTATTATCATCATCAACACCCCTTGTTTCCCCAACAACTGAAGAAGTAATGACTTCATGATTCACCTGTGGAGCAGCAGATTGATAAGTTACTCCATTAACATGGGTCAAGCCTCTATTGTTATCCAAATGATGATCTTCTGTTGTTGATCTTCTTGAACAAAGCCCACCCATGTTCTCAAATTCATACAGAAACCCCACAAGTGATTGTTTGTTTGTTTGAGAAATTGAGTTGAAGAATCGGTGTTAATTTGGGGATGTGAATCGGTGACTGACGCTACATTCGAGGGAGTACGCAAAGAGGCTATGAATTGATTCTTTAGTTCTTCCCCTTTGTGTTGTTGTTCTCTGGTCAAACCCCACACACAACAAACTATTTTAAGGGGTGGTAATAAATGTGTTCAATTTTGACTAGGATAATTACTAGTAGGTATTGTGCATCTTAATACTTAGAGTAAAGTATACGGTGTGATTTTATTAAATTTTTTATTGGATTTGGTCTCTAGTTTTTAAAAAAACACGAGGATAGTTGTTATGATTTGTACTTTGTAACGAAATTTAATCTTTGACTCTAAAGGTTTTAGAAGGTCTAAGTGTGGTAATAAAGTGTGTATTATTTGTTAGGTCTTACGTGGCGCAGCGGAATACCGATTCACAAATAATACGCAATAATAAACGAGAAAAATATAAAGCACGACACGAACACGAGAATTTTACGTGGTTCGGTTCTAGTGAGGAACCTACATTCACGGGCTGCAACTAGGGATCTTTTTATTAAGCTCTGACAAGTTTACAATTACATAGGTAATGAATATAGAGAGAGACTAATCTAGGGTTTTAGGCTTGGTGAACAAGAAACCCCAACGGGTGTTCTAATCATCCAAATAATACAAGCCCAATAGCCAACGGGCCCAAGAACTTCACACCCAACAATCTCCCACTTGAAGACCTTGCGATAAACACTAAGTCTGCCAACAAGCACAAAGCAATCCATGTCTTCAATAATCCGTAAACTTCAAACACGTAGGAACAGAAGTCTTCTAGGTCCAGCTCCCAAGAACAAACCAAACTTCAAACCATGTATCCCCAATCAACCCAGTTGCAGCCGGCCCAATCATCATCAGTAAACAGAAGGGCTCGTTGAAGCCCAGATGGCTTCAACCCGGTCTCAAAAGACCCCGTCTTCACATAATGCATGTGTTTCGTAGATGATATTGTATTGGTAGCTAAGAGAAATCAAGTCTAAATGAGAGGCTAAAAAGTGGGGAGCAGCCATATAGCCAACAAGTTTAAGGATGTCACACCCCAACCGATGGCGGAATCATCAGGGCGCGACACTAGGCGAATCAGATTGCTCAAGAGAATCCATAACAACTATTTAGTGACAATATTTAATGCGTTCATTATCCCATACTAATAAACAATATTTCAGCAAACAGTTATACAGATTTCATGTCTCTCAAGCAATACAAATATGACAACCTAGATTTTATGTGGGTTTCTAGACTTCCTAATCTTGATTCGAGATAACCTACGATTAACCTGCAACATACGTTAAAATAATGCCAATACAAAAATGTATTGGCGAGTATACATGTTTGATATAATAGAAAAGTAGATAAAGCATTGCGAACTTCCTCATACATAAACATGATACAACACAACACATAGACTCACAAGACAATTACTACCAGCTAAGTCCCGAGATGACTGCGAAGGAGAGCCAATAGGGCGTGTTATCCTTAACTAGACCCTGTCGGGTGTGAGTCGAACTATAGCACCATACTAGCTAAGGTGGAACGTAACGAGTAAGAGTCCAAGCACATATGTATCAAGCATCACGTGTAAATATGTACGTCAGTCATTCGGATGTGATAGTAGTTTAGAATGTGTACTGCGTTTTGACAAGTGCGTTTTAAATATGAACGTATTTTACACCCCAAAAGTGTGTTTTAAAGCATAAAAAGGGGTCAAGTATACTCACAGTGCGTGCTTATAAGTAAATACGATCTGGTTGGATTGAAGGGAGCGTCGGGTCAGCCTGCGTACGGGAATAGTAGCATAAGTCTTCCAAGTACGGACACGGTCGGAATCGGAGTGTCGAGTGGGGGTAAAAAGCGAGTTAAGTGTCCAACAGACTATCCGAACGGATGGGTCTAGTCCATCCGGGTGGATGGGTTCCATCCGGAAGGATGGTCATTCGGTCGGTTAGTCTGTGGTTGTTTGTGAACCGTTGAAATTTTTGAAGTTTGATTAAAAATGTTCTAACAGTCTTGGCAACAAAAGTAAACAACGATTATTATCAGGGTCAGATCATCCGGACGGATGGCCATTCGGGCGGATGGTCTGTGGTTGAAGTTTTGTAAAACTTTTCTTCAAACAACGGTTTTGGTTAACTGAGACGGTGTGACGACGTGTCGAATAACGGAAAAATACCAGATCTAGTCCATTCGTCTGGATAGGCTCTGCCCATTCCGACAAACGGGCTGTCCTTGATGAAATTTCATGTTTGACCCGTTAATCGGTCCATCTCTTTGGTGGAGATCAGTTTTTGAGTCGGCTCTTGACTATAGAATGAGTCGAGAGTCCGATTGAATCCGATTTCACCAATGTTTTGTAGAAATCGAAGAGAAGTTTCATAAATAAGTTGAAAACGTGAAAATCCTTTAGATCTTGAACCAATCTCGATTGAATGATACTCCACAACAGTTTGCCTAAGCAAGGCGAGTGGAAACCACCTTCGAGAGGTCTAAAATCAAGGGTTTTTGAGAAAAAGTTAAAGTGTGTATGTGTGTGAATGTGATTTTTGATGAACAAGGTGGAGTAGAAGTGAATAGAGGTGAATATTGACGAAGATTTGGGAGAAAAAGCTTACAAATAGGCCTTAAATCGCGACTGAGAGCTTGGTGGCGGATAAGAGTGTCAAAGTGTTGAAATGGAGACATAAGGTTGGTATTTATAGTGGAGGGGAAAGGTTAAGGCGATGCGGATTGTGTGGTGTCCGGATGGCTCCATCCGGACGGATGGTCATCCGGGCGGATGGCCATTTGGACGGTCAGGCTCGCGTTTGCTAGTTTCCCAACTTTGGTTCGTTTGATGTGTTTTGTTGCGTTAATCATTGTGGGTACTTTAAACGTTTTAGTGTGATAAGTTGTATCGCGTTATGCCGCGTTTCAGTGCGATAAATTGAGTTGCGTGTACCAGCGTGTGCGCGTTAAACGAGTTTTCATACTTAGATATTTATATCTAACTATTATTATAATATAATAGGTCATAGCATAAGTAACTGGGTTTCGAGTTTGCGTTGAGTTTACGTTGTGATGAGCTAGAGCGAGTAGTTTAGATACTCACGTGATGCCATCGTGTAAGTGTTAGCGTTATAAGCGTATGCGTTGTGATGTGCGATATAGCGTGCGTAATAAGCGATGTAACGCGAATATATGCGAAGTAGCGTAGTTTGCGATATAGGTTACATTATGATCCGAATCTCTGGTTCTAGGCGTAACGAGAGTAACAAGCGCGAAAGTGCGGGTTGTTACAGTCTCCCCTACTTTAGGAAATTTCGTCCCGAAATTTATTCGCAAGGAGGACTGCGAGAATTGAGTAAGTAGTGATAAATCGTTAAGGTAAGCGGAGGATGGACGAGCGATCGATCAAGGATTGACGAATGAGAGCGTCTCGGTGACATGGGGAAAGCGATGAGTGAAGTGATTCGTTTAACTAAAGGATTGTAATTCACGAGTTAGCGATCCAAAAATGTTTTTAAATTCTCGAAAGGTTTCATCGAAAATAGATTTTAAGGAAAACTTGGTTTATGAAAATTTCTTACGGTGTGGCGTTAAACTGAGTCGATGTTCACACCAGCGTTGTAAGAGAAGTTTTGTTAAGTTATTAAAAGATTTAAAAAAAAAGTTTTGTTTGTCCAAAAAGGTTTTAATTAAAAAATTTCAGAAAGATTTCCATTTATTGCTAAAAGCTTGCAAGAAAATTTTGTTTATGCAAATAAGTTTTAACAGTACAAACAGTTTTAATTAGCGACGGGCCCCACATGGCACCTTTCCACGAAAGTTTGTTAATATGGCTAAAACACTTATATATAGGAAGTACCAGCGGCGTATCCACCATGTTTTAGCCATATTGCCTTTGTCCCGTGGAGCAATGTCATGTGTGTCGACATGGTACGATAGGTTGTAGTATTCTTGGTCCAAGCGATAAGTGGTTGGACCAAGTTCTAGAGAGAGATTTAGTAAACTGAGCGGTGAAGTTGTCTGCAAATTCGGTTAGCGTTAAGAGTGTGCGCGAATGGTTCAGCGATTGAAAGTATCAGAGTAGCGTGAGTGTTGAGTGCGATGAGTGACTAGCGATAAGCGTAAGCGATAAGCGATAAGCGTCGAGAGGGAGAAGCAATGCGAGTATCGAAGCGTTGAGATTGACACGTGCGATAAGCGTTTAAGCGTTAAAGCGTTGAGGAGGATGGCGATAGCGAAGCGAGGTGCGATTGCATTCGTTTAGACTTACGAAATGTCTAGCGATGACGCGTTTGAGATGTGATGAGATGTTACGCCTTACGAAGGAGTGTAGCGTGTTGAAAGTAGTCTCAATTGTATAAGAGGTCTAATAACGTTCAACTCCGCATGGCATTTTCTTCACGGAAGTTTGTTAGCATGGCAAAGCCCTTATATATAGGAAGTACCAGCGGCGTATCCACCATGCTTCAACCACACCACTTCCGTCCCGTGAATAGATGTCACACTTTGTCGACATGGTTAAGACGCTTATATATAGGAAGTACCAGCGGCGTATCCATCATGCTTAACCATGCTTTTAACGTCATGGCATCATTGGAACTTACTACGATCTCCGCGCACTTACCAAAATAATCCCGTGTGTACCCATGATTAATTTGATCCTTGCACGTTTATCGTAACTTATTCCAAGGACGCGTAGTTGGGGTAAAACACATTATATCGTGATATACTATATAGTGCTAGTAATATAATCTGTGTGTAACCTCGTTGGCATCGAACCACTGAAGCAGCTGGGATACACCTCATTCGCCTGTGAAGACCATCGGGTCACAGGCCTTGAACTGCATGTAGGAGAAAGTATACTTTGGCGTGTTGGTCTTAGAGTCTTCTGATGTCTGAGAGTCATTAAGGGATTGAATCTGCGAGACGATTTGAGGAATAACCTTGGCCATTTCCTTGGCCACGAGTGAGGCGATCCTCTTATCGGCGTTTCTTCGAGCTTGACGTCGAGAGTTGGAAGCGTTCGAGGACATCTAGGCAAAGAGAGAGATTTGGAGTGAGATTCGATCATAATGATTTTGAGATTGCGATGCGATTGAGCGCGTTAAAACTTTTCATAGTTGATATAATAATACATTCACATAGGAGACACGAAATTCCTAAGTTCTCACGTATTCACATAAGCATGTGTAATCATATATACTACATACATATATGCTTATATACTTGTATAAATAGCGCGAGGACGCGTTTAAGAGGGAGAGTTGTTAGACTTGTTAGTTTTGTTGCGGACGTTCGGCTCTTGTTTTAGATTACGATGGTTGTGCGTATGTAAAGCGGGGAGGCGAAAATCGATAAATCGATAAAGCATAAAATTTTCATTTGAAAACATATAAACGTAATAAATTCGATGACGTGTAAGAATCGGCGATTACAGGCTAGAAAAAAATAAATAGGGTGCCTTGGGTTTTAGACATCGACTACCCAAAGTGGTTCAACTATTATCAACAAGTTCGAGCACACGCTTTGGCCTAATAGGCTATGCCCTCACCGGGATGCGGCTACGGCATTCGTCCTTCCAGTTACTACGCGACTCGAATCGTTGGTACAGTCAAGACTTTGGTGAGAGCTTTTGAAAACCATTTTAGAGAGTGGAACGGGTCATTAAGATGCAGGTTTCACCCCTAACTTAAAAACTTCGCTCCTTGTTGTGGTTGTGCTCACCGAATAGATTCGGGAGTTCCACTAGTTAGAAATGGAGATTTTCCGTTGAGATGTGGATATCACTCCTAACTCAACAAGAGGTTCTCGTGCTAAGAAAAATGCGTTGAGTGATCTTATTGAGAGTTCTTGGTTTTCACACCTAATCTTGACAAAATCACTCGGTTGCGTTACGCGAGTGTTTTCGAACGTGTGTATTGTGTTAGCCTTAGGGAAGGCATAAGTAAGTTTTCTGCCTTAGGAAAGGCTGCCTTCGTACGAAGCTGTGGTACGCGGGTCCGTACGAAGGTGTAGTATAGCATTGCAAGTTCGAACGAGAGTATAACAACATGTAGGTTCGCACAAAACGCTAGGTGGGTTCGTACGATAGGTCTGTTGGTACTTAGACTATAGACTAGGTCTGTTTAACACGACTCGACCTAATTCCCTATAGTTATGGCTCTGATACCAATCTGTCACACCCCAACCGATGGCGGAATCATCGGGGCGCGGCACTAGGCGAATCAGATTGCTTAAGAGAATCCATAACAACTATTTGGTGACAATATTTATTGTGTTCATTATCCCATACTAATAAACAATATTTCAGCAAACAGTTATACAGGTTTCATGTCTCTCAGGCAATACAAATCCGACAACCTAGATTTTATGTGGGTTTCTGGACTTCCTAATCTTGATTCAAGATAACCTGCGATTAACCTGCAACATACGTTAAAATAATGTCAATACAAAAATGTATTGGTGAGTATACAGGTTTGATATAATAGGAAAGTAGATAAAGCGTTGCGAACTTCCTCATACATAAACATGATACAACACAACACATATACTCACAAGACAATTACTACCAGCTAAGTCCCAAGATGACTGCGAAGGAGAGCCAACAGGGCGTATTATCCTTAACTAGACCCCGTCGGGTGTGAGTCAAACTATAGAACAATACTAGCTAAGGTGTAACGTAACGAGTAAGAGTCCTAGCACATATGTATCAAGCATCACATGTAAATATGTACGTCAGTCAATCGCATGTGATAGTAGTTTAGAATGTGTACTGTGTTTTGACAAGTGTGTTTTAGATATGAACGTATCTTACACCCCAAAAGTGTGTTTTAAAGCGTAAAAAGGGGTCAAGTATACTCACAGTGCGTGCTTATAAGTAAATACGATATGGTTGGATTGAAGGGAGCGTCGGGTCAGCCTACGTACGGGAATAGTAGCATAAGTCTTCCAAGTACGGACACGGTCAGAATCGGAGTGTCGAGTGGGGGTAAAAAGCGAGTTAAGTGTCCAACAGACTATCCAAATGGACGGGTCTAGTCCATCCGATCCGGGCGGATGGGTTCCATCCGGACGGATGGTCATCCGGACGGATGATCATTCGGAAGGATGGCCATTCGGACGGATGGTCATTCGGTCGGTTATTCTGTGGTTGTTTGTGAACCGTTGAAATTTTTGAAGTTTGATTAAAAATGTTCTAACATTCGTGGCAACAAAAGTAAACAACGATTATTACCAGGGTCAGATCATCCAGACGGATGGTCATCCGGATGGATGGCCATTCGGGCGGATGGTCTGTGGTTGAAGTTTTGTAAAACTTTTCTTCAAACAACGGTTTTGGTTAACTGAGACGGTGTGACGACGTGTCGAACAACGGAAAAATACCAGATCTAGTCCATTCGTCCGGATGGGCTCTGCTTATTCTAACAAATGGGTTGTTCTTGATGAAATTTCATGTTTGGCCCGTTAATCGGTCCATCTCTTTGGTGGAATTCAGTTTTCGAGTCGGCTCTTGACTATAGATTGAGTCGAGTGTCCGATTGAATCCGATTTCATTAGTGTTTTGTAAAAATCGAAGAGAAGTTTCATAAATAAGTTGAAAAACATGAAAATCCTTTAGATCTTGAACCAATCTCGATTAAATGATACTCCACAACAGTTTGCCTAAGCAAGGCGAGTGGAAACCACCTTCGAGAGGTCTAAAATCAAGGGGTTTTTGAGAAAAAATTAAAGTGTGTGTGTGTGTGTGAATGTGATTTTTGATGAAGAAGGTGGAGTAGAAGTGAATAGAGGTGAAGATTGACGAAGATTTAGGAGAAAAAGCTTACAAATAGGCCTTGAATCACGACTGAGAGCTTGGTGGTGGATGAGAGTGACAAAGTGTTGAAAGGGAGACATAAGGTTGGTATTTATAGTCGAGGGGAAAGGTTAAGGCGGTGCGCGATTGTGTGGTGTCCGGATGGCTCCATCCGGACGGATGGTCATCCGCGCGGATGGCCATTTGGACGGCTGGGCTCGCGTTTTCTAGTTTCCCAACTTTGGTTCGTTTGACGTGTTTTGTTGCGTTAATCATTGTGGGTACTTTAAACGTTTTAGTGAGATAAGTTGTATCATGTTATGTCGCGTTTCAGTGCGATAAATTGAGTTGCGCGTGCCAGTGTGTGCACGTTTAAACGAGTTTTAATACTTAGATATTTATATCTAATGTTGATGCATTATTTTGGTGTCTGTAACTTGTCTTATTTAACGAAGTAATTTATACAGTCTTTTATATTATCGAGTCTGTAATTCGCAGTCGACCAAGTCGGATATCCTCCTATCCTACTTGTGTCCGACAAAGTTTGTCTCGTCAGTTATGTAAAGTTTAATGACAATGCATGTTGCATATGATTTGTTTTGTTTGTTTGTGTGTTTGTTTGTTGTTGCTGCAAACTGTCTGTTTGCAGCAAACACTTCAACATTTGCAGCCCTCGAAGAAACTCCCAGGTTTCATCAAGCACTACATGACGAAACCCCCAAATGGCCAAAACTTAAGGTTTCGCCATGAACAGTGACGAAACTCCTAGAGTTTCGTCGTCTGTAGAGTTTCGTCAGGCCCCGTGTGAGGTTTCGTCGGGCCCAATCCTAGTTTCGTCACTGTTGGGCCTGGGCTGCTATATAAACATCTCATAGTTTCACTTTGAAACTATGAGAGCATAACCTTACTAAAAGTTTACTTCAAACATTGTGTGTATATGTTTGAACCTTTGTTCTCATCTAATCAATTGACTGTGATTCATTGGTTATTTTGTGTTGTTATCATTATCTGTGTTTGGTTTGGCATAGTCACGGGGATTTCGCACTCATGACCGTGTTTGTAATAAACAAGTGATTTGGTTTCGTTATTCGATCCTCAAAATCGGGACCTACATCTAACTATTATTATAATATAATAGGTCATAGCATAAGTAAGTGTGTTTCGAGTTTGCGTTGAGTTTGCGTTGTGATGAGCGAGAGCGAGTAGTTTAGATACTCACGTGATGTCATCGTGTAAGTGTTAGCGTTATAAGCGTATGCGTTGTGATGTGCGATATAGCGTGCGTAATAAGCGATGTAATGCGAATATATGCGAAGTAGCATAGTGTGCGATATAGTTTACTTTATGATCCGAATCTCTGGTGCTAGGCGTAACGAGAGTAACAAGCGCGAAAGTGCAGGTTGTTACAAAGGATAAGTCATTCTAAACCGAGTACCTATAGTAATCTTACTGGTGCCAACAATGAGGTTGTAATATCCATAAAAAACGGATCTTAGAAAAACCGACCCGTTTTGAAAATCGGATCCAAACTGTAATAAATATAAATGCGAAATTTAAATATTGTCATGACTTAATTTAACATAACTATTTTCGGGTTTAAGATATTAACCTTATAATTACTTAGTTGATAGAATATATTTGGTGGATTTTCATAGAACTAATAATCACAAAAAATATAGTAATATATACAAAATTATGTTATTGTTACTGAATAATATATTTTATCAAGAATCTCATATTTAATCACCAATGTACTTATGGATATAATTAGTCAATTATTGTATATGTATTTATTTGGCATTATGGAGAAAAATTCCCATCATAAAAGTGCCCATCACACCTCATAACAACTTGAATTTAATCTCATACTAAATCACCATTAAAGTGATTAAAAACATGAGTAATATCAAATCATAGAAATTAGTCCATAAAACCTATGCCATTAGTTTCATAGCCTCTTTTCATGAAAATTCCCACTCTCAAATTCCTATATACAATCTCCAGTTTTCATGAATTCAAGTGAAGAACACTTCTTATGCTCATGACTTCATCATGCAATTTCTCTCTTAATTCGAAATCAAATCAGGTAGTTCTTGAATCCTTTGTGCTTAGTTTTTCATGTTCTAAATTGAAGTCCTAGTTTCACAGCAATTCACGCGTTTCAGCTAAATTGAAGTTCCAGCTTCTATTGAATATTTCATTAATTTAATTTCTAATTTGCTATTAAATTATATTGCATTCTTTAAATTGAACATATACATTTGGTTCCCTTTTTCAGTTAAGTTATGAATACTCTAATTATGTTATGAATGATTTCATCAAAATAAAACATGAGGCCAGGGTTTTGAAATCGAAGAAGATGGTATATGTACATTTAAGATTCTAACTCATTATTCATACTCGTGTACAATAGTGCAATACACAAACGTATAACAGTGATTACATATACATACAACAGCCTCTACACTCGTGTACAATAGTGCAATACACAGACGTACAACACCAATTATATATACATACAACAACCTGTACACTTGTGTACAACACTACAATACACAAACGTATAACATTGATTACATATACGTACAACAGTCTGTACATAGGCTTTTAAATTGTGTATACGTACAAAACATACATGTAGATTCAATTATGTAGCAATTTTTAATTATAGTATTATAAATAGAACAATATTTGATAAATATTGTTTTTTTAATTAACAAATTAATTCATTGGTGAGAGAAAAGATGAGAGAATATAACTAAATATTTAATTGGAGAGAGAAATAAGTAACAATTATCTTCATGCCCTTAATTTGAAAAATCCCTCCAAATTAGATTGTATGTATTTACAATCTTGCCATAAAAAATCAATGGCTCATAATAGTTCATTTGGTTCACAAATACCCATAGGTTCACTTAGAAATCCCACCCTCTATATTATATATATATATATATAGAGAGAGAGAGAGAGAGGAAGGATAAAATGAAAACTCACTTGAGTTAAAAAAAACTCAAGAAACCCTTGTAAAAACCCTATGCAACATTTTTATTTTTTTCCTAAAAAAATAGTGAGTGTAACACATATATATTTGAACATTTTTGTAAAAACAAAAAAAGTGCCGAGTAGTTTTTTTTATATGTTAAAAATTCTGTGTTACATAATATATATGTCCAAAAAATGTAACATACAGATTTCAAACATTTTTAAATAAAAAAACTAGTCGGCGCTTTTTACGTTTTTTTATAAAAATGTTCAAATATATGTATGTTACATTCCCTGTTTTTTAGAAAAAAATAAAAATATTACATAGGGTATTCTTGAGTTTTTTCAACTAAAGTGAGTTTTCTTCCTATACTTTACACACACACACACACACACACACACACACACACATATATATAAGTTTAGTTAAGAATACTTTTATATATATTTTTTCAAAATATTATTTTATACAAAAGTCCCCAAATCAAGAACCCGAATTATTAGTCTCGTTTCATCTTTCCCTTTGTTTAGATTTTAATTTATACATTTTTAGGGTGATTTTGTCGTTGAATTGTTTTGGATATTGTTTTACGAGGAATCATTTTTGGAACGCTTCGCACCTGTGAGTAGATCTCTATTCCTTTTTTTACAAATAAACATTTTTGGGGTGCATCACTGCGTCATGGAGTTTCTTGATTATTTTAAATCAGTTACCAAACATGCAATGTTAGTGTGTATTACATGTATTATTTGGTTGTTGTTTATTTGGTTGTTGTGTTGGTTATTGAATTCAAGCAAGCATGCATATTGTGGATCCACGACTGACCTTTCCTCATGACTATGGGATGTGGTATCGCCTTACACTTCTTTCGTAGGCTAACATTTCCTCACGACCATGGGATGTTGATATTGCCAACTCATTTAGTCACGCCCTTGTGGGTGTGTGACACAGGCATTTGTTTTGGTTTATTTTATTCATGATTCATTGTCTTATTAGTTATTATATATGTTTACACATGAAATTGCATGTTTATTTGCTAAATAAAACAAATCAAATAATTAAGCAAAATATTTTATTTAAATTTAGATATATTCACCAACTTTATGTTGACCCAAAGACCCTTTTTATGCACGATACAAGTACACAAGTATGAGCGGATTGAAGGTTGTATACACGTAGGACATGCCTTAGATTAATAAATTGAATCTCATTTTATGTTTTGATGAATTTGGATAATGTATGACTTATTTGAGATTTCCATGGAAAGTGTGACAATTTAATTTGATCATGTTTTAAATATCAAACTTATAATAGTTGTCATGAGCCATGGACAATCCTTATTGTAACACCCCGAAAACGGGTTTGGTAATCAAACCACGTTAATACTAAAAGATGGGTAAAGTACCGTTAGTGGTAAAATTAACCCGATAAATATTAGGATTTTAAATAAATAAACCTAATATTAAATAAAAGTTGAACGAAAGCTTTTAAGGAAATAAAGTTTATAAAAGGCCCGAGTTAACGGGACTTAAAATAAACTGAGTCATAAATTCCCCGAACCCACTAATTTAACTAGGAATGTTTAACCTAGTTAATAAGTGGGAACATTGTTAGAAATAAGTAGGTTGTGGCCTACTTAATAATAAACCAAACATGAGGGGGCCAAAGTGTTATAACTTGAAAGTTTTATAATAAAAATAAAACAACACAAAAATCAAACACACATATGTGTGTTCCGGACTTCTGTTCGACCAGAAGAAGCTCCCCAGGAGCCAAAACCCTAAGTTCCAACTAAATCATCAAATTGAAGGTCTAAACGAAGCCCAAATTCATAATTGAACGTGAATTAATGATCACCCAAGCTAGGGGATCATAAGGTATGTAAAATTTTGATGATTTGTGAAGTTGTAAAATTTGGTGAATATCATAATCCGCGAATTATGGGTGAATTATAGAAGTTATGGCTGAATTATGATGTATAATTGCTTAGGAACAAAACCCTAAGTGAAAATTTTACACATGTTGCCATGATTTGAATGTTTAAATGATTTACCACACTAGGATAAGTGGGTTTTTAATCATATGATGATATTGGTGATATAGTTGTGTTTATAATCATCATACATGATAGTAATAAGGAAATACTTGAACAAATTGTGTGTTTGAGTATATAATCATACTTACTATGAATTGGGTTTTGTGTGATAAAACGAAAAAAAATGATGATAGATTCATGTTAAAATGATGTTGATATCATCATGTGTTAAGAATGATTTATGTAATGATAATTCAATGAGTTCTGAATTTCGATTACATGAACTTGATTGAATAAGTAATTAAACCGGTAGCATAAGAATGATGCTTACCGGATAATTGGCCAAGTAATTAAACGAGTAGTTGAGCTACTTCGTGTAATTATTTATGTCAATAGGCAGTTGACTTTAAAAAGTCCAACTGACCAATAATATGATCGAATGATAAATTCGACATACGAATCGTAGGATGGAATAGTCGTAAATGATTATGACTAATCTAACCATCTTGCAAATTACAATGATAGTTTGACGCTTGACAAGCTAGGTGAAAGCTTGGGAAGGAAGCGGGTCAAACAAATCAAGAATGAAGGAAAAGCTTAATCTGGATGCAAGGTAAGTCAAAACTTACACCTTTTATTTAATACCTATTGGTTTTATAGGTTATGAATAATAGAAAGTCATGTTTGAACTAGAATGTTTCGAGACGACATGTGCGGTTCGGAACAAAAGGCAATGATAATAAACCATGTTTAATGGTTAAAACGGATTAATATGATTATTTGGTCATGCAATGACTAATAGATAATGAGTTTCGAGTGGTTACCTTATAAGGTAAACCAACAAAAATAATAAGGGTAAAACGGTAATTTGGTCACTCGTTAACGATAACCGTTAGTTTGTGAAAGACACTTTATAGCGTAAGCTATAATGGGTCAAAAGAGTCAAGAAATGATTTATAAGTAAAATGACCGTACGGTGTAAGTCGTAGCGAGTCATGTATGTGACACCCCAGGAAAACCAGGAAAACCATGCAACTTAACTAGCTTCCTCAGTGAGTGCATACCAAATTTCGGGACGAAATTTCTTTCAACTTGGGGATAATGTGACAACTCGTATTTCAAACCTCTCATTGTACTTTGATTATGTGATTATGTGAACTTGTTGTTTAATTGAATGTTATGTGTTATGTGATTATGTGTCACGAACGTATGTATGTAATATGATAACATTACACGAACCGATCGCACAACAACAATAACCCAATCGCACAAGCTCATTTGGGCCATATTCCTTGTATTCGGATCAAGGGCAACCTATGATGGGTTCGGCCCACTCTATTTTACACGCATAACACTTAGGAGAAAGGGTATACTCCTCATAACTTGCAAAACACAACACACACACAAAACCCTAGTTCTCTACTCCTCTCTCTCTCTTGTTCGACGGCAGGCAATCCTCATAGCCGAAGCCTCATCTCGTGAAGCTTCCTTGTTCGGATCAAATCTTTGATCTACTTTCTAACCGGTTAGTGTTGCACTGTTATTGTTTTGTTAAGATGATATTATGGATGCCATGATTTTATGTGATAACTAGAATAGTTTGTGTGAATGATGATGTTCTAGTGAATTGGATGTGTATGATGATGTTAATCGGCTATCATGTCTTGTTTTTGGATTGTTTGCATAAGTGATTTAGGATCGAATGTATGTAATCGGTTGTATGTTCATGTAATCGGACCAAATAATATGATTTGATAAGTTATTGTTTATGCTTTGAATGTAATTAGGGTTTATATGAATTAGATGATAAAACCCTTGTTTGATCGATAGTTTGCATAATCTAAAACTGTTGGTTGTTGATTGATTGTGTGCAAATATGGAAACTGACGTGTGCGTATATATACATAATATTACAATGAATTTACACACGATTTGGTTTTAAATTTATAAAAGTGATTATTACTTTTACATCAAAACACACATGAAAGAGGCAAGTGTACCCCGTCACATATGTAGTAAAGTATCGGTAAGAACCAAGTATCGATCCAAGGAAATGGACGGAGAATTAATACTAGACCTTTGTCACTAAACTACCGGTAAAAACATAGGTTTTGTTTGATTTAAGTTAAACTAAAGTAAGCATAAACAAATACATATAAAAACATAGTAGGTAATAGATAAATAGCCTTGCTTAATACACAACCAAAGCATGTCAACTAAGTCGGTTTTGGCACTAGAAGCATTCGGTCAATTCTCCTATTTCAAGACAATTAGTATCCCTTTCGGGAATCCTAACATGACAATCATTCGGAAAGTTAAAACGATAAACACACTTTAACCACCTAAAATTGTTCTTTAACGTGCAATTAATAAATGTCTATGAAAATCTCTTAAAAATGAGTTAGTCATCCGTTGGGAGTTTTCTAACCGCACTTAATCAAGGAAAGCAACACCGATAAACACAATGTAACCACCGAGACAAGCATAAACTAGATTAAATCACAACCGAGTTCATTTTACAAATCTTGCACAATAATTCACCAAGATAGCAATTTTGGCCTAAACTACTAACTAAGCTAACAAATCATGGCAAGAATTTATAACGACACCATCTAACCCGTTAAGCTCTTTACGTGACGGCAAGCTCTCTTGATTAACAATAATTACATTTTATTAAATCACTAACCATTTCTAGTATCATGATGCACACATTTAAACCAAGCTAAACTAGTTAACCAAGTTCAAAGTTTACTAATACAAGATTAATTAAGCTTCATTTTTCAACTATCTTAACTAACCAAATACCAATCATCCAATACAATTACTTATAATCAAGAAATCAATATCAATAACAAGGTTGCAAACTAATCATCAAAGATTAACATAGAAAATACTTCAAAATGTCATTACAAACAAAGATTAACACACTAATGGTTATAATCAAGCAAGGGATTGTTGTGTTTTTGCCCAAAGGCTACAATAATACATAAACATTAATCTAAATGCTTGAAATATTAACAAAATCATGGAAAAATTAGAAACCAAACCATAAACAAGCACTAAACTAAGAATCCGGATAGTAATGGAGCTAAACGGCACAATGTGGCTTGAATCCGGGTCAAAAGCAAAGCCTCCGGAGCCTGTAAAATCGCCTGTGAAGCTCCCAAAATTCCAGAATATCGAGCAGAATGTTTCTGCAAGTTTTTTATATTTTTTCGATGTCGCACGGTCGTGCTTCCTGTTACACGACCGTTCACTTTAAGCATTATTGGAGGGATGGTGCACCATACTGCATGACATCATCAGATCGTTGACCAGATTCGATTTCGCACGACCGTTCTTCATATGGCACGGTCGTTCGTTTCCGGGTTCATGTTGCACGCCTAGTCGCACTGATCGTTCAGTTCCGAGGTTTGGCTGGATCATCGGATCCGCACGGGGTGCAAGATGTGGAACGACCGTGCATCACCGAGATGGCCTTGAATGCCTAGCACGCTGAGTCGCACCCTCGTTCATTGCCGGGCTTATCATAATTTGTCGGAGATGCACGGTCGTGCATTTGGTCGCACGATCGTTCCACACGCCCAGGTCAGTTTTCTAACAGAAGGTTCGCAGCTTCGTCGTTTTGTCCGGAAAGTCCTCGTTTTCGCTATCATCTTGTCTGGTATGTTGTTTTAGGCCTGTAAACAAAAGTGTAGATGATTAAGCATCCGAATGACGGTTTTGTTAGTGCATTCATCTGTCAACTTCGTCTTAGATCGAGTCTCAGTTCGTTGCGGATATGATTCAACATGATGACATCATCAATATGACATCATCCATGACATCATCACAAGAAGACAAAAGGATTTATGATAGGATGTTGTTGATTTCGTTCATATGTCAAGAGGAGATTTCGCTTTTTAGTCAAATAGGTGATTTCGCTTTTATGTCATGACCATATAAGCGAAATCAGATACAAGTGATTTCGCTCATATGTCATGTTCACATAAGCGAAATCATCTCTACTATATAAGGTGCACTTGGTCATTTGTTCGACACGCATCTTTCAGAATTGTAACGAAGTGCTGCCGGTTTTCTATCAGGTTGTAAACAATGTTAAACGAAATATAAGAGACAGATATTAGATTATCAAGCTGTGTTTGTGTCCGTTTCTCTGATTCCGCCTTTGAACCGGACTTAAACTCTTCGAATCGACTCAATCGGGTCAAACAACGATCCAACAAGTGGTATCAGAGCTAGTGAAGAAGAGTTTAGCTTGATTTTGATTATATTCTGACTTCTACATCTTCTTTCATCTATTCAGAAAGTTTTACCGGTCGGAATTCGCTCAAAATTTCACAGATTGTTTAAAATTGGACATATATAAACCCTTGAAAGTTTCACATTGAAATTCGGACTAAAAATGGACCAAATTGACTTCGGACTTGATTTCGCTCATACGAACATTCAGTGATTTCGCTTATTTGTCATTCTGATTTCGCTCATATGACCATCAGATTTCGCCCATAGGTGCAACAGAATAAGTGATTTCGCTTTTATGTCAGGCTGATTTCGTTCTTGTGTCACATAATCAGTGATTTCGTTCTTATGATCATGGTGATTTCGCTCTTAGAGACATACATGGTCTAATTTCGCTCATTAGTCAACCTGATTTCGCTTTTGTGGACTAGATAAGTGTGATTTCGCTCCAAAGGTCACTCAGAATTCTAATTCCGCTTATTCGTACAAAGTGATTCCGCTTATTCGTACAAAGTGATTCCGCTTATTCGTACAAAGTGATTCAGCTTATTCGTACATTGTGATTCAGCTTATTCGGACAACCAGTGATTTCACTCTTGTGAACATTTGAGTTTTTGCTCGAAGATACAAGTTGATTGGATATCCGTCCTATTCATTTGTTTGATATTGATTAAACTAACTGTGTTTGATTTGTTTGTTTGTCTCAAGTTGTTTGAAGATGTCAAGCAGTAAGGTTGATCATGATAGTAACAGTGAAAAAGTCCTCGCTTCTAAAGTTTGTACGTTTACGATCAGTGGGAGTAATTTTATGGAACATCACTGGTATTTCTGTTATACATGTGATTTGACATATTCAAAAGGTTGTTGTTCTGTTTGTGCAGATGTCTGTCATCGAGGACATCGTGTTGTCTACTCTCGATCAAGTAGGTTTTTTTGCGACTGTGGAGCAGGGAGTGTACAGGACAGCAGTTGCCAGTGCCTGAAGCCTAGGAAATTCACTGGAGATGATGGGGATCAGATGTCTGAAGCAGATCCTAGTAATGCTGGTGATTATGATGATGAAGTTACTACTGGTAATCAGTTGGCAGTAAATGATGATCAAGAAGCTAAAAACATGCCAATATTTGATCATGGCGATTCAGATTATGAGGTGGAGCAGATTTCAAGTCAAACAAAATGTGAAGTTGTGATGACTGAAGAAGCTGTACAAGAAAATGTTACTGAAAAACAGCAAAGTTTTGAGGAAGTAATTTCAAAGAAAGAAGAATCTGAAAAGTCTGTATCTGAGAAATCTAAACCAGTGATTAAAAAAAAGATTGTTCAGAAAGAGAAGAAACAGATTGAAGATATTCAGACTTTGAAAGCTGAAAAGAAAGCTGGTGATGAACATATTTTGGAGTTGCGCTTGAACTGTGAAAAACTGAAAACTGAAAATGTCAAACTGTTGAGTGATGTGGACAGTTTGACATTCGAAAACAAAGTTTTGAAAGAAAAAGAAAAAGATTTTCAAAGTCAAATAAAGATTTTAGAAGATGAGCGAGATATTTTTGGTAAAGATAATCTTGAAAAACAAATTGAAATCAATTCTCATCTTGCTAAAATCATTCAGCTTGAAAAAGAAGCTGAAAAAGCTCGGATTAAAATCAAAGAGCTTGAAGTTAAATTGAAAGGTTTTGTGAATTTTACATCACATGATTCTCCAAAACCGATCAATTCTGTTCCAATAAGTGACAATGTCACAAATTTTGACAAAGTCAAAATTGAAGATTGTGATGAAATATCTGATGATGAAAAAGAAAAGAAAAGAAAAATATTTTTAGATTTACAAGAAAAATTTAAAAATACTGTTTTGCAATCTACTGAAACAGGTGAATGTTCTAAACAAAAATCTGTTAAAAAGAGTGTAGAACAGAAACAAAAAGTTAAAAATTTGAAAAATTTTAAAAATGAAAATAAAAGTTTATCAGATAAGTCATCCAATCATTATCAAAAAACACAAAAATCTAAAAATGAAAACTCACAAAATGTTGGTAATAAGTGGTGCAGGTTTGACCACAGTGCTCAAAGGACAAATCATGCTTACAGGAGGAGTTATGATTACCACAAATCTAAACAATGTTATGATCTGAATATGTGGTTTGAAGATGGTAGATGGTACGATAACAGAGTGTGCTACACTTGTGGTGTTAGAGGACACATTGCTGTTAACTGCCAGAATTGGAATTTTGAGACAAGAAGATGCTTTGAATGTAATATCAGAGGACATATTGCCAGAGATTGCCCAAGGAGATCGATGGGAAGATCGAGGGTTGAATCTCAGAGAACGGTAAAGAAACCAGTCACTGTCAAGCCCAAAGAACAGAAAGTGGAAAATAAGAAAGTAAAGCTTTCACAAGGGCAGAGAGACAGACTGAGGAAAAAGAAGAAAAAGGCGAGAGAATACTTGGAGAAGATTTTGTCTTCGGGTTCACCGATTGGTTCGAATAAGAGTTCTGATGAATCGATTCACTCGACGGCAAAGTCAAGCAAATCGAATTCTTCAGATACAAATCTGAGGACAAACAAGAAGAAAAAGAAAGTTATTGGCGATGAATCTGGCTCATCCAAGTCAGACAAGCCAAGATTGGGCAATGAATCTGATTCCACAAAATCAGATGAGCCACAAGTTGAGGTAAAAAGGGAAGAAACAATTCTGTTAATGAATGATGAGAACTTTCCACCATTACAAGCCGCAAACCTAAAATCAAAAGGTGTTGAAACTAGAAAAATGTTTAATAGCAATCTTGAACATATTTTTAGTAAGATGGCTGATGGTAAGGAAAAAGGAGTGAAAGAATTTTATGAAGAAAAGAGAAAAGCTCAAAATGCACCCAAGACTGGTCAGGCTTGGGTACATAAATCTGTTGGTTGAATTCCTGATTTGCCGGAGCTTCCAGGTTGGTAAGTGTGAAGCAGGTATCGGCATCATTCTTGAGAAATTCACAGGATGGTAACTGTGATATTTCGTCTTACAAATGGTTAATCAAGGACATTAAGTTGTACTTGATTTTCTACAAGTGATAGTGGTGTTTGATCTAATAATGTTAAATTTTCAAAATGGTTAAAAGAGAACAAGGTGATGAGATGACCCCGAACTCACAAGTCATGGGTAAACAAACTAATTTTTCCGGAAAAACCATTCTGATTAACACAAACTTAAGTGTTTTGAAATCATTATGGGAAAATAGTTTGTTGTAAGGGGGAGTTCTGATCAAATACGCCGAAACCCTCACGGCTGAACAAACATGATTACTTTCATCAGATTGAAAAACGGTTTTCAAACTGTAAAATATCAATGTGTTGTAAATCATGGGGGTACGTTATATTTTCTGCAAATCAGAGCGCTTGAAGCAGAAAATGGATGGCGAGACAAAGCTATCAGTGTTGGTTGTCAAATTTTCTTTATATGATTTTGCATTTTAGGGGGAGTAATATTGTTAGAAAATACAAAAACATTTGAAAATTTGAAAAAGTCAAAAACATGATAAAATTCAAAAATTGAGTTTTTGCGTAAAAAGAGGAAATGATTGTACATCAGTAGACAGTTACAGTACGCTAAAGAAATGGAAAGTTTAAATGTGTTAAACGATCTCACCGTGGATGTGTCGGTAGATTTTTATACATTTAGTAAACTTTTTCGGGATATAAACCTAAATTCAAACTTACTTATTTTGTGGGGAACACTACTTGGATATATAGGTAACCCCTGAAATCTCGTTTGAAAGGTTCCTTTTTCTGATATACTAGGTTTTTATACTCAATGATGTCTGGGGTATTATTCCGGGACTTCTGCTGAATGGAAGTTCTGACCTAGTCCTCGAATAATACTTTCTGCAAATGCTTGAAACACAGCATCACCCTCAGCATATATGATAAGACAATAAAATGGCTTAGCAATGCTGTTGTAAAAAAGATCCTCTAAAGGGGACACACCCACAAGTTGAGTCATGATCTCTCTGCTGAACGATGGTTCTGACCTGAGCTCTCATGATTCTTCATAATTATTAACCCCTTACAGATATCATTTGTGTTATAATTAACTGTAAGACTGAATATTGGGATCTGGATACGGGAGTATATTCAAGAGGTGGGACACATGAATGAGTTTAAGTTCTTAAAATACCTAATTCGTATCCTGAATCAGTTGAAATTTGTATGAAAATTTAAGTGGACAAGTATATCGACAATCTAAGTGAATTGTTTAATACTTAAAGTGTTAAAAAGCTCAACGGTACTTGTGACTTGTCAAAAACTGATATGATCCTCTGACGCATACTCAATCAAAAATATTATCTGTAAATATGTTTGTACATATTTCTTTACTGCTTTATATTTTCAGAAAATACAAAAAGATTTTGATTTCTGCTTTATTTTCGACAATCGATATCTGAAATGCTGAGTTTCAAAATCTAAGTAAGCTGATTGTGTTTCTGAAAATAAAACAAGTTCATTAATTTGAAACTTGATTTAAAATCAAAAATTTCAAAAACAGTTTGTGATATCTCCAAGGTCATTAACTTGAACTTGGATGATAAACTATGAGGGAGTTGGATTCTTTAACGCTGCCAAATCTATACAGTTTGTTGATAGGGGGAGTGGATTAGAGAATTTGATTGATAATACGAAAACATTGTATTTATAGATGTTTGAGTGTTACAGATAGTCCAGACTACGATCCCGAGAGCAGAGTCTAAGGGGGAGTCTGAAGACAAGCTTGAAGCAAAGAGAAGCTTGTAGATGGAAAGCTAGGTGTCGATCCCAAAGCACGGAAGCTTGATGAAAGGGGGAGCCTGAAGCTGATATAGAACTGAAGACTGAGAAGACTCGACACTTAAGACTCGTCAACATCTGAGGGGGAGTCTGTTAGTGCATTCATCTGTCAACTTCGTCTTAGATCGAGTCTCAGTTCGTTGCGGATATGATTCAACATGATGACATCATCAATATGACATCATCCATGACATCATCACAAGAAGACAAAAGGATTTATGATAGGATGTTGTTTATTTCGTTCATATGTCAAGAGGAGATTTCGCTTTTTAGTCAAATAGGTGATTTCGCTTTTATGTCATGACCATATAAGCGAAATCAGATACAAGTGATTTCGCTCATATGTCATGTTCACATAAGCGAAATCATCTCTACTATATAAGGTGCACTTGGTCATTTGTTCGACACGCATCTTTCAGAATTGTAACGAAGTGCTGCCGGTTTTCTGTCAGGTTGTAAACAATGTTAAACGAAATATAAGAGACAGATATTAGATTATCAAGCTGTGTTTGTGTCCGTTTCTCTGATTCCGCCTTTGAACCGGACTTAAACTCTTCGAATCGACTCAATCGGGTCAAACAACGATCTAACAGGTTTTACGGCCGAAAACGCATAAAATAGGGGTAAAACGGGGGACTAAAATATGTGTAAATTAGCGAATATCAAATCTCCCCACACTTGAACCTTGCTTGTCCTCAAGCAAGCTGAACTAAAAAGCAATAAAAGAAAGAAACAAACAAGAACGATAATTTACACACTATTTTATTGAAAACTACTATAAACGGTTAGCCGGTTTTTCGAAGAACAACATCAAAAGACTCAAACCCAACAAGCATATGCAAATATATAGCGACAACCAAAAAGACGTGACTTCACATTTAATTGACTCAACATGTTAATCTTCACACAACTCACAATGTTCACACACACTCGGTTTTATTTATGAAACATACATAAAATGTGTACGTGCAAACACTCAATGCCTCGTCAATGAAATGTGTAATATCATAAGCTTGTCATAAGATCTCGTCTCCACCAACTAACATGCAAAAAAGTGTAAATCAAGAGGTCTTTACGAGTTATAACGTTAGGCTTGGGCGAAGGGCATGGAAATGGACATTTAAAGTGGCGAAAATGGTTAAAACTCGGTAGTAGCGTTTAACTAGCAACAAACAATACAACTATACATACAAATGCCTTAAAAAGGAGACTATTGCGCAATCGAGCTTATCAACGAAATTTTAAGATTTAAGCATTCAAAATTGCTCGATTTTTATCAACTTCACCCTATTTTAGGGTGTTTTATTTTCTGTTTTTTTTAACATATGAATTTATACAATGAAACCTAAACAATAACAAGCGCTAGTTAAATGATTATTTTGACCGAGTTTCAACACTAAAAAGGTTTAAAACATAAAAAGGCTAAATTTGGCTAAGTGGGCGATAATGTGGGTAAACAAAGGTAAACAGGAAGGCTCGACATGGTTAATCCTAAAGGGTAATATAAGGTGAAAGGGAAGCACAACACAAAGAACAAGGTTTACAACAAAGGGGTAATCTAAGTGCCTCTATCACTTTTACACAAATCCGCACGTTCATGGTCTTAACAAGCATACTAGTGACAAGTTCTAAATTACACATAACATCCGGCTCACTCCTATATCCGAAATGAACAAATATATAACAATATCAAGGCTCAAATATGCTCACGTAACGGAAGGAATGGGTAAAAGTGTGAAAACTATCATGTAAGTCTTTCTTTGTTTGTCACGCTTTCCGGTTTCCTTTTTCAAAAATATTTTGCCTGTCGAGTTTTTATCAAGTCCGAAGCTTTCTAAAACACAACCAACCGGTTTATTTACTAAAATATATACAAGATACAGGTATTTTTAGAAGATTTTTCTGATTTTCTGATATTTTTTTTATTTTTATTTTATATATATATAGAGGACAAACAAAGTTAACAAAGTTAACCCCCTCCCCACACTTGAACTTCGCATTGTCCCCAATGCGAGACCCGAAATATAGAGAAAAGGATAATAGTACTCCCCTCAAGATGATGTTGATGCAACGAGACTTCCGAAGCTGTATCTGTCACGTGCTCCGGTCCAAGATCCGATAGCCCAAACCTGCAAGTATGTTACATGTACACCAAAACAGGACAGAAATAGAATAAACATAAATAAACCATAATATACATAAATATAAGTACTACAATCCAAACAAATACAAGACATAAAGTAAATTTTCTGAAATTAAAATACATAACCGGGGTGTTTGAAATAACAGTCAAAATAAACACCCAAAATAAACAAAGTACTGAAATAAAAACAACCACCAACTGTCAATACCACTGCCACCTACGCGTCATCACCATCATCATCGTCTCTCGTAAAGGACGGGCCCGCATCGCCATAACCAGGGGGTTCCACGGTGGGAACTGTGGGGGATGCTGAAAGTAGTCGGGATATGCGTGATGCATCTCCCCAAATAGATATGAAAATCCCGCACTCACCCCCTGGTATAAACTATCCTGGTTCTGCCGAAGCTGGTCCTGAGTGGCCCTGAGCTGATCCTGACTGGCCTGAATCTCGTCCTGGCTAGTCCTAATCTGGTCAATATAAGTACCATGCTGCTCCTGCGTAACTCGCATCTGCTGGAACTGATGGTAGAACTCTGGCCACTCCTGATGCTGGTGGAAATCATGGTGTTGTGGCGAATGTGGTGGTTAGTGCTGCTCGTGCTGCTCAGCATGCTGCTCCCCCATCTCAACATCCTCATTTTCCTCCACAGCTGGAGGCAACGGGTCCCAGACCTCGTTGTTCAACCCCTTCAACCTATCCCCGTGAGGTAACTCAACAATCAACCCCATAGCTTTCAGCGACCTGATATCAACATGAACACCCTCGGTTATCAGAGTGAGACTCTGAAGCACCTCCTCAGTCATATAGCCTAAGTTGTAGGATATTTCGGTCACATACTGACCGCCATGTATCTCGCTGTTGGGAGTCCGCCCCGAGCTCTTCACAAAGTACTCAGCCATCCTGGCGGCTAGGTTGATATTTGCTCCATCAACCAGCGCATAGAGAAAAATCAAATCTGGTGTTGGACAGTTACCAAGACTGTCCATGCGCCCGCAAATTGTGTGGCTAAACACATGGTGCATCACTCGCACCAAGGGGTCTCTCAATCTAGAAGCCTTCGACATCCTCGGGTCATACGGGTCACCTACAACATTTTCAGCCCAAAATGCATCCCTCTCTTGATTAGATGGAAAGGTGAACTGATCCGTGAAGACATCGGTATCCATATCATCCCTTGTATAAATCCCGAGTCTTCTACCTAATCGACCAACCGACCACGTATGCCATTTTCCACATAACCTGAAAGCTATCCGCTCCTTGTGGCGGAATTTGGGTCTTCTATGAGCAACCAGCTTTTCATAGGCATAAGTTGAGAAGAACTCTATTGTCAGCTCCCGGTAGACGGGTCGGCTGATACCGACCAGATTTGCAAGCGGGATACTCATCATGTTGTCGAGTCTGTCATACTGATTTAGTTCCCGCATGACTTCCCAATCTAGCCATCGGGGGACTCCGAATTACCCCCGCCTTGCCCATAAGGCGTCGCGTCGCGGAATGAAAAGAGCTTATTTCTCAATATTGGGGTCAAATTGAAGAAAAGGATGATCCATCTGTATGAGGAATAACGTTAGAAAGATGGAAACAGGAAAAATTTGAATCAAAAACAGCCGAGCAGCCAATTATGAAGATTCTGTGAATCTGATCTGGGCATATGGCACGGACGTGCGACGAGTCGCACGGTCGTGCTTCGCCGACATCGAGTACTAGTGGCCCAAATCTGCCGGAACTGCACGGCGTGCGACCAACGGCACCACCGTGCAACACCGACCAAACAGCATATTATCGAAAACATCCGGAATGGTACGACCGTTCCATTCAAGGAACGTCCGTGCGACATCGTTTTTCTGCAGATTCTGACCCAGGCTCTAAGTTAGCCCGATTTTTCACAAATCAACAAGTTTTTTTACATAAACAGGGTCAGAAAATTCACCGGATGTTCACGATATGCACGATTCAAACAAGGGTTAGGGTTTCGTTTGTATTTATGAAGAGAACCCTAAAATGCCTTGAAGAATCGGAAGAAATCTAACCTAGAAAGCAAAGAAACAAGAAATCTACAACAAGGAACTTACCGTGCGAAGTAGGGCGTGAGATCGTGCGAAAAACCGTGCGATTTGAAGAAATATCGCTCTGGAACGGCTGCAGGTGGCTAGGGTTCGCGAATAAAGGGTTTGGAAGCAGATGGGGGTTTTTATATTGTGCAAAAGACCAAATTGCCACTGCCTCTCCCACGGTCGTGCGTCACCTACATTTTTCAAACCCTGCAGCATGTTCTCGGAGATGCACCGAGGGTGCGACTCACCGTGCCAGCCAGCTCGGCAACGCACGGTCGTGCGACTCGCGGAACGTCCGTGCAACAGCTGCAGATCAGAATTTTTCGCAGAAGCCATTTCCAGCAACTGTTTTGGCCGTTTTTCACCATTTTTTCGACACGCCTATTGTTCTAACAATATTTCAACACAGAACCTTCGCTCGGCACGTATGAAAACTAAACAAACTAACGGAAACTACCTAACATGCCTAAATTACGCTAAAACAAGAAAAACAACCAAAAAGACGATACTACCCCTAAAGCGCAAAATACGCTCTTGCTACATTTTTGATCAGCGAGTCAGTAGCGTAGACTCTCTCCTCCCCACACTTATGATGTGTGCGGGGTTTGGAGTTCAATTACCTCCACCGCCGACTCTATCGGCCCGGCAACGTACAACTTCAACTGGTGACCATTTACCTTGAATGTAACGCCATCCGCGTTCTCTACTGCAACAGTACCATACGGAAACACTTCCTTAACCGTGTATGGTCCTGTCCAGCGTGAATGAAGCTTCCCAGGAAATAAGCGCAGCCGTGAATTGTATAGAAGAACAAGATCACCCGCTTGGAATTCTTTGTGGTCCTTCAAGCGTTTGTCGTGAAGTTTCTTCGTGCGCTCTTTGTAGAGTACGGAGCTTTCATAGGCTTGTTGTCGCAATTCTTCCAATTCATGAATTTGGAGAAACCGGGCTTCACCTCCGGTTTTAAGGTCCAAATTCGCGGTTTTCAAAGCCCACATAGCCTTGTGCTCCAACTCCACCGGTAAATGGCATGCCTTTCCGTATACCAACCTAAAGGGGGTGGTCCCTATAGGGGTCTTATAAGCTATACGGAATGCCCATAATGCCTCATCAAGCTTGTCCGACCACTCCTTGCGGTTAGCACCAACAGACCGCTCAAGGATGCGCTTAAGCCCTCGATTAGTAACTTCCACCTGCCCGCTCGTCTGCGGATGATAAGGTGTGGACAAACGGTGATGCACACCGTAACGGGACAAAGCTTTTTCAAGCTGAGTATTACAGAAATGAGTCCCTCTGTCACTAATAAGCGCTTTTGGAGCGCCAAATCGGGCGAACAAACTTTTAAGAAACCTCACAACTACTCTGGCGTCGTTAGTGGGTAAGGCTTGCGCCTCCGCCCACTTTGATACATAGTCAATAGCCACGAGTATGTACTTGTTTCCACGTGAGGGGGGGAATGGTCCCATGAAG
This sequence comes from Helianthus tuberosus, assembly GCA_030545235.1. Taxonomy (NCBI): domain Eukaryota; kingdom Viridiplantae; phylum Streptophyta; class Magnoliopsida; order Asterales; family Asteraceae; genus Helianthus; species Helianthus tuberosus. The sequence goes on along the minus strand of CM060371.1, from coordinate 149,081,511 downwards.
TCAATCCCCCAAATGTCGAAGACTTCACATACCTGTATCTAGTTCTGAGGCATTTCATCACGTACCGATATATTTGTTGCCCGCTGACAGGCATCGCACGCTTTTACCCAAATCTGCGCGTCACGAAAAATAGTCGGCCAATAAAACCCGGAATCCAACACCTTCTTGGCGGTGAAGTTGGCTCCATGGTGGCCTCCGGTAGGTCCCTCGTGACAATGGCGCAGAATATCGGTCGCCTCTTTCCCTGATACACATCTTCTGATCACCTGATCAGCACCCACCTTGAATAAGAAAGGGTCGTCCCATATGTAGTGCTTGAGATCCGAAAAGAATTTCCTCTTTTGCTGATGAGTCAACCCTTTAATTAGAATTCTACAAGCAAGGTAGTTCGCAAAGTCGGCGAACCAAGGCGACTCATCGCATATCTCAACACCCATCAAAGACTCGTGTGGGAATTTGTCATTGATTGAATCCCAACGCGCGTCCTCGATGTCTCCGTGTTCTAACCGAGATAGATGGTCGGCTGCTACATTTAACGCACCCTTTTTATCTTGGATTTCTATATCAAACTCTTGCAGCAACAGGATCCATCTGATTAGACGCGGTTTAGCGTCCTGTTTGCTGAAGAGATATCTAATGGCTGCGTGATCAGTATATACAACGGTTTTCGAAAGCACTAGATACGATCTAAATTTATCAAATGAGAAAACGACCGCCAAGAGCTCTTTTTCAGTCGTGGTGTAATGCTCCTGAGCGTCGTGAAGCGTTTTGCTCGCATAATAGATCGGGTGAAAGTGCTTTTCTTTCTTCTGTCCTAAAACGGCCCCTATAGCGTAATCATTCGCGTCACACATGATTTCAAACGACAGTCTCCAGTCCGGTGCAACTAAAATAGGGGCCTCAATCAACTTTTGCTTGAGAAGGTCAAAAACCCTCAAGCAATCATCTCCAAACACAAACGGAGCGTCTTTCTCCAACAAACGGGTCATGGGTCTGGCGATTTTTGAAAAATCTTTGATGAATCGCCGATAGAACCCGGCATGACCGAGAAAGCTCCGTATCGCTTTCACAGAGGTGGGAGGCGGAAGTCGTGAAATAACGTCGACTTTAGCTGGATCGACTTCCATACCCGCATGAGAAATCTTATGTCCCAGAACTATGCCCTCCTTCACCATGAAGTGGCACTTCTCCCAGTTCAGGACCAGATTCGTCTCCTCGCACCTCATCAACATCTTCTTCAAATTTTTCAAGCAATGATCGAAGGAATCCCCAAAAACCAAAAAGTCATCCATGAAAACCTCCATGGAATCCTCGATCATATCATGAAAAATCGCAACCATGCATCTCTGGAAGGTCGCTGGTGCATTACACAACCCAAAAGGCATCCGCCGGTAGGCGAATGTGCCGAAGGGGCAGGTAAAGGTAGTCTTTTCCTGATCCTCAGGAGCGATAGGAATCTGAAAGTACCCAGAGAATCCGTCCAGGAAACAGTAATACAACTTCCCCGACAGACGTTCCAACATCTGGTCGATGAATGGAAGCGGGAAGTGATCCTTGCGAGTAGCATCGTTGAGTTTGCGGTAGTCAATGCAAACTCGCCACCCAGTGACGGTACGGGTAGGAATTAGCTCATTCCTATCATTTGAGACTACAGTCATACCACCTTTCTTGGGTACAACCTGCACTGGACTCACCCACACAGAGTCCGAAATAGGATATATCATCCCGGCATCCAACAACTTAATCACCTCCTTCTTCACCACGTCCTGCATATTTGGATTTAAACGCCTCTGATGCTGTGCACATGGTTTGTACTCGTCTTTCATCAGAATCTTGTGAGTACAGAAAGAAGGATTGATGCCTTTGATATCCATGATTTTCCATGCAATGGCTCTCTTATGAAGTCTTAGAACCTCAAGAAGCTGATTTTTCTCAACCTTTTCCAATGATGCCGAAATTATGACCGGTAAGCGACGCTCCTCGTCAAGAAATGCATACTCGAGATGTGGCGGGAGTTCTTTCAACTCCAAAGACGGTGGATCTTCAACCGACGGTTTTGCTTTCTCTTCTTCTACATGGACAATTTCAAGAAATCTCTCCGGACTCTGGGAACCATCGTCACCAATCTGATAGACTGGCTGCTCTAAATCGTGGCCCTCCTGCGTAATGCCAATCAGGTCCCCACACGACAGACGTGTGTCCGAATCAATCTCGTCAACGGTACCTTGAAAATGAGAGCACACACATGCATCGACAATGTCGACATAGTAAAGCTTGTCATCGTGACTTTGCGGATGCTGCATCGATCTTTTGATATCGAATGTCACGTGCTCATCATTCACTCGGAGCGTGATTTGGCCAGCTGCCACATCAACAATCGTCCTCGCAGTATTGAGGAACGGGCGTCCAAGTATCAAAGGTACTCTTGAATCCTCATCCATGTCAAGAATAACAAAATCCACGGGGAAAACAAATTTATCGATTTTTACAAGCATGTTTTCCACAAATCCACGCGGATACTTGATTGAATGGTCTGCCAACCGAATGCTCATCCTAGTAGGTGACGGCTCACCCAGATCCAGTTTAGTAAAAACCTTATATCGCATAAGGTTGATACTCGCTCCCAAGTCAGCCAATGCATGGCTAACATACATGTTTCCAATCAAACACGAAAGCGTAAAACTACCCGGATCTCCCATTTTCATGGGCAGACGGTTTTGTAGAACGGCAGAACAAGTTTCATTCATCACCACACATGAAATATCCTCGAGCTTCTGTTTATTCGAGAGGATATCCTTAAGGAATTTCGCATACTTTGGCATCTGGGCCAAGGCTTCAACAAACGGTATATTGATGTGTAGTTGCTTAAACAACTCAAGGAACTTACCGTATTGTTCGTCATTCTTCTGCTTCTTCAGCCTGCCTGGATAAGGTACTGGAGGAGTGTAATCTTTGACCGGCTCCTGGACTTGTGCTGTACTTACTGGGCGTAGCCTGGCTTGCACCTCGTCCGGTGTGTCAGTCGGGACCGCTTCAGTGATCGGTGATGAGTCCGATATGACGGGTCCGGTAGTTTTTCCACTCCTGGTCATGATCGCATTCACATGTCCACCCGGGTTTGGTTCTGTATTGCCCGGAAGACCACCCTGGGGTCTTTTTGACATCATATGTGCCAGCTGACCAACCTGATTCTCGATATTTTGAATCGAGGCCTTGTGACTCCTCATTTCCCCCTCATGAGAGAGAAAACGATCCTCGCTCTGCTGATAGCGTTTTTCAGCTAACTGATTCCCGCTCGAGGAGCTAGTAAGAAGCTGAGCCATCATATCCTCCAGTTTGGAACTAGACTGAGGGGCCTGCTGCTGGGAACTGCTCCCAGTGCCCTGATTCTGATATGAATATAGACGCTGCTGGTAAGGTTGGTTGTATTGCTGGAACTGCTGACCCTGACCCTGCTGTTGCGCTGAAGCGCGCGGAGTAAATCCCAAAGGATTTTGATTGCTTGTATTCGCTCGCCACCCAAAATTTGGGTGATTTCTCCAACCAGGATTATAGGTGTTGCTGTACGGGTTGTTCTGAGGCCTAGTTTGATTACTTATGAAGTCTACCTCCTCGTGGCCCTCATAAACGACTCCCTGAAAACATGCACCAGGCTCGTGTGACACTCCACACTGGTCACATCCCGAGCCAGCCTGCGCAATCATCTGGGACCTGTCGAATCTCGATGCAAGAGCTGAGATTTGTGCAGTAATGGCCGTATAGTCGTCTAAAGCATGAACTCCTGCGCGAGATGATGATGATGTTGCCCGGCCTCTATCTCCTTCCCGACGCGAGCTGGATTTCAATGCAGCTTTTTCTATAATATCATACGCTTCAGTCGGCGTCTTAGTTCCTAGATCGCCTCCCGCGTTCACGTCTAATCGCTCCTGTGTATTATAACTGAGCCCCTGATAAAACGTCAAAACCAGCTGTCTCTTGGGGAAGCCATGATGTGGAACATCTATCAACAAGTCTTTATATCTCTCCCAGGCTGCATGCAACGACTCACCCTTGTCTTGGCGAAAGGAAACAATCCGGTTTCGTAGCTTGTTTGTTTTCTCAGGTGGAAAATATTTCTGCATAAATTGCTCCGCCAACTGATTCCAGGTCCTGATGGACCCGGCTGGAAGTGACATAAGCCAAGCTCTGGCTTTGTCACGCAACGAAAACGGAAACAACCTCAACCGGATTGCATCCTCCGAAACACCTGTGATCCTAAATGTCGAACAAATAGCAAGAAAAGCAGCAATATGCCTCCCGGGATCCTCATGCTCACGTCCGTCAAACTGTACTGAATTCTGCACCATGTTAATAATGCTAGATCTAATTTCAAAAGTAGGTGCATCAATAGTAGGTTGAAGGATACTCGGCTCCAGGCCTGCCCTTCCGGGCTGATTCGTCTCATTCAAAGGTCAATCATCGTCCGCCATGATTGCGTTCCCTGCTACTCCTGAGCCCTCGGCTTCAACGGGTACCACCTGCTCCTGCTCACCAGCTGCGAGAAGTAGCCCAACCACACGCCCTTTCGCACGAAGACGTCTCCTCAGATCACGCTCGGGCTCGTCTGACGGCTCAACAAGATCGGGAGGGGGTGTTGAGAACATCAACCTGCAAACGACACATTGACACAATGAATATTTTATTAATATAATAATGCTGTTTTTTTTTCAGCTGAATAGAAGCAGAATTTTATTAAAAATGGGCTGGAAATTTTATAAAAATCCGAAAATGGGCCCGAAATTTTTATAAAAATCAACACAATAAAATAATCGAATCGGCTAAAGTAAAAATGAATACCCGAAGCCGAAAACTCAAAGAATAAATAAATAATAAATCCGGATTAAATAAATAAATAGAACAAAAATTTACAAGTGTACAAAAGAATCACAAAAACGAATAAATCGAATAAAAGCAAGAAATATTAACAAATGAATAAATAAATAAAATAATGAAGAAAGTATACACAAATATTAACAAGTATATACACCGATAACACAATGACTCGGGTCGTTCCTAAAACTCGCCAAGTCCCCGGCAACGGCGCCAAAAAACTTGACGTGTGCGTATATATACATAATATTGCAATGAATTTACACACGATTTGGTTTTAAATTTATAAAAGTGATTATTACTTTTACATCAAAACACACACGAAAGAGGCAAGTGTACCCCGTCACATATGTAGTAAAGTATCGGTAAGAACCAAGTATCGATCCAAGGAAATGGACGGAGAATTAATACTAGACCTTTGTCACTAAACTACCGGTAAAAACATAGGTTTTGTTTGATTTAAGTTAAACTAAAGTAAGCATAAACAAATACATATAAAAACATAGTAGGTAATAGATAAATAGCCTTGCTTAATACACAACCAAAGCATGTCAACTAAGTCGGTTTTGGCACTAGAAGCATTCGGTCAATTCTCCTATTTCAAGACAATTAGTATCCCTTTCGGGAATCCTAACATGACAATCATTCAGAAAGTTAAAATGATAAACACACTTTAACCACCTAAAATTGTTCTTTAACGTGCAATTGATAAATGTCTATGAAAATCTCTTAAAAATGAGTTAGTCATCCGTTAGGAGTTTTCTAACCGCACTTAATCAAGGAAAGCAACACCGATAAACACAATGCAACCACCGAGACAAGCATAAACTAGATTAAATCACAACCGAGTTCATTTTACAAATGTTGCACAATAATTCACCAAGATAGCAATTTTGGCCTAAACTACTAACTAAGCTAACAAATCATGGCAAGAATTTATAACGACACCATCTAACCCGTTAAGGTCCTTACGTGACGGCAAGCTCTCTTGATTAACAATAATTACATTTTATTAAATCATTAACCATTTCTAGTATCATGATGCACACATTTAAACCAAGCTAAACTAGTTAACCAAGTTCAAAGTTTACTAATACAAGATTAATTAAGCTTCATTTTTCAACTATCTTAACTAACCAAATACCAATCATCCAACACAATTACTTATAATCAAGAAATCAATATCAATAACAAGGTTGCAAACTAATCATCAAAGATTAACATAGAAAATACTTCAAAATGTCATTACAAACAAATATTAACACACTAATGGTTATAATCAAGCAAGGGATTGTTGTGTTTTTGCCCAAAGGCTACAATAATACATAAACATTAATCTAAATGCTTGAAAGATTAACAAAATCATGGAAAGATTAGAAACCAAACCATAAACAAGCACTAGACTAAGAATCCGGATACTAATGGAGCTAAACGGCACAATGTGGCTTGAATCCGGGTCAAAAGCAAAGCCTCCGGAGCCTGTAAAATCGTCTGTGAAGCTCCCAAAATTCCAGAATATCGAGCAGAATGTTTCTGCAAGTTTTTTATATTTTTTCGATGTCGCACGGTCGTGCTTCCTGTTGCACGACCGTTCACTTTAAGCATTATTGGAGGGATGGTGCACCATACTGCATGACGTCATCAAATCATTGACCAGATTCGATTTCGCATGACCGTTCTTCATATGGCACGGTCGTTCGTTTCCGGGTTCATGTTGCACGCCTAGTCGCACTGATCGTTCAGTTCCGAGGTTTGGCTGGATCATCGGATCCGCACGGGGTGCAAGATGTGGAACGACCGTGCATCACCGGGATGGCCTTGAATGCCTTGCACGCTGAGTCGCACCCTCATTCATTGCCGGGCTTATCATAATTTGTCGGAGATGCACGGTCGTGCATTTGGTCGCACGACCGTTCCACACGCCCAGGTCAGTTTTCTAACAGAAGGTTCGTAGCTTCGTCGTTTTGTCCGGAAAGTCCTCGTTTTCGCTATCATCTTGTCTGGTATGCTGTTTTAGGCCTGTAAACAAAAGTGTAGATGATTAAGCATCCGAATGATGGTTTTACGGCCGAAAACGCATAAAATAGGGGTAAAACGGGGGACTAAATTATGTGTAAATTAGCGAATATCAGAAACCATGTAACTGATTAGCATAACTTTCGGATATTAAAACAAATCGCACCAGTTTCCCTTCAGTCGTACAAGATCAGATCACATGGAATCTGATCTGATCGCACAAGGCAGTTGCACAAGATAGGGTACAAGTGCTGATACACTACATACAACTTAGGAGTGCATGATCGCACAAGACCTGTGGATCGCACAAGATAGCGCCGATCGCACAAGTCTTGGGCTACACACTGTTTGGGCTTAATATATGTTGATTGGGCCGAATGGCCCAACCAAGTCGCACAACTTAACTGGATCGCACAAGATTATCCGGATCGCACAAGTCCATCCGGACCGTACAAGACCAATGCATGTTATTAAATTGGGTTGTGTATCTACGTTTGGGCTTTTGACTTTTTGAGCCGAGCTTATATTGGATCGCACAACATGTTGGGCCGGGTAGTGTTGGGTTTCAACTACCCACTCGCACAAGATGTATTGGGCCTATATTGTTATATCAGCCCAATACATCCTGATCGCACAAGTATGAATGTGTTATGCACTTAACTGTTAAGGTGTTGCCATGATCAATACGTGTTCGAAACCTGTTAACTTATGTGTAAACGTATGTGCACTATTTGAACCTAGACCGGACTTGTATGGTAACTGTGTTAGGACGTGGTTGAACACATATAGCTCAAGTAACCTTTCTGTGTATCTGCCGAGCAAACCAAGGTGAGTTCACACTCTATCCAAGGCATGGGATTCCCAAGGGTTGGGAATGGGTTAAAGAACTGAACAGTAACTACAAACTTGCGTATTCCCTATACAACAGGATACGTACGATCATAAGACCATCAATCTATCATTTTAAGTCCCTCATTTATCGACTTAATCGCCGAGGCCTATGGCGAGCGGGTCATTAGTAGATAGCGCTATTAGGGTTTAACAAACCTCACACCGTGCCGGTCGGACGGGAGTGTACTAATGGACTATGGGCAAAGGGTCAATGCTGATAGACATTGACTTAGGGCACCTCTTACATTTTCGTAGCAGTCGATACGCGTGGTCTAGTAACACATGGGAAGCCCCCACTAATCTTTGCAAACATGTCAGGGTGACCGCGATACGAATTAATACGATACTTGGTTTACAAACGAATGCTATAACTAAACAACCAACTGTGAACTCGCTCAACTTTGTTGTTGACTCGTTGTTACATGCCTTGCAGGTCGTTAGGTACTCATGGAGCTTGCACAGGGAGGCGTGGTCGTTGTGGGACATGGCAGTGTGTGCCATGATTAAAACATTACATTATTTCGAACTTAGTACTTATGTTGGGTTTTACATTTATGCTTCCGCTAAACACTTAACTATGCTTTGGTTTGGAACATCTTTCATATTGTTTGGTTGAATTATCTTTACTACATACATTGTTCAATATGATTGGTGGCTTGATCCTGGCCAGTCACGCCTCCAAGCGGTGATACTCCGCGTGTGGATTTTGGGGGTGTGACAGATTGGTATCAGAGCCATTGGTTATAGTGAACTTGGTTTTAATAAGGGAAAAAGTTTTTGTTAAAACCAGACTATAACCTGTACAGTGCTCAACGATCCACAACGACGCTTCGCTCCACGTGCAAGACTCGACATACTAGGTGATATGACTTATGTTTACATTGCCTATTTGCTAGATTACATAGAACTTTGCTCATGATATGCTTAGATAAACGTAACAACTATTGTTTGAAAACACGTGTGTGTTTACTCTCTTCTGTCATCGCACTTTCGCGAACCCCTCTCACTCATGTTTTCCCTTGATATGAAGATCACGGCTGGACGCGTTAACATGACTCAAGCCCAGTTGACGGCTCTGATTAACCAACAAGTTGCTGCAGCACTGTTGGTGCATTCATCTGTCGTCTTCGTCTTATATCGAGTCTTGGTTGCGTTGCGGATCTAATCAAGCATGATGTCATCATTATGATGATGAAATCATAAAGATGACATCACATATTACCACATCACATGAAAACAACATGCAAACATGAAACAGTTTTGTATTCCGTTTGAAAGTCAAATCATGTATGTCGTTTGAATTGATCGTTTGAAAGTGTTTCGTTTGAAGCATGCATTTCGTTTGAAGGAAGTCATGTCATCTTCAAACGAAAGGGTATGGCCTATAAATACCCTTCAAACGATTTCATTTGGAACGGATTTCAGATTTGATACCGAGGTGCTGCCGGTATTCCTTGTGATTGTAATAGCTGTTATTTCAATATACAAGAAGTTTAAAGTGTATTTCAAGCTGTATTCACATCCGTTTCTCTGTTTTCGCCTCTGAAATGGATTTGAGCTCTTCCGAATGACTCATTCAGGTCGAGACACGATCCTACAAGTGGTATCAGAGCTCAGGAGGAAAAGTTCTTGCCATATTCAGCTTGAAAATCTATTTTCTACACCTTCTTTCACAAGTTTGAGAATTTTCACGGTCAAAATGATCTGATTTTTACACATAACATACATAACAGTGCTCTAACTAATCCTTGAAAGTTTTGGACTAAAATTCGACCTAAAACTGATAGAAAACTGCTATACCGTTTGAAACTGTTCGAAAATTGCTGATGTCATAGGTCATTCCCGTTTGAAATTGTCCATTCCCGTTTGAAACTGGCCATTTCCGTTTGAAATTGACCATTCCCGTTTGAAATTAACCGATCTCGTTTGAAACTGGCATAGTCCATTTGAAAATGGCATTCCGTTTGAACAAACCGCTTGAAAGGTGCATCGAGTTGTGTGAAATAAAAAACGAGGTTATCAGTTTTTGCATGTGAAAGAGACTATTGGTTCATGAAAGGTTTATGGGTGCATGTGATTCTCGTAAATTGTCCTTAAGTTTTTTCGGCCATATCAGTTTGCATGTGAATTGAAGTTGTCTGTGCAATCATAGTGTCTTGTGATTCTAAATAGTCAGACTTCACGTGATTCATAGTCGCAGCCCAATCAAATAGTGTTAGCCCACTACATTGTATCGGCCCAATGAGATTGTTTCATCATTGAAGTTGTCGGCTCATATAAGTGGATTATGAATTGTTGAAAGCCCATGTGAAAAGTTATACGGCCCATTCATTAAGTTTTCGGAATACATTAAACCAATCCGCAAATTTTTGACACGAGTCCTAGATTGATTCAACCGTCACTCATTCATATTTTCAATTCGTTTAAACTGATCGTTTGTTTGTTTGATTCAGGTGTTTCCCGAAGTATATCAAATTTTCCGAAGACATGGACGAGGAATTCTACAACGCGTTTGCTACACCTGTTGCTCCCGTTACTGCTGCCGAGACTTTATACAGTGAAAATGAAACGGGAACTCATCAAAAGCCGCCAAAGCTCATGTATATTGAAGACTTCAAAGGTTGGCAAAATCGTTTTGAGAATTGGGTACAAGCTTATAAATTTGATGCATGGTGTTCATTTTTGAAAGAGTATGAGAAACCAAAGAATGAACGTGGGATAGAAATAGATATTTGTGACTATTCAGAGGGTGACAAACTGAAATTTACAAGTGAGAAAATGATGATCAGTATTCTTCAACAGGCAATTACAGAAGATATATGTGTTTTGCTTCAACATGATAATACAGCTAAGTCAATTTGGGAAGCATTAATTCAAAAATTCAAAGGAAGCGTGGATATGATTAAAAACAAAAAGGCGTTATTGAAGAAATCGTTTGATATGTTTTCAGCTTTCGACTATGAAACAACAAAGCAGACCATTGATAGATATTGTCATCTAGTTTTGGAAATGAAAAGATTCAATATTGAGAAAGAAGATGATGAGTGGGTTGATAAACTAGCTGAAGCACTACCACAACAAAAGTGGGGAACTTATTTGATGATTTTAAAACACACAAGAAAGTCTGAGAGTATGAATCTGGCACAGTTCATTCAAAAGATTGAAGAGCAGGAGCTGGATATTCAGAAAACTGCTATAATGACGAATCCGAATGCCAAACAAGATGTCAGTCTGTATTACCGAGGGAACAAGTTTGAGGCTACCCCCAGCCCTAGTCCAAAGATCAAACTGGTTTTAGTGCTGACAGTTCATCTCGAACAAAGAGTAATGTTACTCAAAGTGGTGGATCTTCATCTTCTTATTCCAGTTATGATCCAAATCATACAACGTCAAGTCCTCAAAGACAGAACTCAACAAATCTGCAGTGCAATGTTACATTGAACATACAGAATGGTCAGAATCTGTCTCCGGAAGTTGCCAAGCAACACATGGCATCACTGGTTGCTATGTTAGAATCTTACGAAAGTTTGATCGATGGGAAGATTGGTAATCCGATGCTTACCAAAGAGGATTACGACCAAATTGATGCTGAAGAACTTGAACTGATGGATATAAAATGGTGCTTAGCGAGTGCTTGGAGAAGAGCTGAAAAGTTTCAAGAGATTACTGGTAGAGATGAATTTCGAGGAATGGCTACTTCTCAGTTGGGTTTTGATAAATCAAAAGTTACCTGTTTTCGTTGCAAAGGAAAAGGAAGCTTTAAAAGAGAGTGCAAAAGCAAAGAAGCAACCGGGAATCAAGATAGGAACAATTATTATCAGAAATCAATTTTCCATCAGATTGCTCAACAACCACAAACTACACATGCTCATGCTATTGAAGATGGAAAGAAGAAAGCTTTACTTATTCATCAAGATGATGAAAAAGTTGCAGAGGGTTTTAGTTGGGACAAGTACATACCTGGTTCAGCTCTTGTTGCCAGAGTTCTTGGTGAAGATGAGACTAGTGAGAAAAGAATTCCAATTTTTCCAGATCTTGGAAGCGATGTGGATACCGATGATGAGGAAGAACATCTCAACAGAGATAGAAAAGGCATTGATCCTACTAGTTTAATTTGTTTTTTGCAGATAAAATGGAGATGCTGAATCAGAAGAAGATTGCCAGATTGAAGAAAGAGCTGGAAGCAGCAAGAAGGCTAGCTGATGAAAAGACAAAGACAGAAGCTGGAGAAGCAAATGTTGATCCAGTAACTGAGAAAGTAGTGGAGAAGATTGTTGAGGTTGAAAAAATAGTCGAAGTTGAAAAACTGGTCGAAGTAGAGAAACTCGTCGAGGTAGAAAAAGTCGTTGAAGTTGAAAAGATTGTCGAGGTTGAAAAGATAGTTGAAAAAATGGTTGAAGTTGAAAAACCATGTTTGAAGTGTTCAGAATCTTGCAAAATTTGTGAGGAGAAAGATAAGAAGATTGCTGAATTAGAGAAGATTAAAGAAGATTTATTGTCTGATGTGAAGTATGTGAAGGAGTCATATGATGTGCTCAACAACACAGTTGATCGTCTGAAAAAGACAAATACAGAAATTGAAAAAGCAATGGAAAAAAATGAGCGCAACATTAATGACAAAGCAGAGCGTCATAAATGATTACATCGAAGACTGTGCTAATCTGAAGAAGGAGTTGGAGCTTGAAAAGATCGAAAGTGAAAGGATTAAACGATTACTGTTGAGTTATACTACTTGTGATTATTTGATTGATCGTGTTTATCCTACTGTTGCAGGTCTGGAAGCATTCATGGATAAAAAGATTGAAGATACTGATACTGGTAAGAAACCAAGTGTCAAGTATAACAGATGTCCGCCCCCAATCCATGAAACTTATTCTCCAAGGAATCCTAACGAGGAGCGTCTAAAAAAGGCTCTCAACATCAAGTTAAAGTCTGAAATTATTGATGAATTACCAGACAATATTGATGTTACATTCACAGCGTCTGACACTGATCATGAGTCTGAGTTATTAAAGAAAGTTGTCGATCAGGTGTTGGATATGGATGAGGAGTCAAAGTCGGAGTCTAAGTCTGAAAGTTCGAGTTCGTCAGAAAAGAGTCTGAGTTCACCGGTTAAAAGGGTTTACAATAAAGAATTCTTGTTATCAAAATCTAATTTGAATGACGGATCAATCAAAGTGGCTTATACTTTGTATGATTCAGACAAATTATATTCTGATGAGGAATTTCCAATAAGAAGTGTCAAAACTGAAATGATCAAACAGGTTTTCAAATTAACAGAAATTAATATTTCTGAAATAAAAGATTTAAATCTTGCTGAAAAACCTAAAAAGTACACTTCAAGAGTTCAACAGAGATTGAACAAGAAAAAGGGTTACAGTTATGGTTCTGGTTATCGAAAGAAACCAAACCATAATGGTAATCTTAAAAAGAAAGGTCTTGGTTTCAATTCTTCAGAAAATTATAAAAATCAGAAAACTTATAAACCAAAAACAAAATTTGTTTCAGGAGGAAGTTCAGAGGATGAACAGAAGAAACCGTTCTGGAAGCAGTCGAATCAAGAGTTTCTTGCTGAAGTAAAGAAGAATGTGAGGAAGTTTGCTTCGAGAGTTGATAGAAGAACCTGTTTCAAGTGTCAAAAAGTTGGACACATTGCTTGGAACTGCCAAGAGTCCATTTATTCAAAACAGGGAGTGTCTTCTAACTCTGATATGAAAAAGAAATGTGTTGATAAATCGACTTTGGAAGTTGGTGAAACTTCAAAACGTCTTTACAAAAGACAAGTTGATTTGAGTAAACAAAAATGGGTTGTAAAATCTGAAAGTAGTTCTGACAATGAATCTGATTCCATAAAATCAGAGGAGTCATTTGTTGAGAAAAAGGTTGTTAATTCCATTCCAGAGGTGAACGATGAGGATTTTCCTCCATTGTCAAAGGAAAATTTGATGAAAAAAGTGGGAAAGGTAGAGATCTCAAATCAATTCTTCGCTGATAAGGGAGAACTTGATGTTGAGAAGGCTTTCAATGGAAAAGTTAAGCATATTTTTGGAAAAATGGTTGATGGGAAGGTTAAAAGTGCAAAAGAATTTTATAAATCAAAATGTTGGTGGGACAGGTGTGTTCCAGAATCTCCCAAGGATGGTCAGGCTTGGGGGAAAGTTTTTCCTAACTGAAAATCTGACTTGCCGGAGCTCCCAGGTTGGTAAGAGTGGAGCAGGTATCGGCATCTTTCTTAGCAAATGATCCTACAAGTGATACAGTTGGTAAAGTACAGGTGGTATATTTAAATTGTTATATTTTGATTTACAAGTGATTATGGTTGGTGAGTGAACCTGTAAGTGGTTGATAGAGATTTTTATCTTCAAATGGTTGATCAAGGTCATTAAATTGAACTTGATTGGACCATACTTACATGTGGTATTTTGGAGAACAAAATGATGAGTTTATCCCCTAACCTACAAGTGGTTTGAAAAATCAACAAAACTAATTTTCCGGAAAAACCATTTGATTAAAACAAACTTAAGTGTTTTGAAATCACAATGGGAAAATAGTTTGTTGTAAGGGAGAGTTCTGATTGTTTATGCCAAGTGGATGGCGATCTGAAGTGATTCGATATCAGTTGTCACTTTATTGTACAGTTATTTTCAATTTTCCTAAAATGTATTTGCATTTTAGGGGGAGTAAAAATTTTCAGAAAATCCAAAAACATTAGAAAATTTGAAAAATTCAAAAACATGATAAAATTAAAAATGAGTTTTGTTGTATAAAAGAGGAAATGATAGTACATCAGTGGACGATCACGGCATGCTAAAGAAATGGAAAGTTAAATGTGATAAACGGTCTCACTGATGATATGCCAGTAGGTTTTTGCATATTTAGTAGATTGTGACGAGATATAAACCTAAATTCAAACTTGCTTATATCGTGGGTAACATCTCTCGGATATATGGGTAACCCCCGAAATCTTGTTTGAAGGACCCCTCTTTCTGAGATACTAGGTCTTTATGCTTAGTGATATCTGGGGTATTATCCCGGGACTTCTGATTTTGCGGAAGCAATGGCCTAGTCCCCGGAGAATACTTTACGCTTGCTTGAAATATAGCGTCGCCCTCAGCAAAAATGATGAAACAATAAAATTGATAATCATTGCTGTTGTAAAAAAGATCCTCTAAAGGGGACCCACCTAAAGTCGAACCGTCATCTCTCTGCTGAACGGAAGTTCTGACCTGAGCTCTCACGGTTTCGCAATTTAATCCCTTACAGATATCATCTAGGTATACTCACCTGTAAGACTGAATATTGGGATCTGGATACGGGAGTATATTCTGAGGTGGGACACGCGAATAAGTTTAAGTGCTTAAAACACTAATCTCGTATCTCGAAACAGTTGAACTTTGTGTGAAAATTTAAGTGGATCAATATACTGACAATCTAAGTGAATCGTTTAGAACTTAAAATGCATAAAGCTTAACGGTGTTGGTGATTTGTCTCCAAAACTGATATGATCCTCTTACACAATCTCATAAAATATTGTATGTAAATATTTCTTTACTGCATTTCATTTCTGTTATATAAAAAATCCAAAAAGATTTTCGGTGTGTTTTAGCATAAATTTTGAAAAATTCAAAAAGATTTTAGACGACTGATGTTGAAAAGCTGATTTTCAAAATTCCGAGTGCTAAACATGACGAACAGGTTTGGGAAAGTTTGTTTGAAAATGTGTGAAATGAAAATGATATATATTCAAGTGGTTCATCAGAAATTGACATGATAAATCATTTTGTTTGATAATTGAAAATGATGTATTCGGGGTTGTGTCTTCAAGTAATTAGCAAAGTTTCTAAATTTGTTAAATCTTATCTTTTATGAAACTTATGTTTTGGGTAGAGAATATGCAAGTGAGTTAGGTTATGATACCTGAACCTGTGAAAGCCAAACTACGATCCCAGTACAAGTTGAAGGGGAGTCTGTTAGAGAAAGAGAGTCTGAAGATGCAAGAGCTAGGAGTTTGATCCTGAAAGATTAGTTGAAGAAAGTTAGAGTGAAGGAAGCCCAAAGACTGAAGATTGAAAAGACTCGATACTTAAGACTCGTCAACATCTGAGGGGGAGTCTGTTGGTGCATTCATCTGTCGTCTTCGTCTTATATCGAGTCTTGGTTGCGTTGCGGATCTAATCAAGCATGATGTCATCATTATGATGATGACATCATAAAGATGACATCACATATTACCACATCACATGAAAACAACATGCAAACATGAAACAGTTTTGTATTCCGTTTGAAAGTCAAATCATGTATGTCGTTTGAATTGATCGTTTGAAAGTGTTTTGTTTGAAGCATGCATTTTGTTTGAAGGAAGTCATGTCATCTTCAAACGAAAGGGTATGGCCTATAAATACCCTTCAAACGATTTCATTTGGAACGGATTTCAGATTTGATACCGAGGTGCTGCCGGTATTCCTTGTGATTATAATAGCTGTTATTTCAATATACAAGACGTTTAAAGTGTATTTCAAGCTGTATTCACATCCGTTTCTCTGTTTCCGCCTCTGAAACGGATTTGAGCTCTTCCGAACGACTCATTCAGGTCGAGACACGATCCTACAGGCACTTGCAGCCGCCCAAGCAGGAGGTATATCCTGCAGTCGTAACTCTCTCTAGGATCATTAGATCCTACACTCCTAACCCAACTCTTGTGTTTAACTTTGTCCTATTCTCGTTTATACAACAGGCCAGCATGCTCAGCTGCCTGTATGAACGCTCAAAACTTTCATGGACTGTCGTCCTAGTACTTTCAGTGGCACTGAAGGGGTAGTTGGACTCCTCCACTGGTTCGAGAAGCTCGAGTCAGTCTTCAAAATGTGTGAATGCCCTGAGGCTCGTTGGGTGAAGTATGCCACTGGTACCCTTGAAGGCGTAGCGTTGACATGGTGGAATGCACAAGTCCAAATGTTGGGGCTGGTAGCTGCCAATGCCACCACATGGAATGACTTTAAGGAGCTGATCAAGCAGGAATACTGTAGTCGTGATGACATCCACAAATTGGAAGTGGAGTTCTTCAACCTGAAGATGGCAGGATCAGAGATAGAGGCGTATACGAAAAGGTCAAATGAGCTGGCCATCTTGTGTCCAACTATGGTGGATCCTCCCATCAAACGTATCGAGCTATACCTCAAAGGCTTAGTACCAGAGATTCAAAGCCATGTGACTTCGGCTAACCTTGCTACTATCCAGGATGTTACTTGTCTTGCTCATCGTCTCACAGATCAGGCAGTGGAACAGAACAGGCTGCCTAAGCGCATCGGTGCTACTACTACTACTCCTGCTACTTCCAGTGACAACAAACAAAAGTGGGATGGAACCTCCAGCAAGGGTTCGACTTCAGTTCAGTCCCAAGCACAGCAACGAAAGATTGATGACTATCAGAGCCCTGGTCAGCAATCTCCTGGTAGTCAAGGGCAGGGTGGATATCGAGGAAACCTCCCAAAGTGCAACAAATGTAACAGACGCCACAATGGTTAGTGCAACAAGGGGCGTTGCCAGAGGTGTCTCAAGATGGGTCATGAAGCTAAGGATTGCAGGAGCTCACGACCTGCGAATCAGAACAAACAACAACAACCACCCGCTTCACAGAACCAGCAGCAGCAACAGCGAGGCAACAGGGGATGCTTTCAGTGTGGAGCTGAAGGCCACTTCAAGAGAGACTGTCCCCAGCTGAACCAGAATCAGAACAACAACAATAATAACAACCAGGGGAATGGAAACAACGGGGGTAACAACGGCAATGGTGCCAGGGGTCGTGTATTCGTGATTGGCCAGGGAGAAGCAAGGAACGATCCCAACGTCGTGACGGGTAAGTTCCTACTAGACGACGTTTATGTTACTGTTTTATTTGATTCGGGTGCCGATACTAGCTACGTGTCCTTAAAAGTTAGTCAAATGCTTAAGCGTACCCCAACTCCCTTAAACACCAAGCACACTGTAGAGCTAGCTAATGGTAAGAGTTTAGAGGCCACACATGTAGTCAAGGGTTGTAATCTTGTTCTTGCTAATCAGACCTTCTCCATCGACCTCATTCCTATCGTTCTGGGTAGTTTCGACGTTGTCATTGGGATGGACTGGTTATCCCAACACTAAGCAGAGATTCTTTGCAACGAAAAGATTGTTCGTATTCCTCGTTCAGGTGATGAACCTCTCATGATTCGTGGCGACAAGAGTGGTGCTGTTGTGAGCATCATCTCTTTCCTTAAGGCCCAAAAGTGTCTGCGAAAGGGTCACACTGCTATTTTGGCTCTCGTTACTGACACCTCGAAGAAAGAGAAGAAGATAGAAGATTTTCCTATCGCACGTGATTTTCCTGAGGTATTCCCTGAGGAATTACCTGGCCTTCCGCCTCATCGTCAAGTCGAGTTTCAAATCGAGCTGGCTCCTGGAGCAGCGCCTATAGCTTGAGCACCTTATCATCTCGCCGCATCAGAATTGGAAGAACTGTCCATGCAACTACAAGAGCTTTTGAATAAGGGTTTTATTCGTCCTAGCTCTTCGCCCTGGGGAGCTCCAGTGCTATTTGTGAAGAAGAAAGACGGTACCTTCAGAATGTGCATCGACTACCGTGAACTCAACAAGGTGACCGTGAAGAATCGCTATCCTCTTCCACGCATTGATAACCTATTCGACCAGCTGCAAGGGTCGAGCTTCTATTCAAATATTGATCTAAGATCGGGATATCACCAGCTGAGAGTCCAAGAAGAGGACGTCTCCAAAACAGCCTTTAGGACTCGTTATGGATACTACGAGTTTTTGGTCATGCCTTTTGGGCTGACAAACGCACCTGCGGTTTTCATGGACCTTATGAATCGAGTGTGCAAGCCTTACCTAGATAAGTTCGTTATAGTTTTCATCGATGACATCCTGATCTATTCTAAGAGTCAGGAAGAACACGTGCAGCATCTACGACTTATTTTAGAACTTCTTCGAACGGAGCAACTGTATGCAAAGTTCTCGAAATGCGACTTCTGGCTTCGTGAAGTCCATTTCCTAGGCCACGTGGTAAACAAGGATGGGATTCATGTTGATCCATCTAAGGTAGACTCGATTAAGAACTGGCCTGTACCCCGTACACCAACATAAATTCGCCAATTCTTGGGTTTGGCGGGCTACTACAGAAGGTTTATCAAGGATTTCTCCAAGATTGCGCAACCTCTCACCTTACTAACTCAGAAAGGTGTCACCTATCATTGGGGTGATGCACAGGACACTGCGTTTCAACACTTAAAGGATAGACTTTGTAGTGCACCTATCCTCTCATTGCCTGAAGACACAGACGATTTTGTGGTTTATTGCGACGCATCCATTCAGGGACTTGGGTGTGTGTTGATGCAACGTGACAAGGTCATTGCTTATGCGTGACGTCAACTTAAGATTCAGGAAAGGAACTACACTACACACGATTTGGAGCTGGGAGCTGTTGTCTTCGCACTCAAGATATGGAGACATTACCTGTACGGTACCAAGTGCACCATTTACACCGATCACAGGAGTCTCGAGCATATCTTCAAGCAGAAAGAGTTGAACATGCGACAACGTTGATGGGTCGAGCTACTGAACGATTACGAATGTGCTATAAAGTACCATCCGGGCAAAGCCAATGTGGTGGCCGACGCCCTCAGTCGAAAGGATACTACACCTAGGCGTGTACGAGCGTTGCAACTCACTATTCAGTCTAGTCTTCCTACACAGATACGAGATGCTCAAGTAGAAGCATTGAAACCAGAAAACATCAGGGCTGAAGCTCTACGCGGCTCAAGGCAACGGTTAGAACAAAAGGCGGACGGTGCTTACTACGTAACAGGACGCATCTGGGTCCCACTCTATGGCAACCTACGAGAGCTTGTGATGGATGAAGCACACAAGTCTCGCTACTCAGTACATCCTGGTTCAGATAAGATGTACCACGACTTGAAAACTACGTATTGGTGGCCTAGCATGAAAGCCTACATAGCAACTTACGTTAGCAAGTGTTTGACTTGTGCGAGAGTCAAGACTGAATATCAGAAACCATCGGGCCTAATCCAACAACCAGAGATATCGCAATGGAAATGGGAGCAACTTTCCATGGATTTTGTTACTGGCCTGCCTAGATCTCAACGTGGGAATGATACTATATGGGTGATCGTGGATCGACTCACAAAGTCTGCACACTTTCTGGCTATCAAAGAAACTGACAAGTTCTCTACTTTAGCAGACGTCTACTTGAAGGAAGTGGTTTCGAGGCACGGGGTGCCCACCTCCATTATATCTGATCGTGATGCACGTTTTACTTCAGAACTGTGGCAAGCAATGCACAAATCTTTTGGCTCTCGTTTAGACATGAGCACCACTTATCATCCACAGACGGATGGGCAGTCTGAACACACCATCCAAACCCTTGAAGACATGCTGCGGGCATTTGTAATCGATTTTGGCAACGGCTGGGAAAAACATCTCCCTCTAGTGGAATTCTCGTATAACAACAGTTACCACACCAGTATTCAAGCCGCTCCATTTGAGGCATTGTACGGGCGTAAATGCCGATCACCTCTTTGTTGGGCAGAGGTGGGTGACAGTCAGATCACTGGTCCTGAACTTGTGGTAGACACAACAGAAAGGACTGCTCAAATACGACAACGAATGGCGGCAGCTCGTGACCGTCAGAAAAGCTACGCTGATAAGGGCAGGAAACCACTCGAGTTCCAGGTTGGGGAACGAGTGCTACTTAAAGTCTCACCCTGGAAGGGTGTTGTTCATTTTGGAAAACGAGGCAAACTTAATCCACGATACGTTGGACCGTTCGAGATCATCGAGAAAATAGGCAAAGTGGCCTACAAACTGAACCTACCAGCAAAACTCAGTGGAGTTCACAACGTTTTCCACGTGTCGAATCTGAAGAAGTGTCTGTCAGATGAGACTCTCATAGTTCCTTTGAAGGAGCTCACTATCGACGATCAGCTGCGATTTGTCGAGGAACCAGTAGAGATTACTGACCGAGATATGAAGATTCTTAAGCGTACTAGAATTCCTCTTGTTCGAGTTTGTTGGAACTCCCGTCGTGGCCCAGAGTTCACCTGGGAACGCGAATATCGAATGAAACAAAAGTATCCCCAATTGTTCGCAAACAGTACAACCACTACTGAGGCTGAAGCTACTGCGGAATTTCGGGACGAAATTCCAGATCAACGGGGGGGGGGGGGGGATGTGACACCCCAGGAAAACCAAGAAAACCATGCAACTTAACTAGCTTCCTCAGTGAGTACGTACCAAATTTCGGGATGAAATTTCTTTCAACTTGGGGATAATGTGACAACTCGTATTTCAAACCTCTCATTGTACTTTAATTATGTGATTATGTGAACTTGTTGTTTAATTGAATGTTATGTGTTATGTGATTATGTGTCACGAACGTATGTATGTAATATGATAACATTACACGAACCGATCGCACAACAACAATAACCCAATCGCACAAGCCCATTTGGGCCATATTCCTTGTATTCGGGTCAAGGGCAGCCCATGATGGGTTCGGCCCACTCTCTTTTACACGCATAACACTTAGGAGAAAGGGTATACTCCTCATAACTTGCAAAACACAACACACACACAAAACCCTAGTTCTCTACTCCTCTCTCTCTCTCTCTTGTTCGACGGCAGGCAATCCTCATAGCCGAAGCCTCATCTCGTGAAGCTTCCTTGTTCGGATCAAATCTTTGATCTACTTTCTAACCGGTTAGTTTTGCACTGTTATTGTTTTGTTAAGATGATATTATGGATGCCATGATTTTATGTGATAACTAGAATAGTTTTTGTGAATGATGATGTTCTAGTGAATCGGATGTGTATGATGATGTTAATCGGCTATCATGTCTTGTTTTTGGATTGTTTGCATAAGTGATTTAGGATCGAATGTATGTAATCGGTTGTATGTTCATGTAATCGGACCAAATAATATGATTTGATAAGTTATTGTTTATGCTTTGAATGTAATTAGGGTTTATATGAATTAGATGATAAAACCCTTGTTTGATCGATAGTTTGCATAATCTAAAACTGTTGGTTGTTGATTGATTGTGTGCAAATATGGAAACCATGTAACTGATTAGCATTACTTTTGGATATTAAAACAAATCGCACAAGTTTCCCTTCAGTCGCACAAGATCAGATCACATGGAATCTGATCTGATCGCACAAGGCAGTCGCACAAGATAGGGTACAATTGCTGATACACTACGTACAACTTAGGAGTGCATGATCGCACAAGACCTGTGGATCGCACAAGACAGTGCCGATCGCACAAGTCTTGGGCTACACACTGTTTGGGCTTAATATATGTTGATTGGGCCGAATGGCCCAACCCAGTCGCACAACTTAACTGGATCACACAAGATTATCCGAATCGCACAAGTCCATCCGTATCGTACAAGACCAATGCATGTTATTAAATTGGGCCGTGTATCTACGTTTGGGCTTTTGACTTTTTGGGCCGGGCTTATATTGGATCGCACAACATACTGTGGATCGCACAAGGTTGTGCTGATCGCACAACATGTTGGGCCGGGTAGTGTTGGGTTTCAACTACCCACTCGCACAAGATGTATTGGGCCTACATTGTTATCTCAGCCCAATACATCCTGATCGCACAAGTATGAATGTGTTATGCACTTAACTGTTAAGGTGTTGCCATGATCAATACGTGTTCGAAACCTGTTAACTTATGTGTAAACGTATATGCACTATTTGAACCTAGACCTAACTTGTATGGTAACCATGTTAGGACGTGGTTTACCACATATAGCTTAAGTAACCTTTCTGTGTATCTGCCGAGCAAACCAAGGTGAGTTCACACTCTATCCAAGGCATGGGATTCCCAAGGGTTGGGAATGGGTTAAAGAACTGAACAGTAACTACAAACTTGTGTATTCCCCATACAACAGGATACGTACGATCATAAGACCATCACTCTATCATTTTAAGTCCCTCATTTATCGACTTAATCGCCGAGGCCTATGGCGAGCGGGTCATTAGTAGATAGCGCTATTAGGGTTTAACAAACCTCACACCGTGCCGGTCGGACGGGCGTGTACTAATGGACTATGGGCAAAGGGTCAATGCTGATAGACATTGACTTAGGGCACCTCTTACATTTTCATAGCAGTCGATAGGTTTGGTCTAGTAACACATGGGAAGCCCCCACTAATCTTCGAAAACATGTCAGGGTGACCGCGATACAAATTAATACGATACTTGGTTTACAAACGAATGCTATAACTAAACAACCAACTGTGAACTCGCTCAACTTTGTTGTTGACTCGTTGTTACATGCCTTGCAGGTCGTTAGGTACTCATGGAGCTTGCACAAGGAGGCGTGGTCGTTGTGGGACATGGCAGTGTGTGCCATGATTAAAACATTACATTATTTCGAACTTAGTACTTATGTTGGGTTTTACATTTATGCTTCCGCTAAACACTTAACTATGCTTTGGTTTGGAACACCTTTCATATTGTTTGGTTGAATTATCTTTACTACATACATTGTTCAATATGATTGGTGGCTTGATCCTGGCCAGTCACGCCAGTCACTTTATAGCGTAAGCTATAATGGGTCAAAAGAGTCAAGAAATGATTTATAAGTAAAATGACCGTACGATGTAAGCCGGAGCGAGTCATGTAGATAAGATGGTAATAAATATCATCTCGCAAAGAGATACGGTCATTTACACCAAACGGGTCAAAAGGTGAAAATATCACCCTTTGACAATATCGACTAATGATTTTGTCGAGTTGTATGATTACAGGAGTAAATATCAAATGGATATTTGCATCGCTATTAGTTAGCGATTATTAAAGCAAGATATTAAAACGGGTCAATATATTGATCCGAGTCAGGTATGTGTAATAGGTTAACTACTCAATTAGAACGAAAGGTTCATTGAGAGTTCAATGAAGTTAAAATAGACATTTGGTTACTTTAATAAGTAAACCGAATGATTCATATAATGGTCATTGTGTTTTGAAAACAGAATGACTTTTCAAATCAAAATCATAGTTTAAAAGAGGGATTTTTGGGTCAAAAATGCTTTTAAAAGTCCTTCATTTTAATGAAAGGTGAAAATGGACCAAAATGCCCTTGTAAGCTAAATCGAGCAAACGACCCTTAAAGGTGTTTGGAAATGAGTTTTATGATGAAATAAATACTTCGAATAAGTATAAAAAGCGAAAGATGTAAAATTTTGGTCAAATGACTCTATAAGAGTCTTTGCCGTAAAATAATGATCCGAGGGGTAAAACTCGGAATATATAAATCACCACATTAAATCCGCCACAAATAAAGTTGTGGTGGAAGATCAATTGATAAATAATGTGGAAATAAGATGCTAAAAGTAAATGAGCATGAATTATGCGGAAAAATGCTTAATTACCCTTAACGGGTCAAAATAAGCATTTAAGTAAAAATGGGTTTAAGAATGTATATAAACCCGTGATTTGAACCTAGTATGATAGCCGACATTGAAATTAAAATGTTTATGAGAAATTGGGATCAAACAAATATGTTTGTTTGATAAATGCATAAACGGGTCAAAATTTTGTAAAAAGGTAATAGGCCGAAGGCTTAAAAGTCTCAAAATTTATTAATCCGGATGTCGGATTTTAACTCCATGGGATGGAGAATTTAATTACGATCACGTAGGAAGAAACGTGACGCAAAACGGATCAAAAAACGAGAAAGTTATGTTCGTTTTAGTGAAGTTTGGATTTGCTGGAAATTGCTGCATTCAGCAACAACCATTCTGGAAAAGATAGGGGGTCGCGCCACGCGACAGCAAGGGCCAGTAGCCGTCGCGCGACGCGATGGTATACTGGTTTGGCGAAAATTATTTATTTAATTTGTTTTGTCTAGCGAACTCGTTTAAACACGATTTAAACTACGTATGACTAATTCAATTCATGTTTTATGAATTATAGGTAAAATTTATGGTACCGGAGGACGATCAAGCTCGATAAAGAACCGAACACGATCAAGATTCAAGCTTCCGCGAAATGGTTCGTCGTCACGTTTTTAAACGGCGAATGTTTTATGAAATGTTGAATTGGGTTATTTCTTAAAAGTTTTTAAGAAATACATATTTTGTAATGTATATTTAAGCATACTGTAATAAATATAGTCGAAAACTATATAAAAATCGTATAAATGGACTAAGGGTCTTACAAGTTGGTAATCAGAGCCCGAGGTTAAAGAGTAAAGTGTTCGGTTCGAGACTTGATCGCAAAATCCGGTAAGTTATTATGTACATTAACGGTTTAGCATGTTAAAGTGTAGTAAACAACACATAAGGTTATCGTGTATTCACACGTTACCCCAAATAAAGCAATAAAAGACCGATATAGCTAAACGAATTATGTGTGTTAACACGTGTCGTAGAAAGCCTTGTATTATAATACTGGTGCTTGTTAATGTTAACGTTACTAACATTTGTAGATGTTTTAAATTAAAGGACCCTCGTATCCGAAGATGACGAGAGTCTAAAAAAAATAGTCTGAAGTATGACAAGTAAGTCATACACGTCAAAGACATGAATCAAGAAATGATTTCAAATGAGAGATCGAACAACAAGAAAGTTATCAGGGCGAGTATCTACAAGGTACACATCTTAAACTTATAGTATAACTAGAAATATGCAACAAACACATAGTGAATGACAGTTGCACATAGCAGATAAAACTTGGAAAACCTGGATAGGTTACCTATCCAGGATGATGTTTCCAAGAGAAATTCAATAAAGATACGTATTATTCACAGTCGTGAATAATAAGACAATAACTGAATTTAGTTTAAATATAAACTTGGACGAAAGTAATCATCCAAGTAAGTATTCTCAATATAGATTCAATTGAGAAAAGTAATGATCACATCAATGAATGTGATTGTATAAATGGTTATAAAAAAGGAACATTGTATATATTCAAAGATAAAACGGGTAAAACTAATAATTGTTAATTGACAATTAAATAAAGTTTTACCAAATGAAATAAATCGAGAGATTACTTACATGGGACGTGATGTGGTAATTATCATAAGGTCATGTGTACCATGTGTTGATCGCTTACTCTGGCCAAGTAAGTAGTGAACACATGATACCATGAGCTTCTTATAATGAGCACAGTTATGTCCGATGTGGTAAGGTCGAGACGAAAAAAAAAGAACCTTGGGGTCAAGAAATCTTATGGGCATACTCGTATAAATGGTTTTCGAGGGAACCATAAAAACGATGTATGGCGCGCATAGAAATAGATGACCCAAGTGAATAGTGAAATAAGTCATAATGGACGAAAGAGCCACGGTTGACAAAAAGGGGCATGTAAAACCAAAGGATATATGACCCGCGAGGTCATAAAAACGAAGGTATTGCCCGTACAAAAAGACGATCGAAGTCGTTGACTTTCGTCGTAGTAAAGAAAAAATGATAATGATAATCATCATTCCGAATTTATAAGACCATCAAGCATGGTCACCTAAAAAAACAATAAATAAATGAATAAATAAAGGTTTGGTTGAATAAAGCGATGGATTTTGCTAAGAAAACCAAACAAGTCAAAATGAAGTCTTAATGCATATCTAAAGGGTTGCATTAATAATGACTTAAGTAAATCACCCGGTTGATGGGTAGGGAATTAAACATATGCGTAAACCAAGAAACGGGAACGCAGATTGAAAGTCAAAAGACTCGGATTATGAGTTATGACTAAAAGATGATAAAATTTCTTAAAAAGAAATTTTGAATAAATATGTTCAACTATTTTGAGGTTGAACGGGTTGAATAAAGAATAAAGTTTGATTGTATATAAGTGATGGATTTCACATTAACAAGTCAAACGGGTTGAATATAAAATAATGCCGGATGGCATAAGTAAGCGCAAGCCGGATAACGGTAGCGTTAAACGCAAAAGAATAATGAGCCTGGTAAGGGGACATAATCAAATATGAATATATGTAAACCGGATAACGGTGAGCATAAGATGAACCGACGCATAAATGACGTAAGAAGTCATAGAGTCGGGATAATGATCCGAAATATAATGATTGTAGTCACGAACTACAGTCAAGGTTAACGGATCTTAAACTTGAAACCAAATGATTTTCAAACATAAACAAGGTGCCTTGACACTAAACATGTATTTTAAGAATGACATGAGTAAGAAAAGGTCTACGGGACCAAAATGACCCTTGGGGTCATAAATAAAAAGAAATGAATTTTTAAGGGCCTTGCCTTAACAAGGTGAAAGCCTAAAGAAATAGCCCACGAGGCTAAGGGAAAGAACCTACGGGTTACTTAGACAAAGCAAGGGAACCAGTTAAGAATCCCCGCGTAAATCAAAGACTGCAAAAGAATAAATTCTTAACTGTCAATATCCTGGTATGAGTAATCGACAAAAGTTAAAGAGAAGAGGCTAAACTAAAACTTCAGTTTTAGTAATAAATAACGTTTTTACAATTATGAATCCTGATAGGAATTTAAATAGTAAATATTAAAAGTTACAGGTCTTGACACTGATAAGTGTGAGACGATACTTTCGAAAAGAAATCTTTTCAATAATGAAAGGTTGAAATAAACTTAAGCATAACGTGACACGATCACGGTCAAGAAAAGTAATGTGAAGTATAATCACATTATAGCCCGAGCGATGGGTATAAAGTAACTAGACTAATAAGTCTAGTTAGTGAGACCGGTTAAGGTCAAAATTCAAATTTAGAATTTAGTTAATACGCTAATTATTATGAAAATAGCATGGAATAAACAAAATCAATAGATTTACATGATCAAATGGCCAAATTGGCGACTGGTTACGAAACAACAAGGGTATATAGATACAAGATAAAAGCGACGGCCCACGAGACCTCACCAACAGAAAATATAGATCACCTAAATTGAGGGATCATAAGGCTATAAGTTCACAAACAAAAGAGTTTGTTGTTAAAAGTGAAAGATTTCACTAAAGACCTCTGAACAGGTTAAAATAACGGATTCATGAAGAGTTAGAAAGTATAAAAGCGATGGATTTCGCTAAGTTAACCAAACCGGTTGAAATAACGAAATTGAGTTATTTTGAGTTGCGTTGTTTCATATGAAAGACACACATGCTTTATAACCAAAAAGGCATTATCATACTTTTATGGTAATACTAACAAATGGTTAAAGTATGAGTAATGCTTAAAAGATTACTCAGATCAAATGCATTGAGTTTAAAACTCAATGAATTAAGTAAGAATGGTTTCGAGGACGAAACCTCTTTAAGGGGGTAGACTTGTAACACCTCGAAAACAGGTTTGGTAATCAAACCACGTTAATACTAAAAGATGGGTAAAGTACCGTTAGTGGTAAAATTAACCGGTAAATATTAGTATTTTAAATAAATAAACCTAATATTAAATAAAAGTTGAACGAAAGCTTTTAAGGAAATAAAGTTTATAAAAGGCCCGAGTTAACGGGACTTAAAATAAACTGAGTCATAAATTCCCCGAACCCACTAATTTAACTAGAAATGTTTAACCTAGTTAATAAGTGGGAATATTGTTAGAAATAAGTAGGTTGTGGCCTACTTAATAATAAACCAAACATGAGGGGGCCAAAGTGTTATAACTTGAAAGTTTTATAATAAAAATAAAACAACACAAAAATCAAACACACATATGTGTGTTCTGGACTTCTGTTCGACCAGAAGAAGCTCCCCAGGAGCCAAAACCCTAAGTTCCAACTAAATCATCAAATTGAAGGTCTAAACGAAGCCCAAATTCACAATTGAACGTGAATTAATGATCACCCAAGCTAGGGGATCATAAGGTATGTAAATTTTTGATGATTTGTGAAGTTGTAAAATTTGGTGAATATCATAATCCGCGAATTATGGGTGAATTATAGAAGTTATGGCTGAATTATGATGTATAATTGCTTAGGAACAAAACCCTAAGTGAAAATTTTACACATGTTGCCATGATTTGAATGTTTAAATGATTTACCACACTAGGATAAGTGGGTTTTTAATCGTAGGATGATATTGATGATATAGTTGTGTTTATAATCATCATACATGATAGTAATAAGGAAATACTTGAACAAATTGTGTGTTTGAGTATATAATCATACTTACTATGAATTGGGTTTTGTGTGATAAAACGAAAAAAAAATGATGATAGATTCATGTTAAAATGATGTTGATATCATCATGTGTTAAGAATGATTTATGTAATGATAATTCAATGAGTTATGAATTTTGATTACATGAACTTGATTGAATAAGTAATTAAACCGGTAGCATAAGAATGATGCTTACCGGATAATTGGCCAAGTAATTAAACGAGTAGTTGAGCTACTTCGTGTAATTATTTATGTCAATAGGCAGTTGACTTTAAAAAGTCCAACTGACCAATAATATGATCGAATGATAAATTCGACATACGAATCGTAGGATGGAATAGTTGTAAATGATTATGACTAATCTAACCATCTTGCAAATTACAATGATAGTTTGACGCTTGACAAGCTAAGTGAAAGCTTGGGAAGGAAGCGGGTCAAACAAATCAAGAATGAAGGAAAAGCTTAATCTGGATGCAAGGTAAGTCAAAACTTACACCTTTTATTTAATACCTGTTGGTTTTATAGGTTATGAATAATAGAAAGTCATGTTTGAACTAGAATGTTCCGACACGACATGTGCGGTTCGGAACAAAAGGCAATGATAATAAACCATGTTTAATGGTTAAAACGGATTAATATGATTATTTGGTCATGCAATGACTAATAGATAATGAGTTTCGAGTGGTTACCTTATAGGGTAAACCAACATAAATAATAAGGGTAAAACGGTAATTCGGTCACTCGTTGACGATAACCGTTAGTTTGTGAAAGACACTTTATAGCGTAAGCTATAATGGGTCAAAAGAGTCAAGAAATGATTTATAAGTAAAATGACCGTACGATGTAAGCCGGAGCGAGTCATGTAGATAAGATGGTAATAAATATCATCTCGCAAAGATATACGGTCATTTAGACCAAACGGGTCAAAAGGTGAAAATATCACCCTTTGACAATATCGACTAATGATTTTGTCGAGTTGTATGATTACAGGAGTAAATATCAAATGGATATTTGCATCGCTATTACTTAGCGATTATTAAAGCAAGATATTAAAACGGGTCAATATATTGATCCGAGTCAGGTATGTGTAATAGGTTAACTACTCAATTAGAACGAAAGGTTCATTGAGAGTTAAATGAAGTTAAAATAGACATTTGGTTACTTTAATAAGTAAACCGAATGATTCATATAATGGTCATTGTGTTTTGAAAACACAATGACTTTTCAAATCAAAATCATAGTTTAAAAGAGGGATTTTTGGGTCGAAAATGCTTTTAAAAGTCCTTCATTTTAATGAAAGGTGAAAATGGACCAAAATGCCCTTGTAAGCTAAATCGAGCAAACGACCCTTAAAGGTTGTTTGGAAATGAGTTTTATGATGAAATAAATACTTCGAATAAGTATAAAAAGCGAAAGATGTAAAATTTTGGTCAAATGACTCTATAAGAGTCTTTGCCGTAAAATAATGATCCGAGGGGTAAAACTCGGAATATATAAATCACCACATTAAATCCGCCACAAATATAGTTGGGAAGTTTACCAACTATAGTTGGGAATATATAAATCACCACATTAAATCACCACATTGTGGTGGAAGATCAATTGATAAATAAAGTGTAAATAAGATGCTAAAAGTAAATGAGCATGAATTATGCGGAAAAATGCTTAATTACCCTTAACGGGTCAAAATAAGCATTTAAGTAAAAACGGGTTTAAGAATGTATATAAACCCGTGATTTGAACCTAGTATGATAGCCGGCATTGAAATTAAAATGTTTATGAGAAATTGGGATCAAACAAATATGTTTGTTTGATAAATGCATAAACGGGTCAAAATTTTGTAAAAAGGTAATAAGCCGAAGGCTTAAAAGTCTCAAAATTTATTAATCCGGATGTCGGATTTTAACTCCATGGGATGGAGAATTTAATTACGATCACGTAGGAAGAAACGTGACGCAAAACGGATCAAAAAACGAGAAAGTTATGTCCGTTTTAGTGAAGTTTGGATTTGCTGGAAATTGCTGCATTCAGCAACAACCATTCTAGAAAAGATAGGGGGTCGCGCCACGCGACAGCAAGGGCCAGTAGCCGTCGCGCGACGCGACGGTATACTGGTTTGGCGAAAATTATTTATTTAATTTGTTTTGTCTCGCGAACTCGTTTAAACACGATTTAAACTACGTATGACTAATTCAATTCATGTTTTATGAATTATAGGTAAAATTTATGGTACCGGAGGACGATCAAGCTCGATAAAGAACCGAACACGATCAAGATTCAAGCTTTCGCGAAATGGTTCGTCGTCACGTTTTTAAACGGCGAATGTTTTATGAAATGTTGAATTGGGTTATTTCTTAAAAGTTTTTAAGAAATACATATTTTGTAATGTATATTTAAGCATAATGTAATAAATATAGTCGAAAACTATATAAAAATCGTATAAATGGACTAAGGGTCTTACACTTATGCCCCGTATCAATCCGTTACAGGTCAGGGTGTGACAGAGGTTGTCATAGAAATAACCATAGAAACCCATATTGTCCCACAACCAATCAAGTTCAAATACCTAGGGTCGTTTGTGTAGAGTGATGAATAAATCGACAACGATGTAGCTTACCGCGTCAAGGCAGGTTGGTGCAAGTGGATAACAACAATAAGAATATTATGTGATAACAGATTCCCAACATGATAAAAAGGAAATTTTATATAGTGCAGTTCGCCCATCTATGTTACACGAAACCAATTGTTGAGATATCAAGAAGACACAAGCACAAATGCTAGAGGTAGCTGGGATGAAGTTCCTCAGGTGGATATGTGGGCACACAAGGTTGGACCAAATAAAATGACTTTTTTTTTTCTAGGAGAAAATGGCTATGTCTTTCGGATAATATAAATTGAGAGAGATTGAGATGATTTGGACATGGGCTGAGGAGATAGATAATGACAACAATAAGGATCGTGGAAACCCTCACAATGAAGAAGACAAGGATCAAAGGCAAACCAAAACTAACATGGGTGGCGTGGATTAAACAATACTTATCACCTCTATACGGACATGAGTTATAAATTTTTAGGATGGCGTATAAATTTGTCTTACATTTGTCTTAGAGCCTTAGTTTTTCTTACACTTTTGCTTACCTTAGTGTTAACTTTCCCTAAGTGTAGCGATTTTAGGGGAGCATATGAGTACTCTCTAGGTGATTTATGCTACTTTTTCCTGATTCTCTAGATCTCTTATATGTTACTATTTTTTTCACTACCTTTTCTTATCGATAGTTTATTATTAGTAGTAGTACATTTTATTTTGCTGATGTTTTAAGTATGTTAGCCACACTTTATGTTATTTGGATTGATATACTTTATACGTCAAAGAAAAAGGTTTTGGAGCTGGTAGTCTCAGTGTTAGCAGTCTTTGTATTTGGTAGTCTCAGTGTTAGCAGTCTTTTTATTCCATGGGATGGGATGGAGGAATGTATTCCCTCGTTTCTACCATTCCCGAACCCTACCAATAGTTTTTCCTTATGAGTGACTGAATACTTTTGTTGTTTTGGTGAAAATTGTAACAATTCATTTTATTAAATATGTAAAGACTTTCTCACTAGGTGTTATTAATAACTAGTGGGTTATCACCTGGGCTTCGCGGCGGGTTCGAAACGCAAATAAAACTAAGCAAATCACAAACTTTACGATTAAAAACCATGTTGCGACGGTATCTTCGAAAGTCACAAAAAAGTTATGTTGGTGTATATGAAAGCCAAGTTATTCGAACAAAATTTACACGAAATATAACGATAAATGAACCGACTACGGATTACAACGAATTGGTTTAAGCGTAGACAAAAAACACGTCGAAACAATGTACTAAGAGATGAACGCCAATAGTTTAAAAAACCGAACGATTTAAAAAACGTTTAAAACAACCGGTGGTTTAATGACAATGTTACGAAATTTCACGTCTAAACGTGGATAAAAATAACCCTCATGGTGCGTTAATATAAAAAAACGGAACCATAAAAAAATCATGTAACAGAAATTTCATTGAAAACTCCAAGGGGTGCAAATAAAAATTAAACTAACACGTAAAGAAAAAATGAATTTATTAAGGCTGAAACTATGTGCACACCTTGGTTGGCTATCTGCACACTTAGGGTTTACCTACGCTGCGTATAGATCTATACGCAGAGTATAGGGTTACCCTGCTACGCTGCGTATAAGTCAAACCTAGTACCATGTCAAATCTGTCTGACATACGCTG
This sequence comes from Helianthus tuberosus, assembly GCA_030545235.1. Classification (NCBI taxonomy): domain Eukaryota; kingdom Viridiplantae; phylum Streptophyta; class Magnoliopsida; order Asterales; family Asteraceae; genus Helianthus; species Helianthus tuberosus. Next base: position 149,048,313 of record CM060371.1, on the reverse strand, counting down.
CGTATAGATCTATACGAAGCGTAGGTACAAAAAGGTAGATGCTGCGTATAGACCTATACGCAACGTAAGTCAGACAGATTTGACATTGATACGATGTTGTCTAGGCACGTGAATAAAGCTATACGCAGAGTATAGAGATATACAAGGCGTATGATTGTGAATTCAAAAGTGTATTTAGACATCCATCTCTGCCTACGAATTCAAACACACGCTTTCTTCACTTGTTCTGTATACACTCACTTCCTCTGTATCAAACACCATATTGTTAAAATGTCATCATTTTGGGATGGGAATTATTTCTTTAATCACTATTCTAACGACGCATGGGGAGTAAATGATGCTAATGAGGAGGAGGAGGTTGTGTCTGGTGTCCCTGTTGATCAAAAAATACAGTTGCCAGACTTGAACGAGACTCCGACTCCACCTGTTCATGAACCATACTACCCGGCGCATCAAGTGTATCTGGATTACGGATACAGGTATGAATCTCCGTACGTGCAACAAGGTAATCTGGAAGGATACGTAGGATACGGTGCTGAGAATGCACCTATTGATGAACCATATTACCAGACGCAGCAATCGTATCCGGGTTACGGATACGGGGGTGAAGTTTCTTACGTGCAACAAGATAGTTCGAATAGATACGGAGGATACGGTGGATACGGTTATGAGCCTCGTAACACACCACTGTATGATGATTATCAACCATCTACCCCGGGAAATCCGTTTCAAATACAGGAGGTATCACATTAAGATTTGTATTATTCTTATTATTATTATTGTTAATATTATATTGTTATTATTAATATTATTGTTAAAATTATATTGTTATTGTTATTATTATTATTTGTATTTTTGTTATAATTCTTAATATTATAATAATAATTATTGTTGTTAAAATTATTATAATTATTATTATTGTTAAAATTATTATAATTATTATTATTGTTAAAATTATATAACTATCGTCAATATTATTATTATTGTTGTTAAAATTATAACTATTATCATTATTGTTAAAATTATATTGTTACTGTTAATATTATTATTATTATTATTATTGTTATTATTATTGTTGCTGTTGTTAAAATTATATTGTTACTGTTAATATTATAATTATTATTGTTATTGTTATTATTATTATAATTATTATTACTGTTAAAATTATATAACTATTGTCAATATTATAATTGTTATTATTATTATTGTTAAAATTATTATAATTATTATTATTGATAAAATTATATAACTATTGTCAAGTAAATAATAATAATTATTATTATTATTGTTAAAATTATAACTATTATTATTATTATTATTATTGTTAAAATTATATTGTTACTGTTAATATTATAATTATTATTGTTGTTGTTGTTGTTGTTGTTGTTGTTGTTAAAATTATATTATTATTGTTAATATTCGTATTGTTGTTAAAATACGTATTATTGTTAATTAATTATTAATATTATTATTGTTAATAACGTAACTGTTTTTTAGTGTTTCATGTCTCTAACTGATTTGAAGAATTGGGTACAAGCAACGAGCAACGAGAAAGGAAAATGGTTACGTAATTGTTATCCGCCGATTGAAAAATATTGGTGGTAGTACGGGGATGGTATGGCTTGTGTGCGACCATAGTGGTGAGCACCGTAGTAAAGTAACAGTTAGGAAAGCTGGTAGCAAAAAAATTGGTTGGCCCTTTTTCATTACTCGCTATGCGGGACGTGACGAATGACCGCGAACCTACAACGAGTCTGTTGGGCCACACTTTTGTGCGAAGATTTACTGAAGTCGAATACAAGCTAGTGGAACAGCTAACTGCTCAAAACATGGAGCCACGTAACATATTTCAAACCCTAAGAAAGCAATTTCCCGACAGCCTACATGTTCAGAAAGACGTGCAAAATGCGGTACAAAAAATTCGAGCATCACTGATGGACGGAAAGACTCCATGCAGGCACTGGAAAGCATGCTGCATGAAAACCGATTCATTTACGACACCCGACAGGAACCCAAAACAGATGTCGTAACAGAGCTTTTCTTTGTTCATCCTCGTTCAATCACTATGTGGCGTGCATTCCCGCACGTGCTGTTGATCGACGCGACCTACAAAACAAACATCTACAATGTGCCATTTATCTAGGTTGTGGGTTTGACGTCGACCAACAAGTCTTTTTGTATCGCACATGCCGTTATTTGCAAAGAACGAAAGGATAACTTCATGTTGGTGCTTGAGCGGATCAAGTCAATGTTGCATGAATGTATGATGCCGCGTGTGATAGTCACGGATAGAGAGCTAGCCCTAATTAACGCTTGTGCTAAAGTATTCCAGAACGCGTCTAGGTTTCTATGCCGGTTTCACATCGAACAAAATATATGTAAACATTGCAAGCAAGGGTTCAATAAATTAGATTGGGAGAAATTTATGTCGTACTGGCGGAGAGTGTGCGACTCTGCTTCAGAGCCCATGTACAAGTACAACTTGGACAAATTGTATAACCGACTCATGGCTGCCAACCGGGAAAGTAAGTGTGCCTTCAACAAATGACTCACCCAATCTATTATATTTTACACACGCTTTTACATTTCATTATTTTATTTTTGCAAGGGTCTTTAATTATGTCTACAAAAACTGGCTCAAAGATTATAAAGAGATGTTCATTTGTGCGTGGACTAATAAGTGTCGCAACTTTGGTCAGCGCACCACCAACAGAGTTGAGAGCCAACACGCAAATTTAAAAAGATACGTTACGCGTGGGAGTTTATTGGAGCGAATAGCAAGATGCGTCATTGATATAGTTGAGACTCAGTTAGGGTAAATACAAAAAAGTTTCACCGAACGCATCGAAAAAACGATGAACCACCACAGACATTGAAAGGTTTCCTATACAGCACTTGATTTGCTGGAAGGAGAGCTAACGAAGAAGCTGGAGGTGTTACGGAAACTTAACGCGTCATGTGGTTGCCATATGTGGCTTAGTTGTGGGTTGCCGTGTGCTTGTAGGCTGGAAAAGTACAAACGTACAGGTAAAAAATATTAAACCTACAAACCTTTTGTTATTTAGTACGATTTAGTTGTTTCTCACACCGTATTGACTTAACTGTGCAGAGCGTAAGATACAACTCCACGACGTAGATGTATTATGGCGTAAGCTTGACTTACTACCATGTAAACTAGTAGATGAGGAAGTCGATGTTGTAGCAGAGCTCAATATTGCGTGGCAACAATTAGAGTCGCAATCCCCCGCTCAGAAAAAAAGTTTGCTTTCAGAGATAAAAGTGGTCTTAAACCCGAAATCGTCAGCTAAGAAACCACCGATTGTCCAGCAAAATACTCGCGGTCGGCCTACATCAAAGAAAGTACAACAAGGGCTAGAAGAAGCTGCGAGGTTAGACGAAGCTGCGAGAAACAGCTCCTATGGCGAGCCAAACAATGTATATACCGCTTCCCCACAACCTAGGTACGATTTACCCCGACACAGCTCATACGTACCATCACAGGGCTCTCATGGAACTGGTTCGGTTGTAAAGTCTGAAAAACCTAAAATGCAACGAAGCCGTTCAACGAGTTCTAAAAAGAAGGAGACGCGGGATGATCATGGTTTTCCATTAATAAAGGGGGACGAGGACTTGTTAACCATTAAGAGGTTTAAGCATCAAATTCCATCGGAGTTTCACTCTTACATATCGCGTATACAAGATGTGACCCCAGACGGTCATGTTTGGTACATGTATGTGGTTGTCGGGTTAGGTTTTGAGGAAGACGTATGGCCCCGTATTCGAAATGATTTACTACTGGAGATTGACCATAACGAGCCGCTATGAACACATGTATTTGAAAGATATGACGAAGGAGACTTTAACCAGATACGTAACAACATCTCTTGGCATTCAGTGGAAGGGTGCCCTCTAAGTCCCTGGATAGAAATGCCCCACGCAGGGCTTCTCGTAGCGCAAAGGTACAATATCGTCCTCCACGTGCTAAGCATCGAAGGGAGCTATACGTTCTTCCCGTTAACGGATGCCCCTGTAGATCCATGACCTCAAGCGATAACGCTCATACATGTTTACGGGGGACATTTCATACATGCTAAGTTGGAAAGAGACTACCCCATGCCTACAGTGAGCCCATTGTGGTCGACACATCGAACAATAGCTGCAGAACAGTGGGAAGAAATGTATAGGCCGTGGTTACAGCACTGCTACGAGATAATCAACCCTAAATCAGACTTAGACAAAAACAAAGACCCGAGTTTACATGTTATCGAAGATTAAGCGGAAACTTGTATTTTTGTTAATTGTAGAATTTTTATAATTTATAATATTTGTATCATTTTTAATATTTATAATTCATATTATTTGTATCATTTTTAATTTTTATAATTCATAATATTTGTATTATTTTTAATTTATATAATTTATATTTGTATTATTTACCAATTATATTGTTTTTTTATAAATAAGCATAGAAATACCCCGAACTACACACAATAATTTTTTTATAAATAAACAAAGGAACACACAAAAAAAAGAGTTAATTGCCAAAATCGTCCCTGAGGTTTGGCCAGGTTTGCCATTTTCGTCCAAAATGACACTTTTGTACCAAATTGCCCCTAACGTTTGTAACTTTTTGTCATTTTCATCCAAACCACTAACTTAGTTTATTTTTTTTTGTTAAGTTGAGGATATTTTGATGAAACTGGCAAATACAAAACCACAGGGACGATTTTGGCAATTTACTCAAACTCTTTTAAATTTTTTTTATTTAATTAATTTTGTTACATATATAATAAAAAAAGAATATACATGCAATTTTTATATGAATAAAATAATAGCTTTGTCACATAATTTTTATAAATTTTCATCCAACCACTAACTAAGTTAAATTTTCTATTAAGGCGAAGGATGTTTATAAACTAAGACATAAATTAATTTCTAATTTTTTATATAGATCAGTTTATAAAAATAAAATCTACTTAAACCTCTAAATTTTATAAAACTAAAATGTTGGTGACCTTATTGAAAAAGGTGAAATAAAAAAATCTTATCATATGTACCAAGTTTGTAATTCATCTTCTACTCTTTTAAATTCGCTACTAAGGAAAAATAGAAGCCAGTGCCCCCCCCCCCCCCACTCTATCAAACAACGTATCGTTACCAGACCTTAAAATTACCCACCAAATTGTAATTATAATGCTATGAACCAAAAGTTTCTTTACTCAAGCCACTCAGAATAAGTATTAGTTAGTTACCCTCGTAATCTTAATTAAATAGATATTTTATTTCTACCAACATATTTCCTAGGTGCTCAACACATTTAAAAAATATGTAACGTTTTACCATTTTTTTCTATCTCTACAACTGATAAATGCTAAAAGTTGTAATCGATTCTTATGTGTTGCACACCAATGACGTTTTCTCTTTATAAAACCGATTTATATAAGGAAGTTGTAAATTAATTTCTGTCTTAATTTATAAAATTTACAACATCCTTCACCTTAACAGAAAAAATAAACTGAGTTAGTGATTTGGATGAAAATTTATAAAAATTATGTGACAAAACTATTAATTTTTTTTTTCTTCTAAAAACTCCATGTATATTCTTTTTTATTATATATGTAACAAAAATAATTAAATAAAAGAAATTAAAAAGGGTTTGAGTAAATTGCCAAAATCGTCCCTGTGGTTTTATATTTGCCAGTTTCATCCAAATATCCTAAACTTAACAGAAAAAATAAACTAAGTTAGTGGTTTGGATGAAAATGGCAAAAAGTTACAAACCTTGGGGGCAATTTGGTACAAAAGTATCATTTTGGACGAAAATGACAAACATGCCCAAACCTCAGGGACGATTTTGGCAATTAACTCCAAAAAAAATACAAAAAATGGACCTTTATATACGCTGCGTATGAAACGAAAATGACATAAATACCCCTGAATATGGCTTCGTATAGCCTCAACTTAAGGGTAAATTGGTAAAAAGGCACTTCATATACGCATCGTATAGAGCCATACGATGCGTATACAAAGGGCGGACAAATTTCCCCCCCCCCCCCCCAAAAATCAAACTTTAACAATTTAAATATGTTAAATTACGATTTTACCCCTGTGTTTTGTCTATACGATGCTGGATACAAGGATATAAATGTCATTTTCTGACCTTTATATACGCTGCGTATGGCTCTATACGCAACGTATAAAAAGGTCTGAAAATGTCCTTTTTATCCCTATGCCAGGCTTCGTATAGACTATACACAGGGGTAAAATGGTAATTTTCCGAACTTTATCTACGCTGCGTATAGAGCCATACGCAACGTATATAAAGGTCAGAAAATGACATTTATACCGTTGTATCAAGCATCGTATAGACATTACACAGGGGTAAAATGGTAATTTGCCAAGTCAAAGCTGCTTTTTTGACCTTTGCCTAAGATGCGTATAGATCTATACGCATCGTATAGGACCTGATATAAAGCAGATAATCTCTTACACAGTTCAGTTCATCCCCAAATCAAAATACACACAAATACGTTCAATACGAAGGGCGATTACGTATTTGGACCGTATACGAAGCGTATTTGAAGCATAAAACAGGTAATTCTTCAACCTAATTCATTAATTTTGATTTTTTTTTATGTATTTCATCCGTAATTTAGTTGTTTTTTAGGTAAATTATAGAAATTGCAGGGTGTGGATTAGGTGTATTTGTGATGTATTTCATCTGTAGTGTTAGGGTTTATGGTATTTGAAACTTGGTTAGGGTTTATAGTATTTGGTATGTGGGTTTGTGGGTTAGGTTGAAACTTGGTTAGGGTTTATAGTATTTTGTTACTAATTGATCAGTAGGGTTTTTATAATGTTTTTGTTAGTACGAAACTAGTTCGGTCAATTCGAGAAACAACTAGAAATTATAGTTTTAGAACTAGGGTTTGTATTTGGGTTGGAACCAATAAAAACCAATTGGATTTGGAGTTATATATTGTTTTGACAGATTTTAAGCATCTGTTTTTAAGCGTAATTGGATTTTGTAGCATAATGCTTAATGTTTGATCCATAGCTGGCTCACTCGAGGCGCAAAGGGCGAGCCCTGGGCCTCCGCGCAAGGCGCTTAAAAAGCCGGGGCTTTTTTAGGCGAGGCGTATGGTGTAAAAATACAATTTTAGGGGGTTTAGACATGTTTGAAGCTTCTTTAGGGCTAGTTTTAGGTAGATTCCAGACTTGTTTAGTAGGGGTTTAGACATGTTTGAAGCTTCTTTAAGGCTAGTTTTAGGTAGATTCCATTAGAGTTGGTATAATTGTTTTAAACATGTTCAAGCCAGTTCAGACGGTTTTTGGCTAGAATTTTGTCGGAACTTTGTTGTATCTTAAGTATACGTTCAATAGGGTTTTTATATTGTTTTTATTATAAATATATATTATAACGGTCTAAAATTATATTATTTTTTGGTTTTCAGGATGATGACGGACAATGAAATGGATGACCAGCTAGACCACTTCAATCAAGAGGATCAGTTGGAGCAGCAACAGCAGCGGCATGAGCTGTCGGATCCTCTCGAGGGTCACTCATTCTTGGAGTTTCCTCGGGAGTCCGACGCTGCTGTCCGTTGCGAGAAGCTTCGGAAGATGCATGTCGGTGCCCACTTTGCGGTTTCTTGGGATACCCACCGGACCCTCGCGTGTGAAGATTGGGCGCGGGAGTTTATTCCCCGTGGTTCACCGTGGGATCGGCTTTTTGAGCTATCTTATATGCCGACCTGCAGGGAGATACTCGTCGAGTTTCTGGCGTCGTTCGAGTTTCATCCTCGTCGGCTAGACTAGGTTGTGGACCCGGTGCAGGCCCCCCCCCTCGCTCGAGGTTTCTTTTCGCATGGCCGGCCAGGCGCGTTCTATGTCGCTTGTAGAGTTTGCGCGTCATAGCGATTTCTATACGGAGGCTGAGATCGCTACGGATCTATATACGCAGGTACGTTTAACACTAATTTCTGTATTGTTATTGTCACAGCCCCCGACCCTACCCTGGGAGCGGGAGCCGTGAACTAGCCAAGTGGTACCGTTGTTTATTAATTATGCAGCGGAAAAAATTTTCATCAGGATCGTAGTTAGGAAATGATTTCAGAGTTTGTAAAACACCAAACTTTTAATATTAAACAAATGGGCTAAAACCCATATTTAATTCAATTGTTTTATAGCGATAAACCCAAATAAATAAAACATAAATTTCTTCTTTTATTCAGGTATTTATAGCCACTTTATTTAAGCCTTCAGTGCTCCATAGCTGGCTTCTATTATCTTTATAGCAAATTACCTGAAACACGTTTTGAAAACATTTTATCAGTAATAAATACTGGCGAGTTCATTCCATTTTTATAAAAATATATTGTTATACTTTTACAGCATTAAGGTTTGTATATTTGTTTATATTTACCCAAAAACTCAATTAGTATTTGTCACATGGTGGCAGTTCCGATGTGACGGTGGTCATATCACTCATTGGCTCACTTTCGTCCAATAGTGAAGCTTATCAAGTAATATCTATATTATATATTACTATTATTCAAAGGTATTTGTCACTAGGTAATTCCCGTGACGGTGGTCATATCACTGTTGATCATTCTTTCAACTAGTGACTGTGGTCATATCACTGTTGATCATTCTCTCAACAAGTGACTCTGGTCATTTCACTGTTGACCATTCTCTCAACTAGTGACTCTGAACTTAGTAGTATCCCGTGACATTACTTTGTCAAATATATTTTCTATAGCACAAAACCAATTAGCCCAGAAAATGAAATATATCATTTTCTGTCAAATTAATAGCTATAACTTTATCAAATATAATATATTAACTAAATAATTATGATATTATGATTTAATATATTTAACATGACTAATATTTAAAATATAATCTTAGTATATTAAAAGTAGAATATATTATATTTGACATATTTTATTATGATATACATTTATGTCAAATATAACATGTAATAATTTCGTATAGTACATATTATATTTGTAGAAATAGTTCAACTAAAAGTAGTCTAGTATATATTCAAGTAAGTTACATTCAAGCTACAAAATTTACAAAATATGACGTTTAATAATGGCTTTTAGGTACCTTTTGTCACTTGTAGTTGAAATATTCTCGTTTACATATAAAATATGAAATAACAGTATTCTCGTTGTATATATTCAATGATTTAATTGTATAGGTATTCAATATGATATTTAGTAATATATTCAATATGTCTAAAGTTTAGACAATAATAAATTTAGTTATGTCATAGCATATTGAATATATTACTATATTCACTTATTTAATATAGTTATTACATAAATTTATTATTATTATTACAAAATTTATATTGCCCATTCAATATATCTTATATAAATTTATAAGATATAGAGTAAATTACCCCTTTATGTTGACACCAGATTGCAAAGTGTGTCCTTTGTCTTCAAAAATTACAAAAAACATACTCGATGTATGCAAACTCTTGCACGTTATGTCCTTTGGCTATAACTAAGTTAATTTTTACAGTTAAATTTGACCAAGTGGACCCCATATAAGGGTATTTTGGTCATTTACCTTATTTACTCATATTAATAAACATAAAAATAATAAATAAAACAATTAAAATATTATATATATTTACCATAGTCAGACTTGCAGACTGTATACAAATCTCCATCAAAATATATTGTATACAAATCATTCAAGTTGGATAATCTTTGTTTGGTCATCTTTAGCAGCCATGTCCACCCACCCACCCTCTTCCTTCCACAGCTCTCTCTCAATATTCTGGTGCCACCACCACCTGCCCCTACCCCACCCCAACGGTGGTGTCTGCAACTTACTGGACCCTCGCCGGAAATTTGAAACTCGCCGGAGCTTGTTCTACCACGTCCTGCACATCATCAAAAGGTATAATCTGCACCATTTATTTTATGTTTGAATAGGGAGCAAAACCCCTAACATAAACTCGAAAATTGATACACAATGCGGCCTGAATTAGATGTTAAAAGGGATAGGGTATTCAGGTTGGGTAATAAGATGAAGAAGTTGATACTCGTTGGAATGCGGCCTGAATATGAAGAAGGTAAGCAGCGGTGTGGCAGTGGTGGTTTCGTCGGAGGAAGACGACGACAGAGGATGCAATTTGGGTGTTGTGAGATGGAGAATGGTGGTTGAATAGGGTTTTTTTGGCCGGATTTTGAATAAGGTGGGTTTTGATAAGATTCTGGTGGTTGTGGTGGTGTTGGGTTTTGGCCGGTTTTTTATGGTGGTGGGTTTAATCTGACTTGGGGGGTCGGAGGTGGTGGGAGGTTGTAATGGTGGTGGTTGTGAGGTAGAAAAATGAAGAAGATGGGGTTTTAATAAAGTGGAGGGGAAAAGACAATAATGCCCTCATGTGGGAACCATGTAATCAGAGTTAACTGTAAAAATTAACTTAGTTAGGGCCAAAGAATATAATGTGCAAGAGTTTGCATACATCGAGTATGGTTTTTGTAATTTTTGAAGACAAATGACACACTTTGCAATCTGATGTTAACATAAAGGACGAATTTTGTAATTTACTCTAAGATATATTCAATGATTTAAGATAGTAATGTAAAAATAATATTAGTTAAAAGCTAGGGCTACTGGGGCACAATTCCTCCGTGCTTGTGGTCATGCTACTATTGGCTAACTTTTTGGCCAATAGTAACGAGTGTCAAGTAACGTATACAAAAACTTAATCACTGTAAGTATAACTGGTAAACATTTAGGGTTTTGTAAAGCATTTTTAAATATAACTGTATCACAAAAAGGTGATAAAAAGAAGAATGACTCACTTTGTAACTTTAGGGTTCAGCTAAAAGACTCCTGATATAATCTTGGGTATAACTCCTGAGCTATTTAATAAAATATATAATGCACTCGTGTTAAGTATAATAACCTAATTTCAACTTTATCAATACAACCCGAGACAGAACCCCAACGAACTTAGTCAGGCAGAGCCTTGACATGCGTTACGGGGCCCTAGATTAATCGGACAGGGTATCGACTCAGTGATCAGGGGTTAAAACACTTAAAAGGGGGCAGGGCTTTATTATTATTACAGGTTTAATATTAAAGAAGAAAGAAAAGAAAAAAAGGAACTTAGAGAGAGATGGCGAGAGAGACAGAGATATGGAGAAGGTTTGAGCAGCGTTTGAATGTCTATCACTACTCCTATTTATAGTTAAATGTTCTTGGAGAACAAGTTGAAGCATTTAATTCCTCTGACCTTGAGCTTCCACGTATTCCCTATATACACATTTCATTTTTTCTTTGGTTAGTTTATTTTATAATTATTTTATTCATATTTCGTACACTTTAATATGTAAATTTTGATTATTCTTATTTTATTAATTTATATATTATAATTAATTCAGCTGCTTCACTTATTTGGCCTTATAATATGACGTTTTAGAAACCGATGAATATATCTTTAGAATGAGAATATTTGTGTCTACATTTTGACCCAAGTTTCATTAAAAACGGAGTAGGTTCAAATATGATGTATTTTTATAATTTTAACGGTTCCTAGGTCCGTCCAGGTACTTCATATTTCTAATAGTCAACTTACCCGTACTCTACCAGTCTACCCGTTTAATAATATAAGTTTTATATACTTTATTTTAATATAAAAAATATGGAATTGTTACATCCTGCCCACCTTGTTTTAAATCTCGTCCTCCAGATTTGGGCTACGATGTCTCTTTTAGAGTTATGTCACATCTTAGTCAATAATAACAGTATTAAGGTAAATGATACAGAATCAAAACATCAAATTTTGTGAATACGAGTTGTACAATAAATAGGGCTCAATGGTTCAACTGAATTATTTCAAGAAATCGATGTCAAATGAATGAGATGAAATAATATAATTTCCAAGGTGACTAGGTTCAAGCCAAAAGAAATATATGATCAATAGATGTCCAAGTTAAATGTTTACAAGTTTTGAATGTCTTTTAGAATCAATAGAATTCTTTTTCAAAAGAAAACTTACTTTGATTGTCAACTGAGGAAGACTTAGAATCAATAAGATCAAATGAATAAAAGTACGAAAATGATTTGTTAACTATCGAACCATAACATGAGAAAAATCAATGTGTTGACATTTATTGAATTGCAAGGATACACCGAAATACAATAGAGTTTAATGTATCATTGTCTTAATACATAATTGTATCAAGACTACTTTTGAATGATGAATCAAAGGAAAGACGTATGTGGTTTTGCATTGTTAGTGCATTTATGTCTATAGCCTTCGTCAATCCGAGCCGTAGAGAGAAACAGAAGAAAACGAGTCGTTATGATGTAATATCTAGACAAAAGGCATGGTGGCAATATTGTAATTAATGAGAAATCTCATTAAAAGCCAAGGCCTATAAATAGGAGCTTTATGTTTAGATTAGAGACTTTTGGCTCATTTGTGTTTTGGAGAACTCTAGATCTAGAGAGAGAGTCTAGAGAGAGAAAGTACTCCAAGTGATTCACGGTTCTTGTACGTTATCAGATTTTATCAAAGAATCACGTTTATATTACGTCATGTGTGTTTAGGTCGCGTTCGTGTACGGATTCCGCACGTTTCACGTTCGTTTCGCAATCGTTTCGGAGTCAAAACCGGTCCTACAAGTGGTATCAGAGCAGGAGCTCGATTGCACTGATCCAACACACAATTCTACTCGTGATTTCATCGATTTCAGATTCGGATTTCATCTTTTTCTTCATCTTTTTCATATTTTCACGTTTTACACTGTTTTTAGTCAAATTGAACAGGTTTTTACGGTCCAAATAAGTTATTTTTTTGATATGTTGTGCGAAAACATCTGATTTACAACCCTACCAAGTTTCAGATCCAAACTCCTAGCCGTTTAGGAGATATTCGAGTTTTTAGGTCCGATTTAGTTTGAATGTGACACTGACCGTTTGAAAGCAGCCTTCCTGTTTGAAACTGACACCTTCCCGTTTGAAAATGACACTTCCTGTTTGAAACTGACACCTTCCCATTTGAAATTGACACATCCTGTTTGAAATGGGGGTTCCCGTTTGAACTGACAGTTTGAAGCGAGCACCTTACAGTTTGAAAATGACTGAAAGTTTGAGGGTGTGACAGTTTGAGGGTGTGACAGTTTGAGGGTGTGAAAGTTTGAAGGCATGACAGTTTGAGGGTGTGACCGTTTGAAGGTGTGACAGTTTGAGGGGTGACCATTTGAAACACGATTCCAGTTTGAAAGAGTCTGTCAGTAGTTCACGTGATACAATTGATTTGATCAGATCTATATTCATCGGTGTACATGTGACTAAATTGCATCGGTCTAATCAGATTACGAGATAGTGTGATTAGTAGCATGTGATTGATTTAATTTGGTTCAGTATTCGATACATTTGAGGGTCAAGCACATTTGAGGTCCAATGAGAAATTAGGTGTCATAAATTCGAGTATATACATTCACGAGATCTATAGGTTTTGTGAATTGCATGTGAATTGAGTTGTCAGATCATTATCATTTTGTCGATCATTAATTCCAATTAAGAAGTGGTCCAATAGAAACATAGTAAATTCAGAATTGCATGTGATCTTGATTAAAAGCAATTACACTGATATGGAATGAGTTTTGAATCATAGTTACATGTGATATTGTTTTGAAAAGTTTGAAAACGTCACCCAACCAACTCAAGATTTTGTCGAGTAGTGATTTCAATTTTTGTCATCTTGTACCATTGATTAAAGTGGTCCAAGTCATGTCTTTGTGAATCAGGTCGTGTGTTGGAAAAGGTCATTTGGAATTAATTCACTCCTTTGAAAAGTTCATCAGTCCATACGAAGTGAACTAGTCCATTTAGAAGTGGTCCAAGTTGTGTTTTTGTGAACAAGGTCGTTTGAATTTGATCCGGGTCATAGCAGTCCGCACAGTGTGTCAACCTTCAGTCCGCACAGAAAATTCACCAGTTCGAGTATTATTTTGATTCAGTTATTTGATAGTGTTTAAACTGATAAGTGTTTGTTTGTTTGTTGATTCAAGGTTTACATCATAGCTGAGGAATTCTTTAACACGTTTTTCAACGCATTCACATCCGAATCGTCCGAGGTTGCAAATGTTACACCAAAAACCATCACTAAGGTGCTCAATGAGAACATCAAGCACGATAACTTTTATGGAACTCACTCAAAGCCACCAACTCTGGATAGCATTGAAGATTATACCTGGTGGAAAGAACGTTTCATCAACTGGGCAAAAGCGTATGCTCATGAAAGCTGGTTCTGCCTGGAGTATGGGTATGAAAAACCAAAAGACGAGAAAGGCGAAGATCTAGTATTCAAGAAGTTTTCCAGAGAAGATAAAGCTGAATACGGAGCTGAACAAAGAATGATAGCATTGATCCAGTCAGCAATCAGAAATGATATTTTTGCTTTACTAACTCATGATGGGTCATCTAAGTCTGTCTGGGAAGCTTTACGTGTTAAAGCTGAAGGGGGTAAACAGATTAAAAAGAACAAAATCGCTTTATTAAAGAAAGAATTTGATCTGTTTGATAACATAAAAGGAGAGTCGGTGAGGCAAATGATTGAGAGATTCTGTCATCTTAAAATTGAATTGGAAAGATTAGAGATAAATAAAACAAGAGAGGAATTGATAGACAAAGTGATTGAAGCGTTACCACGAGCTGATCAGTGGCAAACGTTTGTTTTTATTTTGAAAAATGATGCTTTGTATGATACAATTACTCTTGATGCTTTGTTTGAAAAGATTGAAAGTCATGATCTGGAGCTACAAAAGCAAAACAAGATGACTGATTCTTCACATCAACAGAACGTTGGCTTGTACTACAAAGGCAGTATGCCTCCTGATAAAGGTGTTGTTTCACCAAAAACAGCATTTAGTGGTGAAAAGATGAAAGAACCACCAACAACGTCAACAAGTCATCATTCTGGATATCATTCATCTTCAAAGACAAATTCTGATGAATCTGAAGAAATTCTGTGCAACATTGCTCTTAAACTGAAGAATTCTCCTGCAATGAGCATAAATGCAGCTAAGCAACAAATGAGTTTCCTTGCATCTGTTATGGAGTCATATGAAGGTCTTGTAGCTGGCAAAATTGGAAACTCCGAATTGACCAAAGAAGATTACGACCAGATTGATCCGGAAGAGATGGAGCTCATTGACATCCGTTGGTGTTTAGCTAGTTGTATTCGCAGAGCTCAGAGGTACATGGAGATTACCGGGAAACAATCGCTTGGAGGTGCTTCAACAAAGCTTGGATTCGATAAATCCAAAGTGACCTGCTTCAGATGTAAGCAAAAGAGTCATTTCAAAAGAGAATGCAGAAACTCTGAAGTTGCTGAAGGAAGTGAACGTCCTTTCAACGATGACTATTATCGAAAGGCAATCTACCATCGAAGCAGAGAAGAGCCAAAGTTGATTGAAGATAAACCAAAAGAAAAGTCAAGAGCATATGCAGTAATCTATCCCGATGAAGGATTTGACTGGAGCACAGTTTGTCCAGAAGAAGATCGTTTAGAGAATGTTCGAAAAACAGCTCAAGGGAGAGCTATGACAGAAGAAAGAAAGTTTGTTTTTGTTGCTGAGATTCAAGATGAAAACAAAGACAAAGACACTGCTGAAATCCGTGAAGAAAAAGTTGAGATCAAAGAGAAAACTCGAGAAGAGATCTTGAGTGAGAAGACCTACAGAGAAAGAAACGTGGTCTACAACAGAATGGATGACATGCGGGAAGAGTATGAGATGGCTGTCGGTAGCAAAAGATGGGATAAAAAGAGAGAATGCTATTATAACAGAGAAGGAGAACCGGTTGTTCCCAAGAAAGACATAATCTTCGATGATGTTCTTCTCAAAGTCCCGTTGAGAGCTGAATACTATAGAAATGTGATGAAAGATGACACATACGTTAAGAGGTATGAAAAAGAGATCAGATATGCCATGTTATCGTGTCTGAGAAAAAGGGATGAAGAAAGAATGAAGAAGAGTGTTGAAGAAATGGTGAACAATCTGAAGAAAGCTGCTGAAGAGGTTAAAGCAGAAACTGTTGAAGTTGAAGCTGTGAAGGAAATCAAAAGTGAAGAAGTTGTTGTGACTGAAGAGGTTGAAAAAGTTGTTACTGAAGAACAGCAGATAGAAGAAGAGATAAAGAAAGAAGAAGAAGAAGTGAAGAATGAGAATTTGGAAACTAGTGATGTTGGTGAAGAAGTTGGTGTTGAAGGAAAGAAGAATGATGCTTATCAGACAGATGCAGCAAACACCGAAGTGCCAATCACTGAGGTAAATTCTAAGTCTGAAATCTTAAAAACGGTTGAACAGTGCAAGAAATGCATGGAACCGTGCAGAACTTGTACTGAAAAAGATGAGCAATTTAGAACAAGAGATCTTGAGTTCACAAAAATTGAAAAGATTTTCAAAGAAAAATGCAAAGAAATGCTAGAAAAAGAAAAAGTTTTTAAAGAAAATGATGAAAAACTTTCAGAAAAATGTAACAAATTAGAAAAGGAAAATGAAGTTTTGAAAGAGAATGTTTTGAAAATGACAAATGAATGTGAACAAAAAGAAATTGCTTGTCAAGAAATGAAAAAGGAATATGACTCAATGAAATTATCATATCACATTACAAAGGAGTCATATGATAAAGTAAAAGACGAAATGAAATATGCTCAATCAAGAATGAATTATCTTTCTGAAACAACCAAAGAGCTTAAACGAATGTATTCTATAAAACAAGATGTTGTTAATTCTTATATTGAGGATGTTGCTAAGCTAAAGCGACAGATTGCTGATTTAGAACAGGATAACAACAAGTTAAAAAGTTACCACGTGTCGTCATATGTGCTTGAACGAATTTTCAATATAAAACCAGGTGATAGTGAGTTTGAGCAGAACAAGAAAGGCATTGGCTCAGAGTTTCATCAAGTTCCACCACCGGGAAAATTTGCATTTTATGATGAGGAAAAGGTCGAAAAAGCTTTCAACATGGTAGACCAATTGCCAGATAACATTGACATAACCTATTCCAAATCTGATGAGTCTCATGATTCAGAGGTGGTAGGTAAAGTCGTTGAAAGTGTGTTGAAAGAAGAGTCGGTTGATACAGGTAAATCTGAATCACAGGATGAAGATGAAAGAAATCTTCATGATGGTTATCTGAAAAACACAAAATCCGAGGAAAGTTTGAATGATGATTCAAAAGGATTGGTTTATACCATGATTGGATCGGACAAATTGTCCTTAGATGTTGTATTCCCGATTCAGAATGTGATTTCAGAAAAAGTTAATAAAGTTTTCAAAATGGTTGAGATTGAGAAGTCTGAAATTTCAAAGTTTGTTGGTAAGAGTCGTAAAGGTTCGTATAACAAACCTGGTTTCAAAAAGAAGAACATGAAGGCTGGGTTGGGTTATAAGAAGAAACAACATCGAAACAAAAATGAGACGCCGAATTTTCAGACAAAAATGAGTTTTGTTCAAGGAGGCAGTTTAGAAAAAGAAAAAGAACTCAAAATGAGACAGTCTAATGATGAGTTCTTTGCTAAAAAGGAAAAGCAACAACCACAGGTCAAAGATGTGTCCATGAGAACATGTTTCAAATGTGATCAAAAAGGACATCTTGCACGCAAGTGTTCAAATCTAAAACCTGTGGATGTTGACAAAAAGAAGATTGATGCTGAGAAACAAAAATCTGAGAATGTGAGACAAAGGTCAACCAAAGTTGATTCAAAACAAACTTGGAGATACAACACAAACAAGTTTGCTTCGAATCAAAATTGGAAATTAAACCAGAACAGGTTTGATTCAAAACAGACCTGGAATTCTCACACACCCAGATTCAGAACAACACAAAGTTGGAAAACATCTATTGATATGACAAAACCCCAAGAGTTTTGGAAACCAAAAAATGTTGTTCAAAATCAAAGTGTTCAAAAAGATTCACATTTTTACAAACGAGGAACACCAAAAGGTCAAAAATGGAGTGTAAAGAAACAGATGATTCTTGAAAAAGATGAAAAAGTTGAAGTAAAAGTTGAAAAGATTTTTGTGAAAGATGACAAAGAGTTTCCAGCATTGAATGAAAATTATTGTGTTGATATGCCTAAGGTTCAACAGACCTGGGCTAAATTGTTCAAGTAATCAAGTAGTCTGAATGTACAGGTGCTCAACAAATTCAAAGATTGTGAGAATGGAAGTTGGAGCAGCCTGGCACAACAAGGAGAGGAGGCTGCTGGATCCTGTGTTGGTTGAAACAGGAAGTTTATATGTTTTCTGTAAATAAATAAACAATATTTCAAAAACTCTAAAAATTTGAAAATTTTGAAAAACCAAAAATATGTTTGTTTTTAATTTTTGTCAAAAATTCAAAAATACAAAAATATGTGTTGATTGAATATGCCGAAACCCTCACGGCTGAACAAACATGATTACTTTCATCAGATTGAAAAACGGTTTTCAAACTGTAAAATATCAATGTGTTGTAAATCATGGGGGTACGTTATATTTTCTGCTTAAAGTGTTATATTTTCTGCAAAACAGAGCATGAGATGCAGAAAATGGATGGCGAGACAAAGCTATCAGTATTGGTTGTCAAATTTTCTTTAATGGTTTTGAATTTTAGGGGGAGTAATATTGTTAGAAAATACAAAAACATTTGAAAATTTGAAAAAGTCAAAAACATGATAAAATTCAAAAATTGAGTTTTTGTGTAAAAAGAGGAAATGATAGTACATCAGTAGACAGTTACAGTATGCTAAAGAAATGGAAAGTTTAAATGTGTTAAACGATCTCACCGTGGATGTGTTGGTAGATTTTTATACATTTAGTAAACTTTTTCGGGATATAAACCTAAAATCAAACTTGCTTATTTCGTGGGGAACACTACTTGGATATATAGGTAACCCCTGAAATCTCGTTTGAAAGGTTCCTTTTTCTGATATACTAGGTCTTTATGCTTAAGTGATATCTGGGGTATTATTCCGGGACTTCTGCTGAATGGAAGTTCTGACCTAGTCCTCGAATAATACTTTCTGCAATGCTTGAAACATTGTATCACCCTCAGCAAATTGATGAAACAATAAAATTGATAGTCATTGCTGTTGTAACAAAAGATCCTCTAAAGGGGACACACTCAAAAGTTGAGTCATGATCTCTCTGCTGAACGGTAGTTCTGACCTGAGCTCTCATGATTCTTCATAAATTATTAACCCCTTACAGATATCATTTGGGTTATAATTACCTGTAATACTGAATATTGGGATCTGGATACGGGAGTATATTCAAGAGGTGGTACACATGAATGAGTTTAAGTTCCTAAAATACCTAATTCGTATCCTGAATCAGTTGAACTTTGTGTGAAAATTTAAGTGGATCAGTATATCGACAATCTAAGTGAATTGTTTAATTCTTAATGTGTAACTAAGCTCAACGGTACTTGTGACTTGTCAAAAACTGATATGATCCTCTGACGCATACTCAAACAAAAATAGTGTCTGTAAATATGTTTGTACATATTTCTTTACTGCTTTATATTTTCAGAAAATACAAAAAGATTTTTGATTCTGCTTTATTTTCGACAACCGATGTCTGAGTGCTGAGTTTCAAAATCTAAGTAAGCTGATTGTGTTTCTGAAAATAAAACAAGTTCATTAATTTGAAACTTGAATAAAAAAATAAAAAATCAAAAACAGTTTGTGATATCTCCAAGGTCATTAGTTTGGACTTGGATGATTAACTGTGGGGGATTTGGATGCTTATACTGTTATAGAGCTAGTTTCCGATTCGATTCGATGAAACTGCCAAATTCATGAAAATTGTTTGTTTAGAATGTTTGAGTAAGCCAGGTTACAATTCCTGGATAGCTTAAATTTGAAATGTTGTTACTTATAAATGTTTGAGTGATTGCAGATGAGATTCCAGACTACGATCCCGGAAGCTGAGTCTAAGGGGGAGTCTGAAGACGAGCTCAAAGCAAGGGGGAGCTTGTAATCGAAAAGCAAGGTGTCGATCCCTATAGCACGGAAGCTTGACGAAAGGAGGAGCCTGATGAAGAAAAGAGTCTACAGAAAGGAGAAGCTGAAGCTGAAGACAGATCCACCGGGATTCTGTTCAAGAAGATTCAAAGAAAAAGAGAGAGAAAAAGAAGACGCTACGAGTTTGACTCAATGATCGAGATTGACTGCGGCAATATCCAAGGGGGAGTCTGTTAGTGCATTTATGTCTATAGCCTTCGTTAATCCGAGCCGTAACGAGAAACAGAAGAAAACGAGTCGTTATGATGTAATATCTAGACAAAATGCATGGTGGCAATATTGTAATTAATGAGAAATCTCATTAAAAGCCAAGGCCTATAAATAGGAGCTTTATGTTTAGATTAGAGACTTTTGGCTCATTTGTGTTTTGGAGAACTCTAGATCTAGAGAGAGAGTCTAGAGAGAGAAAGTACTCCAAGTGATTCACGGTTCTTGTATGTTATCAGATTTTATCAAAGAATCACGTTTATATTACGTCATGTGTGTTTAGGTCGCGTTCGTGTACGAATTCCGCACGTTTCACGTTCGTTTCGCAATCGTTTCGGAGTCAAAACCGGTCCTACAAGCATGATTGGTATGATTATGATGAGCCCAAGCTACAATTTTATATCGACGCCGCAAGGTGTCGTAGTGATTGAAATAGTTCAATAATTACGGTGACGGAACAAATTCACCGTTTTCGTAATCAACTGAAAGTTTTAATGAAGTAAATTTGGATATTCATTTCAAATAATGCTTATAGGATTTTCAATTGATAATGAAAGACCAAATGAATATCATAGGATTTTCAATCAATGATGAAAGAATCTTTTAGAGGTACACCGGAATATAATACGAATTTGTGTACTCTTATCATAACACATAATTGTATTAAGACTGTTTTATGCTAATGAATCAACATAAATTAATTAAATAAATAAATACGTATATCAGGTGTGAGAATGAGAATAGCTCAAGCTTCAAGTTAATGAAAAACGCCACCACAAGGTGTCGTAACCAAATAAATGATTCAGTGAAAGTGAAGACCAAACAAGTCTATCATGGTTCTGAATAAATGAAATACTTGACAGGATGCATTTATTTATAAACTTTTATTTGTACTAGGGTTAAATAATAACTTAACTTAGACATTACATATCAGCGATTACGTCTGGAATCATTTCTGCTTCTTATGTAGTAAGTACGAATGCTCGCGCGTTCTTCTTAGCTCCGTCTGTTGTTTTTGTCTCGCTGTCGGGGGCTTTAGTCAGTTTCGGGCAATATGTTTTGATGTGTCATGTTTCTCCGCAATTGAAACAAATATTAGTTTTCCTTCTACACTCTTCCTCTATATGCCCGGTCATCTTGCAGAAGTTACAGTAGGGTGTTCTCCTAAAACGACATTTTCCTGAATGCTTTTTATTACAATTTCTGTAGGTAGATTGCTCCAATGATGGTTCAGTTCCTTTCTTCTGGTAGAATTCTTGGGAAATTTTATGGGCTAACTCTTTCTTCTTGTTTTCTTCTTTTGTGCGGATTAGTCCATCTGTGTCGCAACTCCCGTCCCCTAACAACTCTGGGAACGGGCGGCAGCGGCCTGTTTCGGTGGTATCGGTGTTTATCATTTTGGCAGCGGAAATTACATCAGGATCGTAGTTAGGAAATATTTTATCAGAGTAAAATACCACACTTTCATAATATTAAACACGTGGGAATTAATCCCAAGTTTTAAGTACACACATTTTCATAGGGATAAACCCTATTTTATTTAATAAAAAACATCTCTTTATTTTAGGTAACTTTATAGCCACTTTTCCAAGCCTTCAGTGCTGTCCAGCTGGCTTCTATTTGGCTTTCACATTTTGTTACCTAAAACGCGTTTAAAAACATTTTGTCAGTGGGAAATACTGGTGAGTAAATCTCAGTTTAATCAAGTTAAGTAAAACCATTGTACAGTATTGAGGGCGGTCGCGCAATTACATTTGTTTCCATCTACTTTAATTACCACCCACGGTACTGTCAACCCGACTTGTGGTCATGTTACTCCTCGCAAGGTAATAACAAATTTTGTATACAAAACCCCAACATACCGACGATAATTGTAGAATACAAATACTCAATAACTGTTTAATATATTATTAATTATGTGAGGTTTTGAAAAAACAATTTGCAAAAAGGAGATTACTCACATTGTTGTCTTAGGTTTTCCTTTAGGGTTTCCTGGTGATTATCTATTAAATACACAAATGCACACGTGTTAGTATAATAACCCAATATTTACATTAGTAATACCCTCCCCGAGACGGCATTCCAACGACTATGTCGGGCATAACCTCGACAGCCGTTACGGAACCCTGGATCAATCGGGCAGCGTATCTAATACGTAACCGGGGTTATGATACTTACAACGGGGCATAACTCGTTATTTAGGGGGGTATTTCGCCCGAGTATAAAGTATACTACGTAGAAATTTGAGAGAGATCGAGAGAAATGAGCGAGTTGAAACTGAAGCTGGAGGCCTCTATTTATAGTGACCCTTCGCCTCCCCTCACGGCCCGCGAAGGCTGTAGCTAAAGGCTACGCGGCCCGCGACGTAGGTCGCCTAGGGTTTAGCTTGGCCTGATCATGGGGTAGGCTCGACAAATGGCGTGACACGTGGCAGCACCGGGCTGCGCCTTGACGACTGGCTGTCGCTCCCCGCGTAGGAGGTAGCCAAGGGCTACGCGCCCCGCGACAACCCTTTAAATTTTGTTTTCATTTTTATTTTATTAAATTAAAGGTATTCGGAGCCCGTTTTCGCATACGGGGTGTACTTTAGGACATATAGGGACATTTTAAAATATAATAGGGTGTCAAAAATATTTTGAGGGTTGTTATAATCTGTCAGGGTGTTAGCCAGTTCAGCTGCTTCTTCAATAGTCTGTGGTCTGGCGGCCTTGACCATGTCTCGGATTTCGCTCACTAATCCCCAAATATAACGGGAAATTAGTATGGGTTCTGGTGAAGCCAGAGTTGGTACCATTCTTGCGTATTCGAAGAACGTTGTCGTATATTCACGACAATTTACATTTATCATTTTATGATTTAGGAATTCGTTAGCCATTCGTTCCTTTTCATAAGGGGGACAAAATTTCCTTTCTGCCATTCCCTTGAATTTTTCCCAGTTCATGTCATAAGCCATGTCACTTCTTTTTGGCTGAAGAATTGTATTCCACCATTCTAAGGCTTCTTCTTTAAAGAGGTTAGAAGCATACATCACCTTATCTTCTTCAGCACATTTGCTGATCTTAAGAACAGCTTCCGTCTTTTCCAACCATCGCAGAGCAGCCGTGGCTCCTTCACTGCCTGAAAACTCAATTGGTTTACAAGCTAGAAATTCTTTGTAGGTACACCCGAGAGTCATCACTTTCATTTTCTTGGGAGATGGGGTTTTGATAATATCATCATTGCCTCCATTGACACTATAGCTAAAACTGTCGTCATGAGTATGCTTGCTACTCACAGCTTTGGTGTGTTCTACGAGGTTTTTAACAACTTTAGTTATTAAAGGTATAGCATTAGCTATTCCCTGGGCAATTATATTTTCTATAGCATTTTTATCCAAAGGATTTTCATTATTAGCATGAACTTCTGAATTATGTGATACTTCTATCGACATCTGAATTGCAAACATTTTCAATTATTAATATCACAAAAAAATATAAAACAAAACAATACTTTCAAGAATCATAGGTGCATATATATATATATATATACGTATATACATACATACATATATACATATATTTAAATCTAAAAAAATAACACATATGTTACTTTGTATTAATTAGGGGTGTTCATGAGCCGATCTGATCCGATCGAGGGTCTGCTCATGCTCCGATTGAATTACAACCGATCCGATCCGATCGGATCAAATTTACAAAACCGAGCACAAAATT
This sequence comes from Helianthus tuberosus, assembly GCA_030545235.1. Classification (NCBI taxonomy): domain Eukaryota; kingdom Viridiplantae; phylum Streptophyta; class Magnoliopsida; order Asterales; family Asteraceae; genus Helianthus; species Helianthus tuberosus. The sequence goes on along the minus strand of CM060371.1, from coordinate 149,024,340 downwards.
GATGCTCATGCTCGGATTGAATTTGAATCGATCGGATCGTTTTCGCTCGGTTTTTATCAAATCCTAAAAAAAATCGAGTGGATCGTTTTCGCTTGGTTTCGCTCGATTGAATTATAAGGCTGCGTTCAAGAAAAACAAATCCTAACTTAATTAAAACATGTCCAACACTTTACTAACGATATGCAGATCTTCGAACAATATGCAGATCTTCGCACAAGTACAGCCGACGACGAGAACAATATGCAGATCTTCGAACAATATGTAGGCTTGTTTTAGGAATTAGAAATTTAGGAATTTAAGGTTAGATTTTGGTGTGTGTGTGGAGCGGCGATATGCAGATCTTCGCACAATCAGATTATGACTGTGAATATTGTTTTAGGAATAGGATTTAGGTTAGATTTTGATATTAACTATTAAGGGCTGAATATTTTTTGGGCTTTTAATTTTTTTAGGCTAGTATATTTTTTGGGTTTTTAATCTTTAAAATCTATAATACATATATATATACATACATACATATATATATATATATATATATATATACATACATATATATATATATATTAGTAAAAATAATTCGAGCGAACCAGAGCGATCGACGAGCGAGCGGACCTTTGCTCATGCTTGGATTGAATTTGAATCGAACCGATCCGAGCGGCTCATTTACAAACTGAGCGGGAATCGAACGAGCATTTTTCGAGCGATCGTCGAGCGATCCTCGATCGTCGAGCAGTTTGGACAGCCCTAGTATTAATTTCCTAATTTTATTGTTTAAGTTTAGGTATTAAAAGAACACCTAAATAGCTTAAACCAATGGCTCTGATACCACCTTCTGTCACAACCCCCAACCCCACCGTGGGAGCGGGAGCCGTGAACCAGTCAAGTGGTACCAGTGTTTATTAATTACGTAGCGGAAAAAAATTTCATCAGGATCATAGTTAGGAAATGATTTCAGAGTTTGTAAAACACCAAACTTTTAATATTAAACAAATGGGCTAAAACCCATATTTAATTCAATTGTTTTATAGGGATAAACCCAAATAAATAAAACATACATTTCTTCTTTTATTCAAGTATTTATAGCCACTTTATTTAAGCCTTCAGTGCTCCATAGTTGGCTTCTATTATCTTTACAGCAAATTACCTGAAACACGTTTTGAAAACATTTTATCAGTAATAAATACTGGCGAGTTCATTCCATTTTTATAAAAATATATTGTTATACTTTTACAGCATTAAGGTTTGTATATTTGTTTATATTTACCCAAAAACTCAATCAGTATTTGTCACATGGTGGGAGTTCCAATGTGACGGTGGCCATATCACTCATTGGCTCACTTTCGTCCAATAGTGAAGGTTATCAAGTAATATCTATATTATATATTACTATTATTCAAAAGGTATTTGTCACTAGGTAATTCCCGTGACGGTGGTCATATCACTGTTGATCATTCTTTCAACTAGTGACTGTGGTCGTATCACTGTTGATCATTCTCTCAACTAGTGCCTTTGATTATGTCACTGTTGATCATTCTCTCAACTAGTAACTCTGGTCATTTCACTGTTGATCATTCTCTCAACTAGTGACTCTGAACTTAGTAGTATCCCGTGACATTACTTTGTCAAATATATTTTTTATGGCACAAAACCAATTGGCCCAAAAAATGAAATATATCATTTTCTGTAAAAATTAATAGCTATAACTTTATCAAATATAATATATTAATTAAATAATTATGATATTATTATTTAATATATTTAACATGACTAAGATTTGAAATATAATCTTAGTATATTAAAAGTAGAATATATTATATTTGACATATTTTATTATGATATACATTTATGTCAAATATAACATGTAATAATTTAATATATTACATATTATATTTGTAGAAATAGTTTAACTTAAAGTAATCTAGTATATATTTAAGTAAGTTACATTCAAGCTACAAGATTTATAAAATATGACGTTTAATAATGGCTTTTAGGTACCTTTTGTCAATTGTAGTTGAAAGATTCCCGTTTACATATAAAATATGAAATAACAGTATTCTCGTTGTATATATTCAATGATTTAATTGTATAGGTATTCAATATGATATCTAGTAATATATTCAATATGTCTAAAGTTTATACAATAATAAATTTAGTTGTGTAATAGCATATTGAATATATTACTATATTCTCTTATTTAATATAGTTATTACATAAATTTATTATTATTATTACAAAATTTATATTGTCCATTCATTATATCTTATATAAATTTATAAGATATATTCAATGATTTAATATAGTAATGTAAAAATAATATTAGTTATAGGCTAGGGCTACTGGGGCACAATTCCCCCGTGCTTGTGGTCATGCTACTATTAGCTAACTTTTTGGCCAATAGTAACCAGTGTCAAGTAATATATACAAAAACTTAATCACTGTAAGTATAACTGATAAACATTTATGGTTTTGTAAAACATTTTTAAATATAACTGTATCACAAAAAAGTGATAAAAAGGAGAGTGACTCACTTTGTAACTTTAGGGTTCAGCTAAAAGACTCCTGATATAATCTTGGGTATAACTCTTGAGTTATTTAATAAAATATATAATGCAAAGTATAATAACCCAAATTCAACTTTATCAATACGATCCGAGACAGAACCCCAACGGACTTAGTCAGGCAGAGCCTTGACATGCGTTACGGGGCCCTAGATCAATCGGACAGGGTATCGACTCAGTGATCAAGGGTTAAACACTTAAAACGGGGCAGGACTTTATTTTTATTATTATTATTATAGGTTTAATATTAAAGAAGAAAGAAAAGAAAAAAAAAGGAATTTAGAGAGAGATGGCGAGAGAGATAGAGATATGGAGAAGGTTTGAGCAGCGTTTGAATGTCTATCCCTACTCCTATTTATAGTTAAATGTTTTTGGAGAACAAGGTGAAGCATTTAATTCCTCTGACCTTGAGCTTCTACGTATTCCCTATATATACATTTCATTTTTTCTTTGGTTAGTTTATTTTATAATTATTCTATTCATATTTCGTACACTTTAATATGTAAATTTTGATTATTATTATTTTATTAATTTATATATTATAATTAATTCAGCTGCTTCACGTATTTGGCGCTTATAACTTCTAAAATATGACGTTTTAGAAACCGATGAATATATCTTTAGAATGAGAATATTTGTGTTTACATTTTGACCCAAGTTTCATTAAAACGAAGTAGGTTCAAATATAATGTATTTTTATAATTTAAACGGTTCCTAGGTCCGTCTAGGTACTTCATATTTCTAACAGTCAACTTACCCGTACTCTACCAGTCTACCCGTTTAATAATATAAGTTTTATATACTTTATTTTAATAAAAAAAATATGGAATTGTTACATCCTCCTCACCTTGTTTTAAATCTCGTCCTCGAGATTTGGGCTACGATGTCTTTTTAGAGTTAAAATATGGATGAGCTCAGTACCGGTAATGGCACCGAAAGTACCGATCCCGAAAATGCTCGGTACTATATGGTATGGTATTTGAAGGTAAAAATAAGTAAATACATGTATGGTGCTAGTCTTGTGCCGAACCGAAAGTAACGATTCTGAAAACGTCAAAATGTGGGTACCAAATTGGTACCGAAAATGATTTGGTATAGTAAATTTGGTACCGATACGATACCGGTTTGATTACATGATTTGATACTATTTGCTCATCAATAATCTAAATATCCAAGTTAATTTTACATGTTACAATTCATTCATTACAGAAAAAAAACAAAAAAAGAAAACAAAAGAAGTTGTTTATATAAAACCTCATTCAAACGAAATACAATTTACTTATCATGTGTATGAAAAGCAATCTAAACGGTGCAATTACTTGCGTTGCTACGTGGTATGAGCTCAAAGGTGATGTTAGGGATGTGCTCGGTACCGAAAACCCCAAAAATTGGGTACCGGTACCGAATATACCTGGTACGGCACCGGTACGATACCGGTATTTGAGGGTAAAAACCGATAACGAAAATGTCAAAAATCGGTACCGAATCGGTACCAAAAATATACCCGGTTTGATAAATTTGGTACCGATACCGGTATCATTTGCTTATCCCTATGTGGTTTTACTGTTCATTAGGTAGTGTTTTTACAGGTAATATCATTCATAGGACATGTAAGTAATGTTTTTACACATCCAACTCACGGCAAAACTAAAGGTTCTACATGTTCAAGATAACACTCCTAGTATTGGAAGAAACGTTATACAAGAAATGTTAGTTGTTTTGGAGCCGAGGGTCTCTCAGGAAGCAGCCTCTCTATTCTTGGATAGAGTGAATGTTTGCCTACATCCTACCTCCCCTAGACCCTACCAATAGTTCTGCTATTTGTGGGATTTACTGTGTGGTGGTGTGGTTGTTGTTATAAGAGAACTGTTCAACTAACATGACTTTAGCAAACTAGAGCCATTCAATCAATTAAGTTTGTCAATGAGTTGACACAACATTTTTCTAAAGGTAGCCAAAGATCTAAACAAGTGACAAAACTTACAAATAACAATAAAAAGTTGAAAAATATTTATAACTCTAATGTCAAAACAAGAAATCTGAATAATTTATTTCTCAAGAACTTGCCTCACTCAAGCGCCTAGGCACGCCGCACGCGTACGATTATTTATATTATATCTTTTAACCAATATATTGACTCTTTAGAAATTCCATTCAGTTAACAATGAAAATTTGAAGTTTAAAACAATCCAATCAAAGTTGATTGATTTGGTTCAGATTTTGAAGTACCAAAACAACTGATTGATAACATTAAACTTATCCATTCAAACAAGCATGGTTAACATCTGTACATGCCCAAGAACAAATGCCCTTATTCCTTAAATTGCATATGCACCCACAAATAAAGGATAGAGCATATCTCAAGGTTTTCAACGGTTCTTAATTAAACACGCTTTATAAGATGACTAAACGGTACCCCCCCCCCCCCCCCTCTTTTAACTAAACGTGCTTTATAGGATGGCTAAACTACCCCCCTTAATTAAACGCACTGTATAAGATGACTAAGCTGTAGCCCCTTTCTGAAAACATCGAATCAAGAGGTTTTTTTCTGTCTTTTAATATGATAAGAGAATATTACTGATATGACAAGTTGAATGAAGAACAGACATTTTTCCTAATAAGCAAAGGAAGGACTGTAAAATTCAATTCAACAGTCAAGATTAATCCGACCAATTTTTCGTAATTAATTGGATGTTACTAATGGCTACAAGGATTACAAGATAAAATTTGCTTCCTTTGTTGACATTTTTGGTGTAGATCCGCTTACTCCCACTTTTTGACTAATGAGTGGTAAAAAAAGCCTGTTATAATACACTGCATTGTTTTTTAAACAATATTATACCATATAATCAAGAATTTTAAAGTATAGTATTGTTGTATTATTTTTAAAATGCGCCGTTTGATAAATGGCGCGAACAAACTACAAACCCATTTACATGGACAACGCATGTACCAGAATTTTGATTACGCAGCGGGTATACTCCATTTACATGTTGCGGATGCAAGGAGTGACAAGGAATACTGATCTAGAGGCAAAAAGCACTGTCACAACTCACAATGTTAGGGTTGGTCAATGTTGGACAAAGCAAAGGTGACAACTTTGACCCCTTTACATAAAATTGGGCATTTTAGGGTTGCTATGCATCCCCAACTTGGCAACTTGTCAAACATATGCTTTTATACAGAGTAAAAGAAGCAAGTTAAAAGTCTTCCAAAGCACTCTCAAATGCTTAAATCCACCTAAATCGTTTTATTAACAAATTCTAGATTACTATATAGCAATATTGTTTTTGAAACCTTATTTCATAACTTATAAAATTCAAGAGAAAAAAAATGTTTTGATGCATCTAGTTGCACCCATAATAAAAAATGAACTTGTTTTGACCCGAGCTCATTTTAATAGGTTTCTTGACCCGCTTAGCAGATATAGTCAGATTTGCCATCAAACACGTTACCAAAAAAATGTAATTAAGAATATATACATAGTTAATTAACATCTTGAAAAACTAAAGGAAGTGAGAGAGACACCATCTCAAATCTCCCAGTTTCCCAACTTTTGGTCGTATCAACTTGAACTTCAAACTTTAAAGGGCTATTCTTACCTGGTTGCAGCAATGATTTCAGTAGAACTAACCAAAGTGCGTAAAAGTTTAGACCTGGCCCACATTGGGCTTCTGCCCCTTTGTTTATCGGCTGACCGCGTGCATGCTTTCGGTAACTGGAGTGAACACTCTCCGCTTTGATGTTTCCAAACAAAATTTCAGCAGCCTTGTTTTTTATGACAACAGGAATGTATGTCGAGTCATCCCATACATATAACTGCATATCAAGATCGATAGAATACTTTAGATACATACAGATAAATGTAAACTTGTTTATATATTATTATTATAATTTATATTAACTTCCTATAAATTAGATTAACATTTAGAATTACCAACTTCGCGTGAATAGTGACTTGAGTTTTGTTTTTGTTTATTTTTTGTCTTTTTTGTGTTTTTATACTTTTACCCCTCAACTTTACAGTTACAACCCCTTAACTTTTTAAAAACTTTGTAATCAAGTTTTACGTGTTTATTTTTATGTACATGTGTTTTAGACGTAAAATTTTTATGTACATGTGTTTTCCAACTTTTATGTACGCTTTCAGTTGTTCTACGTTTTGACGTAAAAAAATTCAGAACGCCGGGGCAACGCGCGGGGCAATTTACTAGTTTGATATATTTATCAATTATAAAATTCAAAACAACATAAAAATGTCCCAGCCGACATGTTTTGACCGATACGAAATATGACCCGTTTTGACCAGCCCGCTTTTTACCACCTCTACAAACATTTATCAAACCACAACTAAAATCCCGATTATGTGTTAAACATCGTCGAAAAGGCTACGTTTCAGATAAACCGTCCTTTATAAGAAAGTAGACATACCAGGAAAGGTCTATATATCAAACCTACAACGTGAAGACGAATTAAACTTTTTTGACAATAGAGAGGAACAGTTTTTTGTTCAATTCTCGATCTGGATCCACAAATATAAACTACAGTTTAGTATTATCATATTCATAAGCATATAACAAAAAGAAACAATAAAGCAAAGCTTTATGCATACCCAAATTCAGAATTCAAAGGAGCACCACATAACTGACAGCCAGTACATACGAGATCTTCAGCAAGGTTTCCATACGCAGATGAGCATATTCTACTTCTGATAAACATTCTTTCCTCTTCAATATCGGGAAGATGCATAGGCAGAAACATTTCACCAACAGAGGCGAAAAACGATGCATTGCATGAATCATTTAGATTAGATATTTCCAGTATAGATAAACAATCCTTATGATGCATCTCCTCGGGAAATTTCCAGTTTGCTGAAATTTGATTCCTCTGCACGAAAAGTTAAAACAAACTTTATTTCAAATTAACTTTGAATCAAGCACAGCTAATGCAATGAGCTACACAAGCCCTAATTATAATTATAATAGTAAGGAAAGGATCAAATACAAAACAATCTTAACCTAGGAAGTGTAGGAAACCGGGCCAAACGAACTCCAATTGACCTCATTCCAGCGGCGTTGGAACCGACTCGTCGAACCCTATTCAATTATATATAAGGTTTAGAGTTTAACTTTTAAGGTTTAGCGTTAGATTTTAGCTTTAGGTTTTAGCATTAGTATTTAGGGTTTAGGGTTAGTGTTTATGGTTTAGAATTAGGGTTTAGGGTTTCTGGTTAGGGTTCGACGAGCTGGTTCTAACGCCGCTAGAATGAGCTCAATCGGAGTTCGTTTGACCCGGTTTCCTACATTTCCTAGGTTAAGAACATTTTATATAACAATAAAAATAATCCTCTCCGCAATGCATGTATTAAACCTGTTTACCTATAGTGCAAGGTCATAAGTTCAAGTCTCATCTTCTCAACACCTCGGGAGAAATTAATAATAAATATGCGGGAACAAGCAGAAGGCGCGAAGTGAATATTCACAGACGATACCTTAAAGTTGTGTGATACACGCTTAAAAAGAATAGGTTCCACACGCAGCACCCATGTGATAACTTTCTTAAGCTTTTCCTTTGATGCAATTCCAATATGCTGAACCTTCATCAAGTTGTTTACACCTATACAAAAAACAGAGTAAAAGCCCAGTTTAGCAAGCTCCAGCACCAATTTAATCAACTACGTTATATGATTGCATACTATAATTCGATATATTACAGCACTCCTGGCGAAAAAGAGATGCACATGTTATTGTTCAATAGTTGGAATTACAACTATATTTATAACAGATGGAAACCTTGGTTCTGCCTGAAACAAACTAAACTAAAAGACCAGAATGGTCTAACTGAATATAATTAAAAACCATATGCTAAATGTTTTAAATCCTAAATCCCAATTAACAGCGACAATCTATGATTATACAATTTCTAACAACTGACATGTAACTAAACACGTATAAGACACTATACTAGAATTATTCATTCCTTTTCTTAAGAACGTCCACCGTAATCTTCTTTGTAGATGTAGCATTAGATGTCATAAGCTAATTACTTGGTACAAGGATTGGTAATATGTACTGAGAAAGAATACTTTCAAGAAACAAAATTTATTTTTAGTTAAAATACAAAAATAGAACCCTGAGGTACAAGAAAGGAAAAAAGGAAGAGTGAAAACCTTCAGAACGTATTGACTCGTAACTGTCAATCAAGCATTTTATGGAAGACTGCTGAACTGTTCTCGCCTCAACGGCATCACCAAATCGTGTCACTTTGACATCTGTAAGGCAAAAGACATGAAGTAAATAACCCCATTCAGCAATTTTTTACTAAAAGTTGACGGTTTTCATATATTTGCCTAGCATATAATGAGGACCAACTCAATTCCACTTTCCATATCAACATGTATAACAAAAGAGACCTCGTTTTAAGCTCTTATTTCCACAAGGATAACATTCTGAGACCTAAGACCATGTGTAGTGGAAGACACCCCACCCTTGGGCGTTTTGCGCCATGTGGCCGTCCAGTCAGCAATGGGGCATCATGGGGCGTTTTTTTAAAATGGGTGTAGTGGGGATATGGGCATTATGGGGCATTATGTTAAAAGGGGTGTAAAAAATTAAATAAAAAAAACCACCAAAAAAATGTTATTGGACACAGATTGGAAGGTGTGTGGTGATTGGCCCAGAAAATTGAACAAAGGCGTGGATTTAAGAACGCCCGGACCAAAAATTTGAAAAAAGCGCCCAAGGGGGCGGTATATGGGGCGTTTGGGGGCGTTGTTGGGGTAAAAAACGCCCAAATTCTTGACCACTATGGGTGGTCTAATAATTCAAAGAAGGAAAATAGTTAAAGAGTGTTACGATAAAACTTAAATAATGAAAGATGGAAAATAAGAGCTTTAAGTTAGAATGTGTAGCAAATAAATTGGGACATACTCTCTAAAGGATAACACTCACAGAAAAAAAAATGGAAGCAGAAAAGGTATCCACATGATTTACATATCAACCTCAAAGAGTAATAAAAAATGCATAACCTTTTAACAACGGAGTATGTAGTTGTCTATTTTCAAGATGTTTATTGCAACTTGATAATCCAAAATAAAAATTAGATAACCAGTTGACTGATGATACTCAGGTATTACGACATTCAACTCAACAATCAGCTTTCTTACAGCAACTACTCAATAGATAAGTAAAGTAATTTTATTTTGAACAAGTCTCAAGGTTTGCTTATAACCAAGCCCTTACCTTATTCTCCAAACCAAATTAAACAACCAATAATGTTAGCATTAGAGACACAAAAACTGAAGACCACTTGCCATTTTCAACAAGAACGGAGTACCCTTGGGACATGGCTTGATGCCACTAGGGATATTGTTGGCAATGGTAAACGAGATTGGCTCAGCAAGTGGGGTGTGAAAGGTAAATAGGCTAAAGGATTGAAAAAACCTGTTGTATGGTGTTTGAACCCTCAAACGAAGGGGATGATGAGAAGGAGGTGGGGGCATTGAGGGGGACAATGGAATAAATAGTGCTTGAAGGGGGTTTAGAGAATAAAGGTAAGGATTAGCCGATGAAGAGTTTGAGGGACATAAACAAAAATAGAAAGTTAGTTGTAAAACTTGATGGAACAAGTGAAAAACAAATGATGGGATGACATCTACAATGACCACGTGAGGTGAAGTCGAGAAAGTGTAGACTTTAGAGCATAGTACAAGTATAAGTGATGGTGAAGTGAGGGAGTTGGGGATGGTAAAAAAATTATCCTTCATCACATGACGAGCAATGTAATGTGACCCGTTGTCCTGAGAAACTTGGCTCTCATACAAAGAAGTGATCGCCAAAAAAAATAAAATTTCAGCAAGATTAATTTCCAACAAGCAAGTGGTCAGTTTGCAACCATAAATGCCAACCACTTGAGGTGCAACTACGACCTACCAATGGTATTGTGGTTGTGAGAAGTGATACGTGGTGGCAGCTAGCATTTCGGACAGGTGTCATGAGCAAATAAGGTTTACGATAGACTGAAGAATGTAGGTGCTGGCAAGGGTTTAGGAAAGTGAATTGCACTTGCTAGGGCTCCATAGCAACTTGACTCTCATTAGTCTCATACCCAATGAAACCAAAAGAATTCTTCTATAATATTCCTTGTATGTACAAAAATAGGAATGAACACATAGTCTTAGATATCCGATACCGTCTAGACTTTGACGATTAAAATCGAGTACTCAAATAATCTTAACACTAGACAAACAAGATATCAAAATCAATCCAGCCAAACAATACACATAACACACAGTAGTAGAATCAATCACATAACAAATATTTCATAATTAATCGAAAACCTGTAACTCACTCTGCAACAACACAACATTACCGGCCTTCAACACCGACTCCATATGCTTATTATTCCAAATCGACACACCGAAATACGGCCGTGTATCGTCTCCTACCTGAACATCTGTCCTGATTACTCTACCGCCTCCTGAAGATTTATACTGCGGAGTAATTATTAGATCTGATTACCAATTTAACATGTGAATATGAAAATTAGGGTTGAATAATACCTCAACAGGAAGGGTTCTGTGAACAAGCACGAGAAGTTGAACGAAATGGCCGATGTGAGAAGGTGCTTCCGAGAGGTTTATTAGTGGTCCGTACCATCCGATTGCTGCCATAGCCAAGTTGCTATTGATCAATGTTTGTTTGTTTGTTTGGAGTGAGTTGAGTATATGATCGTGTTGGCGCCAATTTATGAAATGGTAATCTAGCAAGGAGTATTTATTTATGAGCTCCTAAACGCGTCAGTGTTAGAACCTGTGGCGTGCGTTGACCTGAACATGACCTATTTAGTTTGACGTGTTGTTGTGTTCGCGAGTTTGACAACAAATTGATCCAGATCCATTTAGGTTAAACTCAAACTCATGTGAATCTTATGTTAGGTTCGTGTCGTGTGAAAGATTCACACATCTGAATAGTCAAACTTGTTAACGGGTAGTAAATGATTGTAGTTAAAGTGTTCATCATCATCATACTCACTAAATCTCACCAATAGCAAAGCTAAGGTAAGGTCTGAGGAGAGTAAGATGTAGACAGCCTTACCTCTACCCCGTAGGAATAGAGATGTTGCTTCCAGTAAATCCCACCAATAGCAAAGCTAATGTAGGGTCTGAGGAAGGTAAGATGTAGTTAAAGTGTTAAATTATAATTTGTTTGTTTGTTTGTTTACCAATGGGGTGGTGGTCCATTCGTAAAGGGAAAGTTTTTAAACACCTTAGGAGGGGGAGATCTTGGGTTCAAGTCCCACAGACAGCAATGAATAAAAGAAATTTGCCGTTCCCAAAAAAAAAAAAATATAATTTGTTTAAACGGGCCTATTATAAATGGATTGCATATGTTGTAAAGGGGTTGGTGCCTTGGCGGGCTAGCACTATAAAATATGTTTTCTTATGTTTTTAATTTTGAGCATATTAATGGGTCGACGTGTTTAATTAATCTGTTAAACTCGAACACTAACATGTTTAACATATAACAACAACAACAACCATACCCAGTAAATCCCACAAATAGCCAAGCTACTTATAGGGTCTGTGAAGAGGTATGGTCCCAATTCCATGCACACATGGCAGGGACCACACCACTTTTTCCGTCCAACATGGCGCCTACATCAGCAAGTAAATCCAGAAGCTTCTGGAAGACGTCAAGGTGGCACCGAAGATGCTCCTCCAGACAAAAAAGACAACACGTGTCACCAATATCCAGACGCCATGTGGACCTGCGACGCTACCCGGGGGCAAACCGACAGCTGCAGTACCGATCCTCCAACATGGACCAACGACGACGCGCCACGTGTACCACTATCCTGACCACAACAGAGGAGACCAAGAGGATATTCTCCTTGGTCGGACAGCTGACGTCCGATAGCAGCTGGCAAGGTCTCTCATCCCTCCTTCACCCTCCGGCTATAAATAGGACCCTTCACCATTCAGGTTAAACATTCTGTTCTCCTTACATTTCACCTACAACATACACTATTTTCACCTCAGAACAGTACTTATTCTCACGTCGGAGCCCGGTTAAGAGGGAAACCCCCATATTCCCCTCTTAACGAGCTAACAGTTTGCTGTTTTGTAGGACCGCAGTCTTAGGCGAGTAGAGAAGGAGATTGAACCCACATAAGAGACGACCCAGCTAGTTAACCTTCGGTGTTAATCAGTGTTTCATCATTGGCGCCCACCGCATCTTTTGCAAACCATTTTCATCTCCTTTTTCTTCGAAAAACTCTATAAATGACTGAACCAAACCCTTCCCCTCACGTGGACGGAGAAATCTCTTCTTTTGAACTGATTACGGACACCGCTCACGTCCAAAGGTATCAAGTGAACGGGACCGTCAGAGAGGGGCAAGTAAACAATGAAATACCCGATATCTTTGGGAGCACCTCCAAAGTTATCAATCAAACTCCAAACGGAGCCGCTTTCCAAACTCCACCCGGAGTAATTAACCAAACACCTCCAGAAGTTCCAACACCAAACCATGGGGCTGGTCCTTCAGCACCATCGGGTCAAACACAGTTGAACTTTTCAGCACTCCTAGGGCTACCTGAAGGAGAAACTCTGGCCTCCTGGTATGCCAAGCAAACAACATCTCTGAACCTTGTATATGCGCAACTCAGCGCACAGCAAGCTATAACAACCTTAAGGAAAACCGACACACTTGAATTATTTTCCGACACCCTAATATATTTTAAAATATCCCAATATGTCCTAAAATACTCCCCATACGAGAAAACGGACCCCGAATACCCTAAATATTATTAAAAATAATTAAAAATTGAGTTTTTAGGTTTGTCGCGGGCCGCGTAGACCTCCTAAGAGTCTTACGTGGGCCGCTAGAGATCAAAAGGTGGCGCAGCCCGGTGATGACACGTGTCATCATCGTGGCGAGTCTAGTTGCTGACCCGGACAAGCTACAGCGTTGACCAGAGTTGACGTGGGCCGTGTAGGCCTTTGTCTTCTCTTACGCGGGCCGCGTAGAACCCAAAGTCAGGCACTATATATAGAGGGCCTCGGATCGTCAGTCGAATTCGTTCAAAAACGTTTTCTTTCTCTAAATTCTGAATTATAGGCATAATACTCGGGTATTATACCCCCCTAAATAGCGAAGTTCTGCTCCGTTGTAAGTATTATAACCCCTGGATACGTATTAGATACGCTGCCCGATTGATCTAGGGTTCCGTAACGGCTGTCGTGGTTCTGCCCGACGTAGTCGTTGGAATGCCGTCTCGGGGAGGGTATTACTAATGTTAAAATGGGTTATTATACTAACACGTGTGCTTTTGTGTAAATTATAGATAATTCTCAGGAAACCCTTACAGAAAATCTAAAACAGCAATGTGAGTTGATCCGCTTTTTGTTAACCTTTTTATTAACTGTTTTTACAAAACCTCATACAATTAAATGTATACTAAGCAGTTATTGAGTATTTGTAAGAATACAATTATCATGAGTATGTTGGGGTTTTGTATACAAAATTTGTTACCATCTGGTCAAGGAGTAACATTTCCACAAGTCGGGTCTGACGGTACCATGGATGTTAATTGTTATAACTTGGAAACAAATGTAATTGCAAGATCGCCCTCAATACTATGCAATGGTTTTTATTTAAACTTGATTAAACTGGGATTCACTCACCAGTATTTCCCACTGACAAATGTCTTTAAAACGCGTTTCAGGTAACAAATTGTGAAAGCCAAATAGAAGCCAGCTGGACAGCACTGAAGGCTTGGAAAAGTGGCAATAAAGTTACCTAAAAATAAAATAGATGTTTTTATTAATAAAATAGGATTTATTCATATGAAAACGTGTGTACTGTGAACTTGGTTTTATCCCATATGTTTAATATTATAAAAATGTGGTATTTTACTCTGATCCAATATTTTCTAACTACGGTCCTGATGAAAAATTCCGCTGCCAAATTAGACAATACGCGATACCACCGAAACTGACTCGCGGCCGCCCGTTCCCGGAAATTTGGGATCGGGGGTTGCGACAGAAGGTGGTATCAGAGCTAAGCCACTGATTCAGTCACAGAAGTGTTCTGCTGACATCAAAATTCAATCTGTTAGGAAATAAATTATGGGAATACGTGCATAATTGTATTTCTCGCTATGTGTTATTTGACTATTTGTTAGTTTACAGTATGAGCGACCAAGGACCATCTGATGCGTACCGTCAATTGTCCGGTTCGCCTAGAAGCGAAGGCACCTCCTCTTCTCAGCCTGCCCTCTCAGGGTACTCTGCTGATACGGAAGAAGGAATCTTTGTGTTTAAGGCTCAATCCGAGGAGCCATTTCCTCAGAAAAAGAGGGGATGGTTCAGTCGAGGGGCACACGAGCGTAGGAAGTGTATGAAAAATTTACAAGACCAGAGAGCACTAGCAGCAGTTAAAAGAGAGACTGATGCCTATGCCCAGGATATAATTAATAGGGGTATAGCCAACATCCACATCTTAGCAACCACTGCAGCTGACCCTAATCTGGAGCAAATAATAGCACCCCAACCACAACCACCAATTCCTGATTAACCAATGGAGATAGAAAACCCTGAAAATCAAGTAGAAATGCATGATTTTAATCCGGAAGAAATACCTAGGGTACCTGCACCAAACCCCCTAGACCCAAATTACGACCCCTGGTGGGATGACGTTAGGGACTATGTACAACGCTACCCGATACATGAAGACACACCCATGCAGAACTTAGGAGCCTACCCAGGTTTGGATCCTTTAGATCCCTATTACCACGATGAATACATTAAGGAGATTTTAGAAGATCCTTACCGATTCCAGGCACCTACACCCCCATATCAAGAACCCGCACCCCAGATTCCGAACCCAGTCCTAGAACCTGCACCCCCAATGAGTGCAGAAAACGTACAAGAACTTAGGACATTTGGTGAGGAAATTTTAGAAAGTAGTGAACGAATGAGACAGGTGGGAGAGCGACTCGTCTGGAAGTATGACGAGCGTAATATGGATTTCTGGATGAATCCGTATCCGTGAATGTGAGAATGGAGACGCTAGTAGTAATAATAACAATAAAATAATATAATATGTGTGTATGTGTATGAAAAAAAAATATATACGGATGCCTACTACTATTAGTGTAATTTTATTTCAGTTGATATTGTAATTTTTATTTCAGTACTGGTGTGTAATAGATGCATAGTATATGAATAGAGTAAAGTCGCAATGATCGACGCTTTTGGCTAAATTGCGTGTCATGTGATTGACTATATTAAATATTATTTTGTGATATTAATACATGGTAAATGTTTAAAATTCAGATGGCCGACGAAGGAAATCAAGGAAATCTGAATAATGATAACCAGAGTAACATTAACTTGGTTAATGAGAATCCGAGCATCAATAACAATGGAAACCAAATGGATAACAGTGCTATCCAACACATAGTGGCACAAGGAATTATAGATGCAATGCCATTTATTCTTCAAACGGTTCAGGAAGCAAATAATAAAAGTAAACATAGCAGTAAGCGACCAATTGAACCAGAACACAGCGTGAACAATGGACCTGTACTTCAAGTGCCCATCCCCAAAAGAAGAAGAACCATGCCTTATGGTTGTTCTGTCACACCCCGATATTTCCACGTATGACCGGTGGGCCCGGTGGGGAGTATCGTGACGTGGTTGGTAACATTACAGTCAAACAACACAATATTTAAATGCACATCGGAAGCAAAAGATTGATATATTTCAACTTTAATAAATTGTAATATCAAGTATCACAACAGTCGAAAGTTTATCCACAGGTGGATTAAAATAAAATGGAAACAGTAGTTCAACAGACTTTAGGCATCTTAAGCTTGCGAGACTCTTTATTGATGCTAGGAGTAGCCAGCCTAGTTCGCGTAGTACCTGCACTTAACCTAATTGGGAAAATACGTCAGTTTACACTAGTAAATACAATCAACTGACTCATTTTAAAAATGATTAAAAATTGATTTGGATGCACGTGGCATAAATATTTTTATAACTTGGGATAATTATTTAAATATATAAACTTGTAAAAGGATTACATGTTCCTTATGCGTTCAGTAGCCCGGTTCGTGCCGGGTTAAAGATCAATAGACACACCACATTATTTATTTATGCACTGACGGGTGTACGCCTACACCCCACGCATAGGTCGTGGCCATTTCGTAAAATGATGCCAAGGATATCCGGGACATGGTCATTAACCCCCCAAAGGCGTTAAGCAAACAAAACATATTTAAACGGGTCATCTCGATAATACTTAACCACCAATCGATTAAGGTCGAATGCCCGACCAAGCGGTATTTTATATACCGTACCCCAAGCCCGTATAAGGGAAAATAAGTTAAAAGTATTTACCTGAGCTAAATATAATATTCAATCCTAGCCGTATCAAATTAGCAAGTACAGATAGCTTTTACTGGGCTCCTATTCTGGAACGAAGGTTTATAATAACCTATTAGAATCCTAACGGTCTTTAGTTAAGCCTAAACTTAGACCGGTTAGTTTTAAAGATACGGTTCGTACGCACGATTAAGCGAAGACCGGAATAGAATGTGATTTAGACCTGACAAGTTTGAAGACTTGCTTAATATGGGTATTCTATACACATTCTGGATTTTGAGATAAAAACGATAAGGTTTGACCCGTTTCGGCTAATTTATGCAAACTAGTTACATAAACCGAACCGAACGCGCAATAAGCGTAACGGGTAACCGTAAGAACCATATACAAGTTTCCTAAGTTAATATACCTCAAATATGTTGTGACATCAGTAAGATATCTTTTATTATGCCCAAAACGAATTTAAACACAAACTATGCCCCGTAGGGGCATTTTGGTCATTTACAATGTTATAAAAGAGTTTAAGTATTTTCCTGAGTTACAGGTCTGATATCATTAGTAAAAATACTTAATTTAATAAGTTATAATAGTAGGGTATTGCATATATGTGAAATTTCAATTATAACCAAACTATGCACCGTAGGGGCATTTTGGTAATTTCACATAAGCCAAAAGGCTCAAAACTGAACTCTAAGTTAAACAACTTTTGCTTACTATTAAAATATTATAATTTACCTAAAATATCAGTAGGTATCAACCCCTGTATGTTTAAAATAGTTTTAGTACATACTATGCGTTAAAAACGCTTAAAAAGGCGATTAGAAGCCGTTTCCGGGTTCTATATAGAAAACTGATATTTTTATTATTCCAGAAGGTTCAAAATAATTTATTTATCATACAAAATCAGTTTCAAAAGGTTTGGGGTCAAAAGATATGTAAAACTCATTTTATAGCCCAAAAGGGCAAAACCGACAATTACCGAATCAAGCCTATGACTCTAAGTTATGCTCAGCCTAAAATTAATTAAAAATCTTCAAAATTCCCAAAATAATATATTACATCAGTGGGTAAAAAATTTGATATCAAAAAGTGGGTTTAAATAGGCTATATGCTAATTATGCCGTTTAATCGCTAAAGAAGCTTTCTAATTACGCTAATGAGCATAACTCTCAATCTACACCTCAAACTGATGTCAAATTTTGGGTATAATTCAGTAACTAAGGTTTCTACTCTTTTACATTTTTAAAAATCATGTTTTATGGTGAAAAGGGCATAATGGTCAACATATAGGCAATTAACGGAATCATGAATATTAATTGGATAACTAATGAACCAAGGTGTATAATCACAGAGGGTTATACTAGCATGTAACCTGGTCCTAAGGAAGCTCTAAGGAATTTCCAAATCATACTAAATCGGGTCAGAACTGAAGTCAAAGCAAAAGTCAAAGTTTTGCGACTTTCGGTTCCGAACCGGGTCTAAACAGAAAATTGTCGGATCAAACAAGCTTAGACCAGTTATTATACTTATTACCAAGTTATATGAGTGATAAAATAGGTTACTCGCCTTCTGCATTGTTAATTATGCGTTAATTCGAAGATTAGCGTTCTGTTGACTTTTTCTAATCAACTTTGACCCGACAAATGGTCTAGATAGAGTGGGAATCAGAGGGTGCCCTTTTAAGGGTTTAATGCCCACATAATTACCAACTTATAACTACCTTCAATTCGACTAATCACTGGACCATTAATGATTAATCGTGAAGTCAACCGTTAATTACGACGGTTTGACTTTTAAGCTAAAACTAAGTAAAAACTCAACTAAGAAAGGTTAAGCATACTTACAGAAGTCCTATGCACGATTAGGAAGGCTTAGGGTCTGGTCTTGAACTCCCAAAAGCTCCAGAAATGCAGAAGGAATGAGTGATCACAATGGTTGCAACAAGAGGCCTTTTATAGTGCTTTTGATCTCATAGATCATTGACACACAAGCCTAGCAATGGCCATGGATCATCCACAGATGTCCCCTAGGTCTAAAAAGCATGTAGGGGTCGTCCAAAGAAGTGGAAAATTGATTTTAAGTCGGTTATAGCGCATAAACAGGCTGCTGTCTAACTTTTCTGTAACTGGGGATCGGACGCGGCCCGCGTAAGATGTTGTTAAGTCTTACGCAGCCCGCTTGAGTCATGTTGTCAGATTCCAATCTTTTCCATTATTGCATACTTGTCTCTTGGCCCTTCGAAAGGTCAACCGAACTTTATTTCTTGCATTATGACCCCTTCACATTTACTTACAAGGGCTTCAAGACTTATACCCGCTTTATTGAGTCCTTGGTCACTTTGTTATTACCCGAAAAGTCATAAACTTTCAACGTTGACGCTTTAACCCCTCGCATACGAATTTGATCATAACTTTCTCATACGATAACGAAACTTTATGAAATTTCTATCATGTATTCTAGTGAGCGTAATTAACCGTTACGAAGCTTCGGGTTTGCTAAAAGGTCATTCAGAGGTATACTTTAAACATGTTGACACATTTAACCCCTGAAGTTTGTAATCTCTCACTTTCTTTCATATTTAGCTTCGTATGATCCATGATTTATTCGTTTGAAGGTATGAGCATCATGTAGGGTTACTGTAAAGTATATTTATCCCTTGTTGACATTTTGAACCCTTAAATTCACACACTTTCCATGTTTGTCAACTTTAGTCCTTCTAGAACATTCTTTCACACGTTCAAACCTATGACACGTGTCAATACATTATAGGACGTGAATTTTTGAGGTGTTACATCCTCACCTCCTTAAAAGAAATCTCGACCTCAAGATTTACTGAAATAAATGAGGGTACTTTTCTTTCATCGTGGATTCTACCTCCCACGTATACTCGGGACCTCTACGGGCATCCCATTTAACCTTTACGATCGGTACATGCTTCCTTCGAAGCTTCTTAACCTGTCGATCCTCGATCGACACAAGTTTTTCAACAAACTTCAAGCTCTCTTCTATGTGCACATCTGTATGTGGTATGACTAGTGATTCGTCAGCGAAACACTTCTTCAGATTGCAGATGTGGAACACATTGTGAATACCACTGAGCTCTTCAGGTAAGTTTAACTTATAGGCAACTGATCCGACACGTTCGATGACCTCGAAAGGTCCTATGTATCTCGGGCTTAACTTGCCTTTCTTACCAAATCGCATCACTCCCTTCCAGGGTGATACTTTAAGCAACACTTTATCACCTACCTCGAAGTTAAAAGGTTTATGCTTTAGATCCGCGTAGCTTTTCTGTCTATCCCTGGCAGCTTTCAGGCGGTCACGAATCTGGACAATCTTGTCCGTCGTTTCAAAGACTATTTCCGGTCCTGACAGTTGGACATCCCCAACTTCCGCCCAACAAACGGGCGTTCTGCACTTTCTACCGTATAAGGCCTCGAAAGGCGCAGCCTTAATGCTGATATGGTAGCTATTGTTATATGAAAACTCGATTAATGGTAGGTGGGTATCCCAACTACCACCTAAGTCGATCACACATGCACGAAGCATGTCTTCCAACGTTTGAATTGTACGCTCACTCTGGCCGTCTGTCTGAGGATGGTAAGCCGTACTAAAATTTAAACGCGTGCCCAGAGATTGTTGGAAACTTTTCAAAAAATGTGACGTGTATCTAGTATCTCTGTCAGAGATAATAGACACAGGTACGCCATGTAGAGCCACAATCTTATCTACGTACAGTTGGGCTAACATGTCGGAGCTATAGGTCTCCTTAATGGGTAGGAAATGTGCTGACTTAGTCAGTCTATCCACTATTACCCATATCGTATCATTTCCTTTCCTTGTCTTTGGCAACTTGGTGATGAAATCCATTGTCACCATTTCCCACTTCCATGTGGGAAGTTCAGGCTGTTGTAGCAAACCTGACGGCTTTTGATGTTCAGCTTTTACTTGCGCACATGTCAAGCATTTAGCTACATAGGTGGCTATAGACTTCTTCAAGCCTATCCACCAAAAATTTGCCTTCAGATCCTGGTTCATCTTATCAGCTCCAGGATGAACGGAGAATTTAGAACTGTGGGCTTCCTGGAGGATGACATCTCGAAGTCCTCCATACACTGGAACCCATATTCGTCCATTTAATCTTAGAATTTCGTCCTTGCCAAGAGATAACTGCTCCTCAGTTACCCCTAGCTTTTCATTAGGGTAGTTAGCTTCCAACACAGCTTCCTTCTGTGCAGCTAACAACCTTTCATTCAAACTGTTATTTATCTCAATGCTCTTGGCATTGATTCTTATGGGCTTCACCCTTTCCTTTCGACTCAAGGCATCGGCGACTACGTTCGCCTTGCCAGGATGGTATCTGATTTCACAATCATAATCATTCAACGTCTCCATCCATCGGTGCTGCCTCATGTTTAAATCCTTTTGGTTAAACAGGTGCTGGAGGCTCTTGTGATTAGAATAGATCACACACTTGATTCCATATAAATAGTGCCTCCATAGCTTCAGTGCAAATACAACGGCACCCAACTCCAAGTCATGGGTGGTGTAATTCTTTTCATGCACCTTTAACTGTCGTGAAGCATAGGCAATAACCTTGCCTTTCTGCATAAGCACACATCCCATCCCGGTGTGTGATGCATCACAATATACCACAAAATCTTCTATTCCATCAGGCAACGTCAATACAGGAGCGTTGCTCAACTTTTGCTTCAGAATATCAAAAGATTCTTGCTGCTTAGGTCCCCAGTCGAACTTAATCTTCTTCCTAGTTAAGGAAGTTAGGGGTGCAGCAATCCTTGAAAAATTTTCGATAAAGCGCCTGTAGTATCCTGCCAATCCCAAGAAACTGCGAATTTCTGTGGGCGTCTTCGGCTCATGCCAGTTCATAACTGCTTCCACCTTAGCGGGATCCACTTGGATACCACGCTCACTAACCACATGTCCAAGGAATTGGACTTCTCGAAGCCAGAATTCACACTTAGAGAATTTGGCGTAGAGCTTCTCCTGCTGAAGTAGTGAAAGAATACATCGAAGATGCTTCTCATGATCAGCTTGGTTCTTCGAGTAGATGAGGATGTCGTCAATGAAGACGATGACAAATTTGTCCAAGTATGGTTTGCAGACGTGATTCATGAGATCCATGAATGCGGCAGGTGCATTAGTGAGCCCAAAAGGCATCACTAGGAACTCGTAATGACCATATCGAGTCCTAAATGCAGTCTTGTGTACATCCTCATCTCTAACCTTCAGTTGGTGATAGCCTGACCTTAAGTCAATCTTAGGGAAGTAACTTGCCCCTTGAAATTGATCGAACAGATCATTGATCCTGGGTAAAGGATACATATTCTTTATAGTGACCTTATTAAGCTCACGGTAATCGATGCACAGACACATCGATCCATCCTTCTTTTTGACAAACAGGACTGGCGCTCCCCAAGGAGACAAACTAGGTCTAATGAAACATTTGGCTAGCAATTCATCTAGTTGTGTTCTCAATTCCTTCATCTCTGTTGGTGCCAACCTATAAGGTGCTCTAGCTACAGGTGCTGCTCCAGGGATGATGTCAATTCTGAATTCCACTTGCCTATCTGGTGGTAAACCAGGTAGTTCTTCAGGAAAAACTTTAGGGTATTCAGAAATGATGGGGATATCCTCAATCTTAGCTTTCGGCTCATCAATAGTCACTTGTGCCATGTAGATGACACAACCCTTCTTTAAACACTTAGAGGCCTTAGAGCATAGTCACTTACTCAGGCAGTCCATGCCGGGTATCTCCCTGAATGGTAAGTGATTCACCAGACGGAGTCTTGATCACCACTTGCTTCTTATTGCAGACAATCTGGGCCTGGTTATGAGATAACCAGTCCATGCCTAATACGATGTCGAAACCGGCTAACTTCAAAGGAAGTAGGGACAGAGGAAAATAGTGGTTCTTAATGGATATGAAACATCCATCTAATATGGTTGAGGCGGTTTCTAAGGTGCCATCTGCTAATTCCACCTCATATTTCACACTTAAGGTTTTAACAGGTAAATTCAGCAATTTGCAAAACTTATTATCTACAAATGACTTATCAGCGCCTGAATCAAAAAGTACTCTTGCATAGACATCGTTTATAAGGAAGGTACCTGTGATCACATTATCGTCCTGCACAGCTTCCTTAGCGTCCATCCTGAAGACCCTAGCATTGGTCTTCTTTCCTTCATCAGTTTCTTTGCGAGTTTTGGACAGTTGGACTTGATATGCCCCTTTTCGTTGCAACTGTAGCACGTTGCGTCCTTCAACTTTTTGCAATCCAAGGTCTTGTGTTCCTTGGACTTGCATATAACACAAGCAAAAGTTCTTGACTGAGTCTGCGAGTTCGATTCATATCTGCACTTGCCGAAGTGCTGTTTCTTGCAGACTTTGCACTTGGGCTTATCACCAGATTGATGCCCATCCTTCTTAGACTCAGACCCTTTCTTGTGGTCATTGCTCCCTCGGTGCTTCTTGTTTGACCTTCGTGAATTGTCATCTTCACGTTTCCTTTTCTCGGCATCTGTGTTCCTCAGCGATCTCTGTCTGACCGCGTCCAGTGTGAGGGACAAAGATATATCAGTTACAGATCTAAAAGTAGTTGGCCGAGAGGCCTTCACGCTTGCCTTTATTTATGGGGCTAAACCCCCGATGAAACGAGCTATTCTTTTGGGTTCCGGGGTCGCCAGATACGGAACCAATCTGGACATTGTGTTGAAGCTCGTGAGGTAAGCTTGGCAGTCAAGGTTCTTCATAACCAACGATAGGAAATCAGACTCAATCTTTTCAACCTCATGCTGAGGGCAGTAGTTTTCCCTAATGAGGGCAACAAATTGCTCCCATGTCATGTTGTACAATGGGATCTTCCCAGTGGCTTGAATCAACGATCTCCACCCGACTAAGGCCTCACCTTTGAACGATTGAGACACAAACTTTACCACATCCTTCTCAGCACACCCGCTGATATCAACCACGGTGTCCATCTCATCCAACCACGTCATACAATCTATAGCTCCTTTCTCCCCAGTGAAATCCCTGGGTTTGCATGAAACAAAATATTTGTAGGAGCAACCCTTGTCCTGGGTCCCTTGTTTCGGTACGATCTTCAGAGTTGGAACACTTTGCTGATTCGAGGACTGACGATCGTCATCAACTTTCTTTAGTTCTTCCTTCTTGGAGGGAGGCTTGCTGTGAGCCTCAGAATGAGTCTTAGGCTTGGAATGAGGTACTGATTGGGCTCTGCTCCTAGTACCGCTTGCTTCACTATACTGCCTATCCAAGGCTTTTGTGACAGCATTGTCGATTAATGCTCGGAGTTCAGCACCAGACACATTGAACCTGGTGGTGTCATTATTCTCCCTTGGCCGACTATTGATTTCATCTGAGTCCGCCATTGTATCTTGAACTGTTACATAAAAGATTGACAATAATTTATTTGGGAGTTTATTATGGAATTGTCCCTTAGGGAAATTCATTAACCATGGTAAACATAGACCATATTTGGTTAATTTGTTACTCACAATTATTTAGGATTTTACTATAACTTATCCTAATTATAAAACAATAACAGTATTATTAGTAGCACACAAGGCAAGGTCACAAGGACATTTTTAATTCATAAGCCATGATTTCAGAGAATCAGGGCATAAAGGTTTTGAACATAGTTCTTTTACCTTTTTCTGACAGGGAGTCGTAGACTACTACTGTCTTTTATCTCATGTGACAATAAGTATGGCCCGTAGGCATTATATTACCAATGTATGGTCAACATATGATCATCTTAATTGATGATTTAAACCTATGATTTGTATATCATCAGGTTAGTTAGGAATCTTTTGAAGAATCCTATTATAAAAATGACGTGTGTGATTTTAACGAATCACATCTGCCAGGAGCGTTAACATGTTTTCAGATGTTAACAGGGATCCGAATCTTTTAAACAAGTCTTACCATCTTGGCCGGGTCTCATAATGACATGCAGGCTAGGTTATACCGTTAAGATTCTTAATTAATATTTACATAGGCAGATATATTTTTAAAAGGAATGATTTTTATTCATTTATTTCATATATAATTTATTTATGCATATAATGGCAAAAATGAAATTTATAAACTTAACATTCCCTTAAACCTCAAAAGAAGTACACTTTGCCCTAAACGGGACTTTTAATAGACAAATTACCCACGCAGGGGTTTAAACAAAGACTTACCCACGCAGGGGCTTAACAAACAAACATACCCAAGCAGGGGTCAAAACAAACAAACATACCCACGCAGGGGTCAAAACAGCAAGACAGGCCCACGCAGGGGCTTAACTGATACAAGGAAATTACAACAAACAATGGAAGGATTCAATGGTCCTTCTTGCTCTTCCCTTTTATTAAACTTGTCAATCCCTGGAAGAAACTTTGTCGTTCCCTGCGATCTCTGTGAACTACCCGTTCAACTTGGTCCAATCTTTGAAGGATTTCCTCATGCTCTGGTAGGGAAAATCGTGGTGGCTGCGACTGTTGCCGAACCGGAGGGCGTGCAGGTATTTGATATCCATGAGTTGGATATCCCACTCCCCAAGGAGCTCCATACGGTCCTTCCGAATGTAGGGCGTTGTAGTTTGCCGCTACTAGGTACGGGTCAGCTTCTGCATAGTTATAGTGGGTGTGAACCGGCTGTTCAAACGGATTGTACGCCATTGAACTGGTGTATGCAGGAATCGGGTTATCAAAACCCATCGGTGGCGGCTGTGGTGCAACTGGTGCAGAGTTCCCCCTGGAATTGGGTTTGAGGGCCCACCAATTTGTGGGTCTTCATGCAGTGGCGGGTAGTGACTGCCACTTGAGTGATGGGGAGAGCTAAAGTGAAAATCCCCCGCTCGCGCAGATATACGTGCACCCGTTCTCCTACGCCTTGGTGGTTCTGGAGGTGCTTGATGAACTGGCGGCGGTGGAGGCGGTGGCGTGACTGCCACGAATCGTGAATCCCCAGAGGGATCCTGCTGCTGCTGCTGCTGGTGAGGTGATGAATGGTGAGAAGGTGTGAAGTACCATTCATGTTGGTTAAACCGTGCTTGGTAACTGTCCGGACCACCGTAGGGTGATCCGTGAAAAGATGAACCATCAAAGATCTCGATGGGATGGTTGGGTGTACCGCTTGCAGGTTCGACGGGATCCGTGTCCTCGTCCATGTCCATCGCATTATCGCCGGAAAAGTGATCCTCCGGTCCCAATGGGT
This sequence comes from Helianthus tuberosus, assembly GCA_030545235.1. Lineage (NCBI taxonomy): Eukaryota > Viridiplantae > Streptophyta > Magnoliopsida > Asterales > Asteraceae > Helianthus > Helianthus tuberosus. Next base: position 148,998,143 of record CM060371.1, on the reverse strand, counting down.
TAAAACCCACTGGTTCTTGAATATAATTTGCCGGGTTGAACCGGCCCTGAAAAACAGGAGTGGGGTTGCCAAAGGAGTTGTGCGAAAGAGATCTCTGGAGAGGTATATATGAAGGCTGTGGGTTATCGGGCTCCTTTTCCGAATGTGGCCCGAAGGAATGGCGGTAAGGAGGTGTTGAGCTGTGTGAAACAGACCGTCTAGCGGGCTCCACATTGGTCCTCCAGTTCTCTCGAGGATCGGCACTTGTAGTGGTAGAAGGAGCTCGCCTGTGCGAAGGCCCGGCTTCGTGATCATTGGGGGCGGTGATTGGCCCCTTGCCTCGTCCTCTTCGTCTGAAAAATCTTGGCGGCATATTTAGACCTGTCAATATAACATAAGATAATAACAAAATATAAAGGACAAAGTTAAGATAAAAACAAAAACATTTTGGATTATTCCTATGTTCTTTGTCTAGACTCGAAAATTTAGGAATGTGCAATTGTGTCATTGAGATTAAACACAAAAGGCTAGTGTTTAATTCACTCAATGTTGGCTCTGATACCAACCTGTCACACCCCGATATTTCCACGTATGACCGGTGGGCCCGGTGGGGAGTATCGTGATGTGATTGGTAGCATTACAGTCAAACAACACAATATTTAAATGCACAGCGGAAGCAAAAGATTGATATATTTCAACTTTAATAAATTGTAATATTAAGTATCACAACAGTTGAAAGTTTATCCACAGGTGGATTAAAATAAAATGGAAACAGTAGTTCAACAGACTTTAGGCATCTTAAGCTTGCGAGACTCTTTATTGATGCTAGGAGTAGCCAGCCTAGTTCGCGTAGTACCTGCACTTAACCTTTTTGGGAAAATACGTCAGTTTACACTGGTAAATACAATCAACTGACTCATTTTAAAAATGATTAAAAATTGATTTGGATGCACGTGGCATAAATATTTTTATAACTTGGGATAATTATTTAAATATATAAACTTGTAAAAGGATTACATGTTCCTTATGCGTTCAGTAGCCCGGTTCGTGCCGGGTTAAAGATCAATAGACACACCACATTATTTATTTATGCACTGACGGGTGTACGCCTACACCCCGCGCTTAGGTCGTGGCCATTTCGTAAAATGATGCCAAGGATATCCGGGACATGGTCATTAACCCCCCAAAGGCGTTAAGCAAACAAAACATATTTAACCGGGTCATCTCGATAATACTTAACCACCAATCGATTAAGGTCGAATGCCCGACCAAGCGGTATTTTATATACCGTACCCCAAGCCCGTATAAGGGAAAATAAGTTAAAAGTATTTACCTGAGCTAAATATAATATTCAATCCCAGCCGTATCAAATCAGCAAGTACAGATAGCTTTTACTGGGCTCCTATTCTGGAACGAAGGTTTATAATAACCTATTAGAATCCTAACGGTCTTTAGTTAAGCCTAAACTTAGACCGGTTAGTTTTAAAGATACGGTTCGTACGCACGATTAAGCGAAGACCGGAATAGAATGTGATTTAGACCCGAAAAATTTGAAGACTTGCTTAATATGGGTATTCTATACACATTCTGGATTTTGAGATAAAAACGATAAGGTTTGACCCGTTTCGGCTAATTTATGCAAACTAGTTACATAAACCGAACCGAACGCGCAATAAGCGTAACGGGTAACCGTAAGAGCCATATACAGGTTTCCTAAGTTAATATGCCTCAAATATGTTGTGACATCACTAAGATATCTTTTATTATGCCCGAAACGAATTTAAACACAAACTATGCCCCGTAGGGGCATTTTGGTCATTTACAATGTTATAAAAGAGTTTAAGTATTTTCTTGAGTTACAGGTCTGATATCATTAGTAAAAATACTCAATTTAATAAGTTATAACAGTATGGTATTGCATATATATGAAATTTATCAATTATAACCAAACTATGCACCGTAGGGGCATTTTGGTAATTTCACATAAGCCAAAAGGCTCAAAACTGAACTCTGAGTTAAACAACTTTTGCTTACTGTTAAAATATTATAATTTACCTAAAATATCAGTAGGTATCAACCCTTGTATGTTTAAAATAGTTTTAGTATATACTATGCGTTAAAAACGCTTAAAAAGGCGATTAGAAGCCGTTTCCGGGTTCTATATAGAAAACTGATATTTTTATTATTCCAGAAGGTTCAAAATAATTTATTTATCATACAAAATCAGTTGCAAAAGGTTTGGGGTCAAAAGATATGTAAAACTCATTTTATAGCCCAAAAGGGCAAACCGACAATTACCGAATCAAGCCTATGACTCTAAGTTATGCTCAGCCTAAAATTAATTAAAAATCTTCAAAAATCCCAAAATAATATATTACATCAGTGGGTAAAAAGTTTGATATCAAAAAGTGGGTTTAAATAGGCTATATGATAATTATGCCGTTTAATCGCTAAAGAAGCTTTCTAATTACGCTAATGAGCATAACTCTCAATCTACACCTCAAACTGATGTCAAATTTTGGGTGCAAGCTTATAATTCAGTAACTAAGGTTTCTACTCTTTTACATTTTTAAAAATCACGTTTTATGGTGAAAAGGGCATAATGGTCAACATATAGGCAATTAACGGAATCATGCATATTAATTGGATAACTAATGAACCAAGGTGTATAATCATAGAGGGTTATACTAGCATTTAACCTGGTCCTAAGGAAGCTCTAAGGCATTTCCAAATCATACTAAATCGGGTCAGAACTCAAGTCAAAGCAAAAGTCAAAGTTTTTTGCGACTTTCGGTTCCGAACCGGGTCTAAACAGAAAATTGTCGGATCAAACAAGCTTAAACCAGTTATTATACTTATTACCAAGTTATATGAGTGATAAAATAGGTTACACGCCTTCTGCATTGTTAATTATGCGTTAATTCGAATATTAGCATTCTGTTGACTTTTTCTAATCAACTTTGACCAGACAAATGGTCTAGATAGAGTGGGAATCAGAGGGTGCCCTTTTATGGGTTTAATGCCCACATAAATACCAACTTATAACTACCTTCAATTCGACTAATCACTGGACCATTAATGATTAATCGTGAAGTCAACCGTTAATTACGACGGTTTGACTTTTAAACTAAAACTAAGTAAAAACTCAACTAAGAAAGGTTAAGCATACTTACAGAAGTCCTATGCACGATTAGGAAGGCTTAGGGTCTGCTCTTGAACTCCCAAAAGCTCCAAAAATGCTGAAGGAATGAGTGATCACAATGGTTGCAACAAGTGGCCTTTTATAGTGCTTTTGATCTCATAGATCATTGACACACAAGCCTAGCAATGGCCATGGATCATCCACAGATGTCCCCTAGGTCTAAAAAGCATGTAGGGGTCGTCCAAAGAAGTGGAAAATTGATTTTAAGTCGGTTATAGCGCATAAACAGGTTGCTGTCTAACTTTTCTGTAACTGGGGATCGGACGCGGCCCTCGTAAGATGTTGTTAAGTCTTACGCGGCCCGCTTGAGTCATGTTGTCAGATTCCAATCTGTTGATGCACTAAATGTCTGTTGATTACGTCATAATCAAGTCTTGTGTCTAGATAGGTTGAATGTACACACAACAGGGTCTTATTTAGGGTTTTATATGTTTTAACTTGAAGATTTCGCTTGAAATGGTTCAAGCGAAATCAACAACTGAAGATTTAGCTTGAAATGATTCAAGCGAAATCAACAACTGATGATTTCGCTTCAAACTGACTCAAGCGAAATCAACAGGTTATATATAGGGTTGTGTGGTTCATTTGTTAAGAGACTTGGTCATTGTGTGTGAGACGAAGTGCTGTCAGATTTGTATCAGAATACATTGTACAAGCACGAAAATCAATCAGAAAAGAAAGATTAAAAGGAAACTAGCTGTTATGACTTTGTTTACGTTGATTCCGCCTTCGTACTCAAAGATGAACTGCCTTAACTGACGTTTCAAGGTCGTAGAACGGTCCAACAAGTGGTATCAGAGCTCAGGACGAGGAGTTCATACCATTACAGCTTGATTCTACCGGATTTTCTTATCTCTACTCATTTTTTTCTTACTTTTCTGATTTGAACATATTTTAGCGGTGAAAATGACCTGATTTTGACATATAACAAGCGAATTAGTGTGATAACTAATCCTTGAAAGATTTGGACTTAAAATCGATCGAATTCATATAAAAAATAACAATTTCGCTTGAAAACTGTTCGTATAAGATGACATCAGCAGATTTCGCTTGAAATATAGTGAAGATTTCGCTTGAAACTTGAGTTTGTCTGTCGATTTCGCTTGAAAATCAAAGGATTTCGCTTGAACAGTTCAAGCGAAATTGATTGGCTGGATTTCGCTTGAAACTGTTGGACTTGTATTAAGTGATTTCGCTTGAAATTGCTGATTCTTCAAAACCTAAAAATTTTCTAAGTGTTTTGCTGATTATTTTTCAGGAACGTACAAGATGGCAAATTCCGATCCTATTCCGTGGAAAGATGATAGAACTGAAGAACAGAAGTGTAGATACAGAAAAATGATAGCTGAAAACAAAATCATTAGAATATCTCGTATCTATCTTGTCACACCCCGACCACGTAGAACATACAAAACGTGGCGGAAATGTCGGGGAGTGTTGTAACAGAATTAATTGTTTCAAATCCATGGCAATTGAAGTTTCGTTTTATTAATTAAAAGTGTTAAAATGTCTTAACAAACAAAGAAATACAACATAATTAACTAGTCTTGCATCTTTTATTGTCACTAAAGCCCGAGTCTGCCTATGTGTATCTTGATCATCTTATGCAACAGCTCCTGAAAAACACATGTGAAAATAGGTACGTCAGCATAAAAATGCCTGTGAGATACATAGGTTTTGTGAAAATAGGTTTCATGACTTATGTTTGAGAAAATGTTTAGTCATGAACCTTGTAATTTGCTTTGTTTTTGTAAATCATTTGAAAAACGATAAGACCAGTTGATATGTATAAATAAATATAAGGTTAAATGAATAACCATGTAAAATGAGTTTGTATAAGATAAGTTGTTTGTAAATCAATGTCTTGTGAAAAGTATGTTATTTGTATAAAATGTTCTATGTCTCAAACTGAAATGATTCAAATCACCCTACGATATGTAATACCATACAAACACTTATATATAGGAAGTACCAGCGGCGTATCCACCATGCTTGTATCATATTACACACGCTTCGTTACTTAATCACTTACTCAAACCAAACTACTAAAGTAAAATGTTCATGTCTAATGTAAATCATGTAATATGTATCCAAAATGTAATCATGTGATGAATAACAAATGTACTAAGTATGCAACAATAGACATACGTAGCATGTGACCTGTACTAAGTATGCAACAATAGACATACGTAGCATGTGACCTGTACTAAGTATGCAACAATAGACATACATAGCATGAAATGTAATGTAAAACGATGTACTAAGTAATGCACACAATGGGCACACCTAGCATGAAATGTAACGAAATCATGTACTATAATGTACTAACGAACATAGCATGTATATGATGTGAAAACAGGAAAGCTTGAAAGTAACAAGTAGGCACATGTGTTCCACCCCAAAACAGTTTGGATGTAACACCTGTGCCTTCACGGCCATCAAACAAGTACCAAACCAATGAAATATTATATTTCATACTTGGGATTTGTAAAAATATGTGTATCATTTGCACATATCGATTCTTATTTGATTTCAAACTCTAAATCGCTTTCTGGAAGGTTATACGCGCACCAATGCGTAAATATAGCCAGTTTAATGCAACAAACACTCCGGAATAGTGAAATAGGCTTAACATACCTTAAATAACCTTTACATAACTTAGATATAAGTTTTGGAAGGTTTGGTGTGGTGAAATCAAGTTAAATCGCTTACAGGGACTTAAGTTGACAAACTGCGAAAGTATGCCAATTTGAACTGTAACAGACCTTCCGGAGCATGACCATAAGTTAAACATACCATAAATATCCTTCACATAGCTTAGAAATAGGCTTTGAGGGGTTCGGTGTGCTAAAATAAACTTTTGGGTCATTCAGGGACTAAAAGTGTCAAAAAGTGCACAAGTTTGCATTTTCGCGCATAACTTACGTTCTGAATACATCCGGACATCCAAAAATTTATGTAAGCATGACTACATTATATTTTAGTGTTCGCCTTAAGAAAAATCCATTCGTCACGTCATTTGGATCGTTTTTCGCGCTTATGCGCATTCCGTCGTAATTAAGCGAACATCGCGTTCGTACGGCCAAACGAACCGACATCCGAGATATTTTTGAACACATTTTAAGTTCCCTATACTTTAACTTCATTTTAGAGCTTTGAAATGGGGTTAACGGGCCTTAAACGTGTCAAAAATGACCTTATTGCACTGCAGGGACCAAAAGTGTAAATCTGCCAAAGATAACCCCTACGATGCGCAGGCCCTTTTTGGCTACGATGCGCAGGGGGTCTTCTGACCAGATGCAGAGTTTCTAAAACAGGCTGTTTGCACATGTTTGATCCACAACCACATGTTCTCCTTTGCCTAGTCAGATGATAAGGATGGAATTAAGCTTCCATAACCTTGCAACAAGTGTACGGCCTTGATCGTTTCCCCTTTTCCAAGAAACGATCTCAACGGTGGACCAAATACTATAAATACCCCACCCCCCATTACTTCAAATGCACTAGAATTCTGATTTTAGAAACTCTAAGTTGAAACCATTGTTTCATACCTGAGATTCTCGAATCGGGATTAGCATTCGGGGACCCTGGGTTAGTATTCTTTCGTTCTTTTCCTTATTTTACTGCTTTTCGAGTCAGAAAGTCAAACTTTGTTTGACTTTCAGCGTTGACCAGTAATGGTCAATGCGAAGTTCGTTTGAACTTCGCAACGTGAGTGTAATCACGTTGGTCATAGTCCTTTGGGACTATGCCCACTGATTACCACGTTGTCTAGGGTCGTAGGGTAGGCGATCTAATAAATCGCCTATACCTTCGAACCCGACCCAGTTTGGTCGATCATTAGGATCCGACCAAATACATTAGGTGACCATAGTAGGTAGGGAATAACCTTCCGAGGTTATACCCTATGGTCACATCGTTTAAGTAGTTGTATGATAGGTAGTTTATATGCCTTAGGTAAATTACCAGAATACCCTTTTCATGTATAATTGGTAATTAAGCATATGTAACCTAAACCTTTGTCACATAACTGATTATGTAACATGATTAGGCATATAACACTTGTCATAGGGCTAGTTAGGCGGTCCAAACGCGTTTCACGCGAACGACGCGTTAAAGTAACATAAGCTACCTAAACGGGTCGTAATGGGTCGATAAGACTTAGGTTAAGTTTCATTTAGCATGTAGGCTTTGTTAAACCATATCACATGAGTTCCTACACTCATTTGGTTTACAAACCCTCATGCTACCCAGTCTTCCGATTTAGGTCCGGTTTATTAATGTAGTTACCTATATTAGGTGCCGTTTGATATTCCGCGATCTCTAGCATTGCTTGGTGGTTATCCTAGGACTTCTGAGCAATCTCAAGTGAGTACATAGACCCCTCTTTTACTGTTTTCTAAACTGTTTTGGGGTGGAACACATGTGCCTACTTGTTACTTTCCTGCTTTCCAGTTTTCACATCATATACTGCTATGTTCGTTAGTACATTATAGTACATGATTTCATTACATCTTATGCTAGGTGTGCCCATTGTGTGCATTACTTGGTACATTGTTTTACATTACATTTCATGCTAGGTATGCCCATTGTGTGCATTACTTAGTACATCGTTTTACATGACATTTCATGCTAGGTATGCCCATTGTGTGCATTACTTAGTACATCGTTTTACATGACATTTTATGCTATGTATGTTCATTTAGTTCATACTTAGTACATTGTTTTACATCACATCACATCACATGCTATGTATGTTCATTTGTTGCATACTTAGTACAGATTCATTTCATCACATGCTTACATTTTGGTATGACATTTGGTTTGTTAAATGGGACAATACATTCATTAACATTAGCTACGCCGTTCGTTAGTAGGTAGTGGTACCATAGGAATTGACAACTCCCGTTCCGGACATCCCAGGGAAAGGGGACAGTAAAGGAATGACCGAATTCGATGATATTTACTCAGATAGACCTTTAATTTGTTTAAGGGTTTATCACCTCAGTCGCAAGGCTTGGATGTATGCATTGGAACAACACCGCATAAATGTTCATTATCAGTACAGCATGCATTTACACAAGACATAATATTGATTTAAACACAGTTTTACTTCAATACTTTGCTTTTGTGCATATGGTTTAGTTGAGACATTTCGCTAGCCATACATGACATTTAGACATAGACATTTTAACATGATTGACCTTGATCATGCATTTACACAAGACATAATATTGATTTAAACACAGTTTTACTTCAATACTTTGCTTTTGTGCATATGGTTTAGTTGAGACATTTCGCTAGCCATACATGACATTTAGACATAGACATTTTAACATGATTGACCTTGATCATGCATTTACACAAGACATAATATTGATTTAAACACAGTTTTACTTCAATACTTTGCTTTTGTGCATATGGTTTAGTTGAGACCTTTCGCTAGCCATACATGACATTTAGACATAGACATTTTAACATGATTGACATTGATCATGCATTTACACAAGACATAATATTGATTTAAACACAGTTTTACTTCAATACTTTGTTTTTGTGCATTTCACCTATGGTTTAGTTGATGCGTTTTCACTAGCCATACATATCATTTAGGTTACACATTACATGATTTACATTGATCATGCATTTTGACATATTATTCAATACATTTGGCAAATTCATTTATACATGGACAATTTACATTGTTGGTTTGGTTTGATTAAGTGATTAAGTAACGATACGGGTGTAATATGATACAAGCATGGTGGATACGCCGCTGGTACTTCCTATATATAAGTGTTTGTATGGTATTACATGTCGTAGCGTTATTTGAATCATTTCAGTTTGAGACATAGAACATTTTATGCAAATAACATATTTTTCACAAGACATTGATTTACAAACAACTTAACTTATACAAACTCATTTTTACATGGCTATTCATTTAACCATGCATTATTCACTTATTTATATGTATCATCTGAACTTATGGTTTTTCAAATGATTTACAAAGACAAAGCAAATTACAAGGTTCATGACTAAACATTTTCTTAAACAGAAGTCATGAATCTTATTTTCACAAAACCTATGTATCTCACCGGCATTTTTATGCTGACGTACCATATTTTCACATGTGTTTTTCAGGAAATGAAGCATAGGATTGATCAAGTTACACTTAGGCGGACATGGGCCTTAGTGACAATAAAAGATGCAGACTAGTTAATTATGTTGTATTTTCATGTTTGTTAGACATTGTAACACTTATATTGAATAAAACGAAACTTTAATTTCCATGGTTGTGAAACATTAATTCTGTTACAACACTCCCCGATGTTTCCGCCACGTTTTGTATGTTCCACGTGGTCGGGGTGTGACAGAAAAGATGGTATCAGAGCCAATGGTTATAGGGAATTAGGTTATTAGTAATGCTTTGACCTAGTCTATAACCTTCTTAGGACCCTAACGCGAGTTTACTTGCGTTTAGTCATAAAACAATACTGTCGCCTATCCTTAGGCGACAACCACAACAAGAACATAAATTTCAAAACCGCTTTGAAAACTAATCATCTGTTCTAGGATGATTGATTACTAGGTTTTGAACCCTCTATTGTAAGGTTTTGAACTCTCAGTTATAAGGTTTTGAATCCCTTTGAATTTTCAAAATCTCGTCAAGGTTTTGGGTTTTAAATAATGTGAACACGTGCAAACTGGAAGGGTGAATGCCTGTATTCTGGGTTTTCTGTCTAGGCAAGCACTTCGTATACATCTCATCAGACGCGAGACCAGTTGTGCTTACCTGGGAATTCTCGGGATGAGTGTTCACTTATAGGCGAGCATGTCTTCAGTGATACATTAATAAGACCTGTTTACCTTGATTAGTCACCGTCTCATTTGTTTACCTTAGGTAACAAAAAAATGATCACAATTTTCATTCGTTAACATTCTGCATTAATTTTCCAATAACCTTTCACTTGCTTCTTCCTCTGTCTTTCATTTTCTTTTAGAATGTCTATTCCTCTCATCACTGGTCAAATGCCCGAGCGAACAGCCAAATTTGTCCAGCAAATTGGCGAAGTGATTCAGAGGACTGTGGATTTAGGCATTTCCATGGCTCGTCTCAACAATGAAGCCTCTCGTCTCGACAATGAAGCCACCCAAGAGCCACTGAAGGAAGCAGAAGTCAAGACTGCACCAAAGACAAGGAAGCGTAAGGCTTCAAGGAAACCCGCAACGGTTACACCTAATCAAGCGGGACCTAGCCATGTGGCAAGGCCACCAGCTAGGAAGCCATACAACGGAATTGAACCCTTGTGCAACCAATGTACCCTTCATCATCACCCTAATGTGAAGTGCCGCAAATGCCAAATCTGTGGACTTAAAGGTCATACAGCAAAGGTTTGCGTAGCAGCAGTACCAAATCAAATAGGCCCCAATCAGGTGGCAACACCACCTGTTAGGAAGCAATACAAGGGAACAGCCCCAATATGCGACAAATGTAATGCACACCACTTAGCTCACCTACAGTGTCGTTTGTGTGCATCATGTGGGCGACTCGGTCACCGGGCAAATGTTTGTCGATTTACCCCAAACCAAAGTAGTCCAAATCAACTCCAAGTCAACCCTACTCAAACTCGCTTTCCACCAGGTTATTGCTACAAGTGTGGCGAGATGGGACATTTCCGAAGAAATTGCCCAAAGCTTGCTAATGCAAATCTGACCCAAGGATGAGCAGTTGACAGAGTAGAAGATGTTGCTGTCTTATGCTTTTGTTCTTTTGTTTCCTTGTAATGTGAAACAATCTGTTTTGTTTATAAATAAATCGTTGTTCACAAATTCTGATATACAAGTATATTTACATGTGTGTTTGTTTTCCTATGATACCTGCATTAAGGAACTATGTTCCTTACAAACTACTCTTGTGATTCTCTCTTTCAAATGATCGCTCATGATTCCTTTGAAAATTTTAAGTACTCGTTTCATTCTAAGATACGAAGTACAGAAAATAAAGTGACATTATGAGTAATCATGCTTTTTGCACATCAGTACCTTTAAATTCTTGGTTAAATAACTAAGGGTATTTCCAAATCTCATACCCATTATATTTTGATTTTTTTTTTACACAGTACAAGTATTTCAAAACAATCTTCATGATCTCAAAACATTTCATATAGTTTGAAAACAATTTTTTTCAAGATATATTGTCTATGTTATTTCAAAAACATTGGCCATGTTATCAAAACCAACCTTTCAAATTTCAAAATATTTCATATAGTCTGAAGACAATATTAACACAATACATTTTCTTATCAAGTGCATGATTTCGAAAATCATCATTTAATTTTTTTCAAAAACCTTATACATAATTTCAAAATTCATCTCGCATGATTTTAAAACATTTTTATATACTTACCTAGTACACCCACTTTATGATTTCAAAATATTATATATAAGGTTTCAAAAACATTTTTCCCATGCATAGTTTTCCAAATATTTTTTTCCTCACACATTTACTTAACCTTCAAATTCTGCTTCATATGTCGCCTTGACATATCTAGCATCTCAACCTCATAAGCATTTTACTTATGTTTTGACTTAAGCACATCCAGTGCAAGATTTCAAAACATCTTCAACTTCTAAAATTCATATGGGATCTTTTTATCTTCATATTTAGATCCTTGTGGACGATCATCATTCAAATCAGAGTCCTTAATTGGATTCCTTATGTACCTTAATTCGAGTATTTCGGTTCTTTATAATCGAAATCGAATTTTCTCTTCAATAATCTTTCTATCTTTATAGTTAGATTCTTGATAACGTTTAAAGTACCAAATGAAATCCGTTGAATGGATTCCTAGTGTGCTTTAAATGCATGTACGCAAGTAACAAGACAAATTAACAAACAATCTTTGTGGTTATATGACTATGTGTTTATGCATCTTGAGTTTTCATTTAAGTATTTTTGTGTTTTTATACTCTGGATAATTCGTTATCCAAATCCTCGCAGGATCTTTCATATCTTCATATGAGAGATTCGTAGCAGGATATTCAAAGGTACTACCTTAAATCCTTAATGGGCTTCTATGTAATAGTTAAGACCCTTGGATTATATAGTACCACTCCAGACCCTTTTTAGTGGTCTAGTCTAAAGGATTGATTCACAATTTGGTTAAAAAATGACATCTAGTGATGGAGCTGGACAGACTCCTTGATAGTCTATTTAGATCATTTATTGATCTAGTCTACGGGACTCTATGGCGGTCTAGTCACACTCATCACAGGATTGTTCATTTGGTTTTACCCTACGCATTATAAAATAGACTGTGTGAACTGTGCAAGGAATTGTCTAATTATGGACGCGTACATAATTAAGAAATTTAGTGCATAGAAAACCAGCAAGGTTTATTATGTGTAAGAACCGATAGCGACAACAAATAACAAAATGAGGACGATGTAATGGAGGTACGGTGGACGCACCAATGATGCTTTATATACTTGTATATAAGTATCCCTCTTACGTTGAAATCATGATGATTATTAAAGTTACTAGAAGTTCAGAAACCTAGCAAATGTTGTTCGATCTTTTCAACTTCATGTTTTAAACTCTTACAAGTTTCCTCTAAATAAATTTCGGGACGAAATTTCCTAAAGTAGGGGAGACTGTAACACCTGTGCCTTCACGGCCATCAAAAAAGTACCAAACCAATGAAATATTATATTTCATACTTGGGATTTGTAAAAATATGTGTATCATTTGCACATATCGATTCTTATTCGATTTCAAACTCTAAATCGCTTTCTGGAAGGTTATACGCGCACCAATGCGTAAATATAGCCAGTTTAATGCAACAAACACTCCGGAATAGTGAAATAGGCTTAACATACCTTAAATAACCTTTACATAACTTAGATATAAGTTTTGGAAGGTTTGGTGTGGTGAAATCAAGTTAAATCGCTTACAGGGACTTAAGTTGACAAACTGCGAAAGTATGCCAATTTGAACTGTAACAGACCTTCCGGAGCATGACCATAAGTTAAACATACCATAAATATCCTTCACATAGCTTAGAAATAGGCTTTGAGGGGTTCGGTGTGCTAAAATAAACTTTTGGGTCATTCAGGGACTAAAAGTGTCAAAAAGTGCACAAGTTTGCATTTTCGCGCATAACTTACGTTCTGAATACATCCGGACATCCAAAAATTTATGTAAGCATGACTACATTATATTTTAGTGTTCGCCTTAAGAAAAATCCATTCGTCACGTCATTTGGATCGTTTTTCGCGCTTATGCGCATTCCGTCGTAATTAAGCGAACATCGCGTTCGTACGGCCAAACGAACCGACATCCGAGATATTTTTGAACACATTTTAAGTTCCCTATACTTTAACTTCATTTTAGAGCTTTGAAATGGGGTTAACGGGCCTTAAACGTGTCAAAAATGACCTTATTGCACTGCAGGGACCAAAAGTGTAAATCTGCCAAAGATAACCCCTACGATGCGCAGGCCCTTTTTGGCTACGATGCGCAGGGGGTCTTCTGACCAGATGCAGAGTTTCTAAAACAGGCTGTTTGCACATGTTTGATCCACAACCACATGTTCTCCTTTGCCTAGTCAGATGATAAGGATGGAATTAAGCTTCCATAACCTTGCAACAAGTGTACGGCCTTGATCGTTTCCCCTTTTCCAAGAAACGATCTCAACGGTGGACCAAATACTATAAATACCCCACCCCCATTACTTCAAATGCACTAGAATTCTGATTTTAGAAACTCTAAGTTGAAACCATTGTTTCATACCTGAGATTCTCGAATCGGGATTAGCATTCGGGGACCCTGGGTTAGTATTCTTTCGTTCTTTTCCTTATTTTACTGCTTTTCGAGTCAGAAAGTCAAACTTTGTTTGACTTTCAGCGTTGACCAGTAATGGTCAATGCGAAGTTCGTTTGAACTTCGCAACGTGAGTGTAATCACGTTGGTCATAGTCCTTTGGGACTATGCCCACTGATTACCACGTTGTCTAGGGTCGTAGGGTAGGCGATCTAATAAATCGCCTATACCTTCGAACCCGACCCAGTTTGGTCGATCATTAGGATCCGACCAAATACATTAGGTGACCATAGTAGGTAGGGAATAACCTTCCGAGGTTATACCCTATGGTCACATCGTTTAAGTAGTTGTATGATAGGTAGTTTATATGCCTTAGGTAAATTACCAGAATACCCTTTTCATGTATAATTGGTAATTAAGCATATGTAACCTAAACCTTTGTCACATAACTGATTATGTAACATGATTAGGCATATAACACTTGTCATAGGGCTAGTTAGGCGGTCCAAACGCGTTTCACGCGAACGACGCGTTAAAGTAACATAAGCTACCTAAACGGGTCGTAATGGGTCGATAAGACTTAGGTTAAGTTTCATTTAGCATGTAGGCTTTGTTAAACCATATCACATGAGTTCCTACACTCATTTGGTTTACAAACCCTCATGCTACCCAGTCTTCCGATTTAGGTCCGGTTTATTAATGTAGTTACCTATATTAGGTGCCGTTTGATATTCCGCGATCTCTAGCATTGCTTGGTGGTTATCCTAGGACTTCTGAGCAATCTCAAGTGAGTACATAGACCCCTCTTTTACTGTTTTCTAAACTGTTTTGGGGTGGAACACATGTGCCTACTTGTTACTTTCCTGCTTTCCAGTTTTCACATCATATACTGCTATGTTCGTTAGTACATTATAGTACATGATTTCATTACATCTTATGCTAGGTGTGCCCATTGTGTGCATTACTTGGTACATTGTTTTACATTACATTTCATGCTAGGTATGCCCATTGTGTGCATTACTTAGTACATCGTTTTACATGACATTTCATGCTAGGTATGCCCATTGTGTGCATTACTTAGTACATCGTTTTACATGACATTTTATGCTATGTATGTTCATTTAGTTCATACTTAGTACATTGTTTTACATCACATCACATCACATGCTATGTATGTTCATTTGTTGCATACTTAGTACAGATTCATTTCATCACATGCTTACATTTTGGTATGACATTTGGTTTGTTAAATGGGACAATACATTCATTAACATTAGCTACGCCGTTCGTTAGTAGGTAGTGGTACCATAGGAATTGACAACTCCCGTTCCGGACATCCCAGGGAAAGGGGACAGTAAAGGAATGACCGAATTCGATGATATTTACTCAGATAGACCTTTAATTTGTTTAAGGGTTTATCACCTCAGTCGCAAGGCTTGGATGTATGCATTGGAACAACACCGCATAAATGTTCATTATCAGTACAGCATGCATTTACACAAGACATAATATTGATTTAAACACAGTTTTACTTCAATACTTTGCTTTTGTGCATATGGTTTAGTTGAGACATTTCGCTAGCCATACATGACATTTAGACATAGACATTTTAACATGATTGACCTTGATCATGCATTTACACAAGACATAATATTGATTTAAACACAGTTTTACTTCAATACTTTGCTTTTGTGCATATGGTTTAGTTGAGACATTTCGCTAGCCATACATGACATTTAGACATAGACATTTTAACATGATTGACCTTGATCATGCATTTACACAAGACATAATATTGATTTAAACACAGTTTTACTTCAATACTTTGCTTTTGTGCATATGGTTTAGTTGAGACCTTTCGCTAGCCATACATGACATTTAGACATAGACATTTTAACATGATTGACATTGATCATGCATTTACACAAGACATAATATTGATTTAAACACAGTTTTACTTCAATACTTTGTTTTTGTGCATTTCACCTATGGTTTAGTTGATGCGTTTTCACTAGCCATACATATCATTTAGGTTACACATTACATGATTTACATTGATCATGCATTTTGACATATTATTCAATACATTTGGCAAATTCATTTATACATGGACAATTTACATTGTTGGTTTGGTTTGATTAAGTGATTAAGTAACGATACGGGTGTAATATGATACAAGCATGGTGGATACGCCGCTGGTACTTCCTATATATAAGTGTTTGTATGGTATTACATGTCGTAGCGTTATTTGAATCATTTCAGTTTGAGACATAGAACATTTTATGCAAATAACATATTTTTCACAAGACATTGATTTACAAACAACTTAACTTATACAAACTCATTTTTACATGGCTATTCATTTAACCATGCATTATTCACTTATTTATATGTATCATCTGAACTTATGGTTTTTCAAATGATTTACAAAGACAAAGCAAATTACAAGGTTCATGACTAAACATTTTCTTAAACAGAAGTCATGAATCTTATTTTCACAAAACCTATGTATCTCACCGGCATTTTTATGCTGACGTACCATATTTTCACATGTGTTTTTCAGGAAATGAAGCATAGGATTGATCAAGTTACACTTAGGCGGACATGGGCCTTAGTGACAATAAAAGATGCAGACTAGTTAATTATGTTGTATTTTCATGTTTGTTAGACATTGTAACACTTATATTGAATAAAACGAAACTTTAATTTCCATGGTTGTGAAACATTAATTCTGTTACAACACTCCCCGATGTTTCCGCCACGTTTTGTATGTTCCACGTGGTCGGGGTGTGACATTGGAAAACAGTAAAAGAGGGGTCTATGTACTCACTTGAGATTGCTTAGTAGTCCTTGAGTAACAACCAAACAATGCTAGAGATCGCGGATATCAAACGGCACCTAATATAGGTAACTATGTTAATAACCGGACCTAAATCGGAAGATCTGATAGAATGAGGGTTCGTAAACCAAACGAGTATAGAGACTCGTGTCATATGGTTTAACAAAGCCTACATACTAAATGAAACCTTAATCTAAGAGCTTTCGACCCATTACGACCCGTTTAGGTAGCTTATGCTACTTTAACGCGTCGTTCGCGTGAAACGCGTTCGGACCGCCTAACTAGTCCTATGACAAGTGTTATATGCCTAAACATGTTACATAATCTGTTATGTGACAAAAGTTTAGGTTACATATGCTTAATTACCAATTATACATGAAAAGGGTATTCTGGTAATTTACCTAAGGCATATAAACTACCTATCATACAACTACTTAAACGATGTGACCATAGGGTATAACCTCGGAAGGTTATTCCCTATATACTATGGTCACCTAATGTATTTGGTCGGATCCTAATGATCGACCAAACTGGGTCGGGTTCGAAGGTATAAGCGATTTATCAGATCGCTTACCCTACGACCCTAGACAACGTGGTAATCAGTAGGCATAGTCCCAAGGGACTATAACCAACGTGATTACACTCACGTTGCGAAGTTCAAACGAACTTCGCATTGACCATAAACTGGTCAACGCAGAAAGTCAAACAAAGTTTGACTTTCAGACTCTAAAAGACTCGAAAAGCAATAAAAGAACGAAAGAATACTTACGAAGGGTCCCCGAATGCTAATCTAGATCGAAATAACTCAGGTATGAAACAATGGTTCCAACTTAGAGTCTTTAAGATCAGATTCTTGTGGTTTTTGCTATGAAAGGCATGGGGTATTTATAGTAAAAGGTCCACCGTTAGGATCGTTTGTCGAATATCGTGCCTTAATCGCATCCGTACATGTGTCGGAACCTTATGGTACTAAAAATGGGTTCTTATCATCTGACTAGGCATGTGTGGATATGTGGTTGTGAATTAAACATGTGCAAACAGGCTGTTTAAAAACACTGAACCTGGTCTGGACTAGGCTAGCACACCGTTACATTAAAAGTGTAGAGGTGCGCTAGGCCTAAGTTTGGCAGATTTACACTTTTGGTCCCTGTCATGCATTCAGCCCATTTTCGACACGTTTAAGGCCCGTTAACCCCATTTCAAAGCTCTAAAATGAAGTTAAAGTATAGGGAACTTAAAATGTGTTCAAAAATATCTCGGATGTCGGTTCGTTTAGCCTTACGGTTGCGTTGTTCGGTTAATTACGACGGAATGCGCATAAGCGCGAAAAACGATCCAAATGACGCGACGAATGGATTTTTCTTATGCCGAACACTAAAATAAAATATTTTAGTGCTTACATAAATTTTTGGATGTCCGGATGTATTCAGAACGTAAGTTATGCGCGAAAATGCAAACCTGTGCACTTTTTGACACTTTTAGTCCCTGAATGTCCCAAAAGTTTATTTTAGCATACCGAACACCTCAAAGCCTATTTCTAAGCTATGTAAAGGATATTTATGGTATGTTTAACTTATGGTCATGTTTCGGAATGTCTGTTACAGTTTAAATTGGCATACTTTCGCAGTTTGTCAACTTTAGTCCCTGTAAACGATTTAACTTTGATTTCACCACACCAAACCTTCCAAAACTTATATCTAAGTTATGTAAAGGTTATTTAAGGTATGTTAAGCCTATTTCACTATTCCGGAGTGTTCGTTGCATTAAACTGGTTATATCTACACATCAGAGCGCGTATAACCCTCCAGAAAGCGATTTAAAGCTTGAAATCGAACAAGAAATGATATGTGCAAACGATACACATATTTTTACAAATCCCAAGTATGAAATACAATATTTCATTGGTTTGGCATTTGTTTGATGGTCGCAGTGACACAGGTGTCACAGTCTCCCCTACTTTAGGAAATTTCGTCCCGAAATTTAATTTTAGGAGAAACTTAGGGGGACGACGGTGATGTTTTCGCTTTGAATGAACCCCTTGAACCCTAAGTAGAACTCTGGGCCATGTTAGGATTCTTAGCGAAAATGTCAACCCTCAAAGTGAAGTCATTGTAGTAACAAAACATGGAGTTTTGAACTACGGACAGAAGAACGTTTCTTATGAAGACTCATCATAGGAAATTGTGTGTGTGATTGAGATCAGAATTGGGTAGTGTGAGAATAAATGACATTGGTCAAAGTCCAAGACTTCTCCCGTATCATTACTCTTGCCACTGTTGGTCTTAACACATGAAAAAACTTCCTGTGGTTCCTATGCACTGAATTCCATAATTATGTAGGCCTCCATAATTACGTAGTTCCTTGCACAGTCCGCACAGTTCATTTCATAATGCGTATGGGGAAAAATCAAACGAATAATCCTGTGGTGAATTAACTTGACTGCAATAGAGTCTCTTTAACTAGGTCACCAAAGGATTAGATTAACGAACAATCTCTTGATTTAGACCACCCGAGGGCCTATTTAACTACATAAACACATGATATATTTAACTAAATTGTCGAACCAATCTATTTAACTTAGATCGACGTAGGATCTCTTTAACTAAACTACCTACGGGGAAAATTTAACTACATCGACGTAGGATTTATTTAACTAGATTGTCGGACCATTCTATTTTAACTTAGATCGACGTAGGATCTCTTTAACTAAACTACCTACGGGGAAAATTTAACTACATCGACGTAGGATGTATTTAACTAGATTGTCGGACCAATCTATTTAACTTAGATCGACGTAGGATCTCTTTAACTAAACTACCTACGGGGAAAATTTAACTACATCGACGTAGGATGTATTTAACTTTATCAACACATGTTGTCCTTAAACTTTGGAATAGTAATTTATAATCCAAGGGATTTAACTACAACGTAGAAGTCCATTAAGGATTTAAGATAATACCTTTTTGAATATCCTACTACGAATCCTTCATATGAAGGTAAGAAAGATTCTATGAGGATTTGGATAACGAATATCCAGAGTATACAAAAACACAAAAAAATGCATAAAAGAAAACGCAAAATGTATAAACACATAGTCACATAACCACAAAATTGTTTATCTAGATCTTTAATTTGTAAGTTTTGTTTTGTTAATTACGCACATGCATTTAGAGCACACTAGGAATCCATTTCATGGATTTCATTCGGCACTTTAAACATTAACAAGAATCTAACTATGAAGTTAGCAAGATCTTAATAAGAATTCGGCTTTGTCCTTATTGAATCGTAATGTACGTATTAAATCATACAAAGAATTCAATTAAGGGCTCCGATGATACCCATCCACAAGGATCTAATTATGAGGATAGAAAGATCCTACATGGATTTTTGGAGTTTGTGTAACGAGAGTGTTCCGACACCTTGCACTAGGCGTGCTTACGTCGACACACAAGGTAGAAAGTTCATGAGGTTGAGGCGCCAGATATGCCAAGCGACATATGAAGCAGAACTTGAAGGTTAAGCAGCAACAGGGTTTGCAACTGCTTTGCTTTGAACAGCAAAGCAACACATGTTAACCAAATGTCTCCATCGTACACCGTGGGTACATTTGTAACAGGGTATTTGATTTGGATGATGACGGTTGCATTGATTTCTCCAAGGAGCGGTTCCCTTGCACGGCTTCATCCCTGAGATGAGTCATGGTGATAGCTAAATCAACGGTCTTCTGGAGTACGACGCCTATTTGTTGGGAAATTGTAGCACCTGGTCCGGACACTCGAGTCTTGTTGCGATGAAGAGGCAAAATGAAGAAAATGGAAGACATAGAAGGAAACAAGCAAAAGATAATCAAAAGAGAATAACAACACATGAAGATTGTGACCATTTGTTTGTTACCAAAGGCAAACAAATGAGATGGTGACTAATCAAAGTAAATGGGTCAATATAATGTATCGCGAAGACATGCTCGCCTATAAGTGAACACTCATCCCAAGAATTCCCAGGTAAGCACAACTGGTCTCGCGTCTGATGAGATGTATACGAAGTGCTTGCCTAGACAGAAAACCCAGAATACAGGCATTCACCCTTCCAGTTTGCACGTGTTCACATTATTTAAAACCCAAAACCTTGACGAGAATTTGAAAACTCAAAGGGGTTCAAAACCATATAATAGAAAGTTCAAAACCTTACAATAGAGGGTTCAAAACCTTGTAATCAATCATCCTAGAACAGATGATTTGTTTTCAAAGCGGTTTTGAAATTTATGTTCTTGTTGTGGTCGTCGCCTAAGGATAGGTGACGGTATTGTTTTATGACTAAACGCAAGTGAACTCGCGTTAGGGTCCTAGAAAGGTTATAGACTAGGTCAAAGCATTACTAATAACCTAATTCCCTATAACCATTGGCTCTGATACCATCTTTTCTGTCACACCCCGACCACGTAGAACATACAAAACGTGGCGGAAATGTCGGGGAGTGTTGTAACAGAATTATTTGTTTCAAAACCATGGCAATTGAAGTTTCGTTTTATTAATTAAAAGTGTTACAATGTCTTAACAAACAAAGAAATACAACATAATTAACTAGTCTTGCATCTTTTATTGTCACTAAAGCCCAAGTCTGCCTATGTGTATCTTGATCATCTTATGCAACAGCTCCTGAAAAACACATGTGAAAATAGGTACGTCAGCATAAAAATGCCTGTGAGATACATAGGTTTTGTGAAAATAGGTTTCATGACTTATGTTTGAGAAAATGTTTAGTCATGAACCTTGTAATTTGCTTTGTTTTTGTAAATCATTTGAAAAACGATAAGACCAGTTGATATGTATAAATAAATGTAAGGTTAAATGAATAACCATGTAAAATGAGTTTGTATAAGATAAGTTGTTTGTAAATCAATGTCTTGTGAAAAGTATGTTATTTGTATAAAATGTTCTATGTCTCAAACTGAAATGATTCAAATAACGCTACGATATGTAATACCATACAAACACTTATATATAGGAAGTACCAGCGGCGTATCCACCATGCTTGTATCATATTACACACGCTTCGTTACTTAATCACTTACTCAAACCAAACTACTAAAGTAAAATGTTCATGTCTAATGTAAATCATGTAATATGTATCCAAAATGTAATCATGTGATGAATAACAAATGTACTAGGTATGCAACAATAGACATACGTAGCATGTGACCTGTACTAAGTATGCAACAATAGACATACGTAGCATGTGACCTGTACTAAGTATGCAACAATAGACATACGTAGCATGAAATGTAATGTAAAACGATGTACTAAGTAATGCACACAATGGGCACACCTAGCATGAAATGTAACGAAATCATGTACTATAATGTACTAACGAACATAGCATGTATATGATGTGAAAACAGGAAAGCTTGAAAGTAACAAGTAGGCACATGTGTTCCACCCCAAAACAGTTTGGAAAACAGTAAAAGAGGGGTCTATGTACTCACTTGAGATTGCTTAGTAGTCCTTGAGTAACAACCAAACAATGCTAGAGATCGCGGATATCAAACGACACCTAATATAGGTAACTATGTTAATAACCGGACCTAAATCGGAAGATCTGATAGAATGAGGGTTCGTAAACCAAACGAGTATAGAGACTCGTGTCATATGGTTTAACAAAGCCTACATACTAAATGAAACCTTAATCTAAGAGCTTTCGACCCATTACGACCCGTTTAGGTAGCTTATGCTACTTTAACGCGTCGTTCGCGTGAAACGCGTTCGGACCGCCTAACTAGTCCTATGACAAGTGTTATATGCCTAAACATGTTACATAATCTGTTATGTGACAAAAGTTTAGGTTACATATGCTTAATTACCAATTATACATGAAAAGGGTATTCTGGTAATTTACCTAAGGCATATAAACTACCTATCATACAACTACTTAAACGATGTGACCATAGGGTATAACCTCGGAAGGTTATTCCCTATATACTATGGTCACCTAATGTATTTGGTCGGATCCTAATGATCGACCAAACTGGGTCGGGTTCGAAGGTATAAGCGATTTATCAGATCGCTTACCCTACGACCCTAGACAACGTGGTAATCAGTAGGCATAGTCCCAAGGGACTATAACCAACGTGATTACACTCACGTTGCGAAGTTCAAACGAACTTCGCATTGACCATAAACTGGTCAACGCAGAAAGTCAAACAAAGTTTGACTTTCAGACTCTAAAAGACTCGAAAAGCAATAAAAGAACGAAAGAATACTTACGAAGGGTCCCCGAATGCTAATCTAGATCGAAATAACTCAGGTATGAAACAATGGTTCCAACTTAGAGTCTTTAAGATCAGATTCTTGTGGTTTTTGCTATGAAAGGCATGGGGTATTTATAGTAAAAGGTCCACCGTTAGGATCGTTTGTCGAATATCGTGCCTTAATCGCATCCGTACATGTGTCGGAACCTTATGGTACTAAAAATGGGTTCTTATCATCTGACTAGGCATGTGTGGATATGTGGTTGTGAATTAAACATGTGCAAACAGGCTGTTTAAAAACACTGAACCTGGTCTGGACTAGGCTAGCACACCGTTACATTAAAAGTGTAGAGGTGCGCTAGGCCTAAGTTTGGCAGATTTACACTTTTGGTCCCTGTCATGCATTCAGCCCATTTTCGACACGTTTAAGGCCCGTTAACCCCATTTCAAAGCTCTAAAATGAAGTTAAAGTATAGGGAACTTAAAATGTGTTCAAAAATATCTCGGATGTCGGTTCGTTTAGCCTTACGGTTGCGTTGTTCGGTTAATTACGACGGAATGCGCATAAGCGCGAAAAACGATCCAAATGACGCGACGAATGGATTTTTCTTATGCCGAACACTAAAATAAAATATTTTAGTGCTTACATAAATTTTTGGATGTCCGGATGTATTCAGAACGTAAGTTATGCGCGAAAATGCAAACCTGTGCACTTTTTGACACTTTTAGTCCCTGAATGTCCCAAAAGTTTATTTTAGCATACCGAACACCTCAAAGCCTATTTCTAAGCTATGTAAAGGATATTTATGGTATGTTTAACTTATGGTCATGTTTCGGAATGTCTGTTACAGTTTAAATTGGCATACTTTCGCAGTTTGTCAACTTTAGTCCCTGTAAACGATTTAACTTTGATTTCACCACACCAAACCTTCCAAAACTTATATCTAAGTTATGTAAAGGTTATTTAAGGTATGTTAAGCCTATTTCACTATTCCGGAGTGTTCGTTGCATTAAACTGGTTATATCTACACATCAGAGCGCGTATAACCCTCCAGAAAGCGATTTAAAGCTTGAAATCGAACAAGAAATGATATGTGCAAACGATACACATATTTTTACAAATCCCAAGTATGAAATACAATATTTCATTGGTTTGGCATTTGTTTGATGGTCGCAGTGACACAGGTGTCACATATCTCGAAGCGAGGAGAGCAAATAGATGGGATCCAAACAGAGAGTGTTATCTTGATGAATATGGAAATATTGCGATTGATGACAAAACGCTTGATATCGAGGCCATAATCCAGCAGTACAAAGAAGAAGATGATTATTGGCAAAAGAAATGGTGGGGAGATGAAGAAGAGAAAAAGAAAGAGTTAATAGATGAAATAGAAAGAAACTCAGAAAATATGAGTTTGGATGAATTTCTTGAATCAAAAAGATTAAAGAACGAATGACAAAGAATGAAGAATCAAAGAAGGATGAAACTTCAAAAGGTGAAGTTGTGTGCTCAAAATGCGAAAGATCTGAAGCGGAAAATTTCAATCTCTTGAAAGATGTGGAGAATTTGACAGTGGAAATCAAAAGCTTGAAGGATGAGAAAGAATCTGATAATAAACAGATTCTTGAAATGAGAGAAAATTGGGAGAAATTGACGTCAGAAAATGTCAAACTGTTGAGTAGTTTGGACAGTTTAACATTGGAAATTAACAATTTGAAAGAAAAAGAAAAAGTTTTTGGAAAAATCAAAATTGAAAATGAAAATGTTTTTTGGATAAAATTGGAAAATGAAGCGTTAAAAGAAAAAGAAAAAGATTTTCAAAATCAAATCAAGATTTTAGAAGATGAGAGAGATATTTTTGGTAAAGATAATCTTGAAAAACAAATTGAAATCAATTCTCATCTTGCTAAAATCATTCAGCTTGAAAAAGAAGCTGAAAAAGCTCGAAATAAAATTAACGAGCTTGAAAATAAATTGAAAGGTTTTGTGAATTCTACATCACATGTCTGTCCAAAACCGATCAATTCTGTTCCAATAAGTGACAATGTCACAAATTTTGACAAAGTCAAAATTGAAGATTGTGATGAAATATCTGATGATGAAAAAGAAAAGAAAAGAAAAATATTTTTAGATTTACAAGAAAAATTTAAAAATACTGTTTTGCAATCTACTGAAACAGGTGAATGTTCTAAACAAAAACCTGTTAAGAAGAGTGTAGAACAGAAACAAAAAGATAAAAATTTGAAAAATACTAAAAATGAAAATAAAAGCTCATCAGATAAGTCATCCAATCATTTTGAAAAATCACAAAAATCTAAAAATGAAAACTCACAAAATGTTGGTAATAAGTGGTGCAGGTTTGACCACAGTGCTCAAAAGCCAAATCCAGCTTATAGTAGAAGATGGGATGAAGATTCTTCAAGGACAAATCATTACAATGATAGAAAACAAAGAAATGGTGATTACCACAAGGCAAATCAATGCTTTGATCTAAGTGTGTGGTATGAAGACGGTGTGTGGTATGAAAGTAGTGAAAGGTATGATAACAGAGTGTGTTACACTTGTGGATTTCAAGGACACATTGCTGTTAACTGCCAAAGTCAGAGATTTGAAACAAGAAGATGCTATGAATGCCACATCAGAGGACACATTGTCAGAGATTGCCCAATGAGATCAAAGGGAAGATCGAGGGCTGAATCTCAGAAAATGGTAAAGAAACCAGTCAACGTCAAGCCCAAAGAACAGAAGGTTCAAGAACCTAAAGTTCAAGAAAAGAAAGTGAAGCTTTCTCAGGGGCAGAAAGACAGACTGAGGAAGAAGAGGAAGAAGGCGAGAGAGTATCTCGAGAAAATTTTGTCTTCGGGTTCACCGGACAGATTGAATAAAAGTTCTGATAAATCAACTCACTCGACTGCAAAGCCAAGTAAATTGAATTCTTCAGATGCAAATCTGAGGACAAAAGAGAAAAAGGAGAAGAAGAAAATGGTTGGCGATGAATCTGATGTGTCAAAGTCAGACAAGCCACCATCAGGCGATGAATCTGACGTCTCAAAGTCAGACAAGCCACAATCAGGCAATGATTCTGGTTCGTCAAAACCAGAAGAGCCATCTGTTGAGGCAAAAAATGTCAAACCCAAGGCTGGTCAGGCTTGGGTGAATCTTTTCAAATAGAAAAAACCTGACTTGCCGGAGTTCCCAGGTTGGTAAGTGTGGAACAGGAATCGGCATATTTCTTGAGAAATTCACTTTGGTGATATTTCGATTTACATGTGGTAAATCAGGGACATTAAGTTGTACTTGATTTTCTACTAGTGTTTGTTGTTGACAAGGATCTTAACTGTTAAATCTTTCAAAATGGTTAAAGGTGAACAATGTGATGAAAGAACCCCGAGTTTGTAAAAAGACAGACAAAACTAATTTTCAGGAAAAACCATTTTGATTAAAACAAACTTAAGTGTTTTGAAATCTAAATGGGAAAATAGTTTGTTGTCAGGGGGAGTTCTGATTGTTTATGCCGAGTGAATGGCGAATTGAAGTGATTCGATATCAGTTTGTCACGTTTCTTGTACAGTTTATTTTCAAATTTTCCTTGAAAATCAAAATTGAAACATATTTTGATTTTAGGGGGAGAAAAAATTTAAAAAAATATTAGAAAATTTGAAAATTTCAAAAACATTGAAAAAGTAAAAATGAGTTTTGTTGTGAAAAAGAGGAAATGATAGTAAATCAGTGAACTATCACAGCATGCTAAGGATATGAAATGTCAAATGTGATAAACGGCTTCACTGATGATGTGTCAGTAGGTTTTTGCACATTCAGTAGATTGTGACGAGATATAAACCTAAATTCAAACTTGCTTATATCGTGGGGAAACATCTCTCGGATATATGGGTAACCCCCGAAATCTTGTTTGAAAGATTCCTTTTTCTGATATACTAGGTCTTTATACTCAATGATGTCTAGAGTATTATTCCGGGACTTCTGCTGAACGGTGGTTCTGACCTAGTCCTTGGATAATACTTTCTGCAAATGCTTGAAACATAGCATCACCCTCAGCATAAATGATAAGACAATAAAATTGCTTAGCAATGCTGTTGTAAAAAAGATCCTCTAAAGGGGACACACCCAAAAGTTGAGTCATGATCTCTCTGCTGAACGGTAGTTCTGACCTGAGCTCTCATGATTCTTCATAATTATTAACCCCTTACAGATATCATTTGTGTTATAATTACCTGTAAGACTGAATATTGGGATCTGGATACGGGAGTATATTCTGAGGTGGGACACGCGATTAAGTTTAAGTGTCTAAGACATTAAACTCGTATCTCGAAGCAGTTGAACTTTGTGTGAAAATTTAAGTGGACCAAGTATACTGACAATCTAAGTGAATCGTTTAGAACTTAAAATGATTAAAGCTTAACGGTGCTTGTGATTTGTTTCATAAACTGATATGATCCTCTTACACAAACTCACAAAAATATTGTTTGTATATATTTATTTACTGCATTTCTTTATTCAAAAATCCAAAAAGATTTTTAGTGTGTTTTAGCATAAAATTTTGAAAATTCAAAAAGATTTTTGACAACTGATGTTGAAGAGCTGATATTCAAAATTCCAAGTGCTAAACATGATGAATTGGATTGGGAGAATATGTTGAAAACTTTGAATGTCATATACAAATGTTTTGAAAAATTGTGTGGTTAGTTAATCAAGATCATTCATTTGAACTTGATGTAACTAGTTTGTTTGATGAATGAATGATTTCTACCAGTAAGTTTCTTAAATCTAACTGTTATAAATTTGTGAAACTTATGTTGAAGTAGAGGATGTGCAGGTTAAACAGGTTTGGACTTTTCATTATTCCCAACGGAAGCTAATTGTCAAAGCTTGAACCAGATATCTCAGATTCTAGCATATCGAGAGCGGGAGTCTGTGAAAGGGGGAGTCTGGATCAACGGTCAAAGGGAAGATTGAAGTTTAAAGTTTAAAGTTTAAAGATAAAGATTGAAGAGAGTTTTTACAATGTTTGAAGAATGATAAAGACAAAGACTTGAAGCCAAAGACTTCATCAACATCCAAGGGGGAGTCTGTTGGTGCACTAAATGTCTGTTGATTACGTCATAATCAAGTCTTGTGTCTAGATAGGTTGAATGTACACACAACAGGGTCTTATTTAGGGTTTTATATGTTTTAACTTGAAGATTTCGCTTGAAATGGTTCAAGCGAAATCAACAACTGAAGATTTAGCTTGAAATGATTCAAGCGAAATCAACAACTGATGATTTCGCTTCAAACTGACTCAAGCGAAATCAACAGGTTATATATAGGGTTGTGTGGTTCATTTGTTAAGAGACTTGGTCATTGTGTGTGAGACGAAGTGCTGTCGGATTTGTATCAGAATACATTGTACAAGCACGAAAAT
The DNA here is from genome assembly GCA_030545235.1 of Helianthus tuberosus. NCBI lineage: Eukaryota > Viridiplantae > Streptophyta > Magnoliopsida > Asterales > Asteraceae > Helianthus > Helianthus tuberosus. The sequence goes on along the minus strand of CM060371.1, from coordinate 148,969,631 downwards.
CAATCAGAAAAGAAAGATTAAAAGGAAACTAGCTGTTATGACTTTGTTTACGTTGATTCCGCCTTCGTACTCAAAGATGAACTGCCTTAACTGACGTTTCAAGGTCGTAGAACGGTCCAACACAATCTTTTCCATTATTGCATACTTGTCTCTTGGCCCTTCGAAAGGTCAACCGAACTTTATTTCTTGCATTATGACCCCTTCACATTTACTTACAAGGGCTTCAAGACTTATACCCGCTTTATTGAGTCCTTGGTCACTTTGTTATTACCCGAAAAGTCATAAACTTTCAATGTTGACGCTTTAACCCCTCGCATACGAATTTGATCATAACTTTCTCATACGATAACGAAACTTTATGAAATTTCTATCATGTATTCTAGTGAGTGTAATTAACCGTTACGAAGCTTCGGGTTTGCTGAAAGGTCATTCAGAGGTATACTTTAAACATGTTGACACATTTAACCCCTGAAGTTTGTAATCTCTCACTTTCTTTCATATTTAGCTTCGTATGATCCATGATTTATTCGTTTGAAGGTATGAGAATCATGTAGGGTTAATGTAAAGTATATTTATCCCTTGTTGACATTTTGAACCCTTAAATTCACACACTTTCCATGTTTGTCAACTTTAGTCCTTCTAGAACATTCTTTCACACGTTCAAACCTATGACACGTGTCAATACATTATAGGACGTGAATTTTCGAGGTGTTACATGTTCTTACAAAGAATTCTGGTCCTACAAACCAATAGAATTCTCGGGTAATGAATGACCCATTGCAGCTCTACGCTGGATAAAAAAGACTGAGGCTGTTTTAAAAATAAGCAAATGTGCTGAAGAAGACAAAATAATGTTTGCTTCTAATTTATTTAAAAACTCAGCCTTAGAATGGTGGAACACTATCTTCCAATCAAGAGGAAGTGATAGAATTTATAATATGGAATGGGAAGAATTTAAGAATATGGTAGAAAGAAAATTCTGCCCTCCCAATGAAAAGGAACAGATAGCGAATAAGTTTCTGAACTTAAGAATGACCGGGGTAAATAGTAAGGGTTATACTACCACATTCTTTGAATATGCTAGAATAGTACCAACCCTTACATCACCTGAACCAGTATTAATCTCCCGTTACATATGGGGATTAATTGGGGAGATTAGACATGTAGTCAAGGCAGCTAGACCCCAAACCATAGAAGAAGCTGTAGAACTAGCAAACACCTTGACAGATGAATTAATCCGTACTAGAGAAGAAGACCAGAGGAAAAACCTAGCACAGAGGCTTACCCAAGAATTCCGTTCTGGGAATTTCAATCGTAGGAATATGGGTTCTACCTCTGCACCATTCTGTAAGGTCTGCAAGAGAAAGCATTCGGGAAAATGCTCAACTCTTTGCAATTTCTGCAAGATGCTAGGACACAAGGAAGAAGATTGCAGGAGAAAATCCAGTAATGGACTGTGCTTCAACTGTGGAGAAAAAGGTCACATCAAGCCGAATTGTCCGAAATTGGCTCCAGCTGTGAACAACAGGAACACTAAAAATGCTAGAGCATTTGTTCTAACTGCAGATGAAGCCAAAATGATTCCAGACGTGATAGCTGGTACGTTTTTAGTTAATGATGTTTTTGCTAAAGTATTATTTGACTCTGGTGCAAACCAAAGTTTTATTAATACTTTATTTTGCAAACTTCTCAATCAACAATTAACTAAACTCTCACAAGAATGTCTAGTACAGACAGCTAATGGAGAAACGGTTAGGATTTCTGAAGTCTTACAGGGAGCAAGAATAGAATTTTTAAACCAAAAGTTTATGGCAAACCTTTATCCAATGAATCTGGCAGGATTTGATGTCGTTTTAGGAATGGATTGGTTAATAACCAATAAAGCCAGTATTTTATGTGATCAAAAGTCAATTCAAGTAAATTCACCAAAGGGTGAAAAGATCACAATTAAAGGTGATAAACCATCTAGATCCACAAAATTCATCTTTGTGATGAAAACTGCAAGCTATATAAGAAAAGGATCTATAGTGTATTTGATTTCCATAATCACTAACACTAAAGGAAAAGAATTAAAAGACAATCCAGTAGTGTCTCAGTTTCTAGATGTATTTCCAGAAGAATTACCAGGACTACCGCCAGACAGAGAAGTTGAATTCAGAATTCACCTACTACCAGGAACAGCACCAATTGCCAAAGCACCCTACCGTTTGGCACCTGCCGAAATGCAGGAACTAAAGAAACAATTAGATGAATTATTAGAGAAGGGATTTATACAGCCAAGTTCATCGCCGTGGGGAGCACCGATTTTATTCGTTAAAAAGAAGGACGGATCAATGCATATGTGCATTGATTACCGTGAATTAAACAAGGTCACGATCAAGAACCGGTACCCATTACCGAGAATCGATGATCTGTTCGACCAATTGCAAGGAGCTCGATTTTTCTCTAAAATCGATTTAAGATCAGGATATCATCAATTAAAGGTACAGGAAGAGGATATTCCTAAGATCACATTTAGAACAAGGTATGGCCATTATGAATTTACTGTCATGCCATTTGGTTTAACCAATGCCCCAGCCGCATTTATGGACATAATGAACCGAATATGTAAGCCATATTTGGATAAATTCATAATTGTTTTTATAGACGATATTCTAATTTACTCTAAAAGTAAAGAGGAACATGCAAAGCATTTGCACGCACTTCTAAGTCTATTAAGAAAGGAAAAGCTTTATGCTAAATTTTCAAAGTGCGAGTTTTGGTTAGAACAAGTACAGTTTCTTGGACATTTAGTAAACCATGAAGGAATTCATGTGGATCCAACAAAGATCGAGGCGATTACTAAATGGAAAACCCCTGAGTCACCAACCGAGGTTAGAAGTTTCTTAGGATTGGCCGGTTATTATAGAAGATTTATTCGAGATTTTTCTAGAATAGCCATTCCTTTAACTAAGTTAACCTGTAAATCCATTAAGTTTGAATGGGGACCAAAACAAGAAGAAGCATTTAGAATTCTTAAACAAAAATTAACCCATACACCCATACTAGCGTTACCAGAAGGAACTGAAGACTTTGTAGTCTATTGTGACACTTCCAAACTAGGTTATGGATGTGTGTTAATGCAACGTCAAAAGGTTATAACATACGCATCTAGACAACTTAAGAATCATAAAGAGAATTATTCAACCCATGAATTAGAATTAGGAGCAATAATTTTTGCTCTGAAAATTTGGAGACATTACCTTTGTGGTAGTATGAGACAAAGACGCTGGATGGAAATGCTTAGTGATTATGATTGTGATATTCAGTATCATGAAGGAAAAGCAAATGTAGTTGCTGATGCTTTAAGCCGAAAGTATCACGACAAGCCAAAAAGGGTACGTTCTCTTAAATTAAATATGCAAGTAGATTTAAATGATCAGATAAGAGAAGCACAAGAATCAGTAATCAAGGATGATACTGAAAAACTAAAAGGTATGATTAGGGAATTAGAACAAGGAACAAATGGAATTTGGAGATTCCATAAAAAGAGAATGTGGATACCTAAATTCGGAAATCTACGTCATCGTATATTAGAAGAAGCCCATAAGTCCAAATATATGATGCATCCAGGAAATGATAAAATGTATCAGGATTTAAGAAAGAATTTCTGGTGGATAGGAATGAAAAAGGACATAGCAGCCTATGTTTCTAAATGTTTAACATGTACACAAGTTAAAGCTGAACACCAAAAACCCTCAGGTTTGTTACAACAGTTAGAAATGCCAGTGTGGAAATGGGAATTGATAACAATGGATTTTGTTACTAAATTACCCAAAACAAAGAAAGGCAATGATATAATCTGGGTGATTGTAGATAGGCTAACCAAGTCAGCTCATTTCCTACCAATGAAGGAAACTTTCAGTATGGAACAGTTAGCTAAATTATATGTAAATGAAATAGTTTCATTACATGGAATACCTTTATCAATTGTTTCTGATAGGGATAGCCGATTTACCTCTCATTTTTGGTCAAGTTTCCAAAAAGCCATGGGAACCAAGTTAAATCTAAGCACAACTTATCATCCTCAAACTGACGGACAAAGCGAAAGAACAATTCAGACAATGGAAGACATGCTTAGAGCTTGTGTAATTGATTTCGGAGGTAATTGGGACGATCACTTACCTTTAATAGAATTTTCTTATAATAATAGTTATCACACAAGTATCAATGCTGCACCATTCGAAGCACTTTATGGGCAAAAGTGCCGAACCCAAGTCTGTTGGGCAGAAATTGGGGAAAAGCAACTATCTGGACCTGAGATAGTACAAGAAACAACTGACAAGATCATTCAAGTCAAGGAACGACTAAAAGCAGCACGTGATCGACAGAAGAGCTATGCTGATAACCGACGCAAACCCTTGGAATTTCAAGTATGAGATAAAGTGTTGTTAAAAGTTTCTCCTTGGAAAGGAGTGGTAAGATTCATCAAAAGAGGAAAGCTAAGTCCCAGGTATGTTGGACCTTTTGAGATTATTAGAAGAATAGGACCTGTAGCCTATCAGCTACAACTGCCAGAGGAAATGGCAGGAATACATGATGTATTTCATGTATCAAATCTTAAGAAATGCTTAGCCGATGAATCGCTGATGTACCTCTTAAGGATATAGAGGTAAATGAACAACTCAAATTTGTAGAAAGGCCTCTACATATTGAAGACAGGAAAGTCAAAAATCTCAAGCACAAGAGATTAGTTCTGGTCAAAGTGAAGTGGGACTCCAAAAGAGGACTTGAGTACACATGGGAGCTTGAATCTGAAATGCAAAGAAAATACCCTCACTTATTCCAGTAGATCTCGAGGACGAGCTCTAAAACAATGCGGGGAGGATATAACAACCTTAAGGAAAACCGACACCCTTGAATTATTTTCCGATACCCTAATATATTTTAAAATATCCCAATATGTCCTAAAATACTCCTCATACGAGAAAACGGACCCCGAATACCCTAAATATTATTAAAAATAATTAAAAATTGAGCTTTTAGGTTTGTCGCGGGCCGCGTAGACCTCCTAAGAGTCTTACGCGGGCCGCTAGAGATCAAAAGGTGGCGCAGCCCGGTGATGACACGTGTCATCATCGTGGCGAGTCTAGTTGCTGACCCGGACAAGCTACAGCGTTGACCAGAGTTGACGCGGGCCGCGTAGGCCCTTGTCTTCTCTTACGCAGGCCGCGTAGAACCCAAAGTCAGGCACTATATATAGAGGGCCTCGATCGTCAGTCAAATTCGTTCAAAAACGTTTTCTTTCTCTAAATTCTGAATTATAGGCATAATACTCGGGTATTATACCCCCCTAAATAGCGAATTTCTGCTCCGTTGTAAGTATTATAACCCCTGGATACGTATTAGATACGCTGCCCGATTGATCTAGGGTTCCGTAACGGTTGTCGTGGTTCTGCCCGACGTAGTCGTTGGAATGCCGTCTCGGGGAGGGTATTACTAATGTTAAAATGGGTTATTATACTAACACGTGTGCTTTTGTGTAAATTACAGATAATTCTCAGGAAACCCTTACAGAAAATCTAAAACAGCAATGTGAGTTGATCCACTTTTTGTTAACCTTTTTATTAACTGTTTTTACAAAACCTCATACAATTAAATGTATACTAAGCAGTTATTGAGTATTTGTAAGAATACAATTATCATGAGTATGTAGGGGTTTTGTATACAAAATTTGTTACCACCTGGTCAAGGAGTAACATTTCCACAAGTCAGGTCTGACAGTACCATAGATGTTAATTGTTATAACTTGGAAACAAATGTAACTGCGAGTTCGCCGTCAATACTGTGCAATGGTTTTTATTTAAACTTGATTAAACTGGGATTCACTCACCAGTATTTCCCACAGACAAATGTTTTAAAACGCGTTTCAGGTAACAAATTGTGAAAGCCAAATAGAAGCCAGCTGGACAGCACTGAAGGCTTGGAAAAGTGGCAATAAAGTTACCTAAAAATAAAATAGATATTGTTATTAATAAAATAGGATTTATTCATATGAAAACGTGTGTACTGCGAACTTGGTTTTATCCCATATATTTAATATTATGAAAATGTGGTATTTTACTCTGATCCAATATTTCCTAACTACGGTCCTGATGAAAAATTCCGCTGCCAAATTAGACAATACGCGATACCACCGAAACTGGCTCGCTGCCGCCCATTCCCGGAAATTTGGGATCGGGGGGTTGCGACACAAGCTTTGATCCAGGCGCAATCAAATCTGTCCTCTTTTGTTACTCCAACACAAAGGCCACCAAGCACTCATATCCCTCAACAGACACATGCGCGGAACCAGCAACCTGAAAAACGCCCAACATAAGAAGGCAAAGTACGCACGACACGTGCGACACTTATGGCAAAACTGAAAGCAATTATGTGCAACACACTCACCAGCAGAAAAAGTCAGTACACAGCCGTCTGGGCCCGCGCAACATAAACGATGAATGGGACAGTTACAATAAAGATGATGATACGATGTACAAAAGAGAAAGCACGGTATTTAGCAGATTGCCACCAAACCATGAGGCGTATAAACCCCACCAGCGCGCGGGATACAATCCAAATGCAGAACATGATTATTCGTTAAGCTACCGCCCAGAGGGCATAGACAAAAAGTCAAAGTTCATCAGAGAAATTGCAACAGCTGATATCGACAAGACAAAACTGCCACACAATGTGGGCAAGTACAATGGCTTAACAGATCCTGACGACCACCTCCAAGTCTTCAACGGTGCAGGATTGACAGGTGGCTGGACATTACCAACTTGGTGTCATCTTTTCACGCAAACCTTTGTCGGCGTGGCGCGCGTCTGGTTTGACAGTCTACCTGCAGGAAGAATAAAATCCTGGATGGATTTTCGAGATAAGTTTCTCGCACATTTCTCCCAACAGCGCAGGCACACCAGAGACCCAGCAGATTGTCTGAACATATGGAGGAAAGACCATGAAAGTGTTGAAGACATCATCACCAGATACAACAAAGAGTGCCTAGAAATCAGGGATGTAGGGGAGAAAATGATGCGCGCACACTTTATGAGAGCTGTTAAATGCGATGACCTGATCAAAAGAGTCAAAGGAAGGGAGGTCCCAAAGACTGGGATACCTTTATCGAAGCAGCGAAAACAATTGCAAGAACTGACAAACAACTGACCGGCGATGATAGCCGTCAGTACAGCTATAACCAGCATGATAGACGAAACAAGAAAGGCAAGGGTCAGCCCTGGAAAACATCTGGTTATAGAGAACGAAGTCTGCCAGCTGAGGACGTGCGCGCCATGATCAACCAGATCAGTCATCGCAAAGAAGTTAAAAAAAGAGAATAGAGAAAAGCAATGGACGCCTTTGACGAAAACCCCTTCCGAGGTCCTGTCAACAGAAAATCATCAGTTCAAACCTCCTTTGCAAATGAGAAATAAGAGGGGTCAAGACCCAAACCTCTTCTGCAAGTTCCATAAAGACACAGGTCACCTCACAGATGACTGCATCAGCCTCAGACAAGAGATCGAACACTTTTTGAAAAATGGCAAGCTCACACATCTAGTAAAAGGTGGAAAAGAGACAATCGACAGATCCAAAGAAGGGAAGAAGGCCCAGATAACAAAAAACTCCGAAAGATGGAAACTCACATGATCCAAGGTGGTCAAAGAAGACCACGGAAGAACTACAACAAGCGCGCCCAAGATGATTCTTGGCGTGAAAGACAAGTCGTCTTCCCTGTGGTACGAGGGGGTCCAAGAGAAAGAAGACCTATAGTCATTAATGGTGTGTTCGGCCATTACCAGACTGACTACATTTTTATAGATCCAGGGAGCACCGCGGACATCATTTATGAGCAATGTTTTAACCAACTCGACCAAGAAGACAAAGCGCGTCTAGAGCCAGTGGATTACCCACTCACTGGTTTCTGCAACGAGACCGTTTTCCCTCTTGGTCAAATATCGTTCCCGGTGCTGCTCTCAGACGGAAAGAACTCAAGAACGGAAAAAGTCACATTCATGGTATTACCAGCAAATTCAAGGCATGATATTCTTTTGGGAAGAGAATCCCAAGGAGACTTTACCATGATTTATTCAGGACCACATTCAGCCATTGGTTTCCCAATAGAAACAGGGATAGCTATAATTTATGCAAGCATAGAAGTCCTCGCGACCGATAAAATCAGACCAACAAAAACAAGCAAGCCCACACCACGCGCAGAACCTGAAAAATGGATACTAAACAATAAGTATCAAGAGCAAACTGTCACCTTAGGACCAGCAATGTCCGATCTCACGCGCGCAGCACTAAAGAAGTTGCTCTTCGAGAACATGGACGTGTTTGCCTGGACACCAGCCGATATTGTTGGCGTTCCACGGCACATAGCAGAACATAGACTGAATGTCTCTGAAAATGCCAAACCAGTGGTGCATACGAAGCGTCACCTGGGAGACATAAAGCACGATGCTATGCAGGAACATATCACAGAATTGCTAAACGCTGGTATCATCAGAGAGGTTCGTTATCAAACCTGGGTAGCCAGCCTAGTGATGGTCCCTAAAGGAAACGGTGGTTGGAGAATGTGCAAGGATTATAAAGATTTGAACAAAGCATGCCCACGTGATTGTTATGCTCTACCAGAGATTGACGAGAAAATCGATTCGCTGGCGTCTTTCAGATGGAAATGTTTCCTCGATTGTTATAAAGGATACCATCAGGTGCAGATGGCTATCCAGGATGAAGACAAAACTGCCTTCCGCACACCAACAGGGTTGTATTGTTATACGAAAATGCCCTTTGGTCTAAAGAATGCAGGAGCAACTTACCAGAGATTGATGAACGAAACATTCAGCGACGCCATCGGTAAATACATCGAAGTATACATGGATGACCTGGTCATAATGAGTAAGGAAGAAAGTATGATGTTGGTGAACATCTAAAAAACGTTCGATACATTGCGCGGGGTAAACATTAAACTAAATCCAACGAAGTGCTCCTTTGGGATGGAAGATGGGAAGTTCCTGGGTTTCATCATTACAAAGGATGGGTTCAAGGTCAATCCTGAAAAGGTGCAAGCGATAGAGCGGATGCCTTCACCATCAACGATAAAAGAAATGCAGAAGTTGGCTGGACGGTTAGCAACACTCAACCGCTTCCTCACCAATCACGTAGCAAAATCTTTTCCATTCATCAAAACCCTCCGCAACTGCGTGAAAAAGAATCAGTTCCAATGGACCCCGGAAGCAGAGCATGCATTTCGAGAAATGAAGGACTGTCTCATACGATTGCCAACGCTGACAGCACCAATGAAAGGTGAACCGCTGGTAATGTACCTGTCAGCATCAGAAAAAGCGGTAGGAGCAGTTCTACTAGTCGATCAACAAGGTGTGCAGATGCTAGTATATTACGTATCTCGCACCTTGAACGACCCAGAAACAAGTTACGCCATAATGGAAAAGTTGGTCCTTGAACTGATCCACGCATCTAGGCGATTACACAGATACTTTGCTAATCATGTCATTCAAGTTCTGACGAATTACAACATCGGCAACATCCTCGCAAGACCTGAGATACCCGGAAGATTAGCAAAGTGGGCTATAGAACTGGGAGGCTATAACATGGTCTTTAGACCAAGGCCAGCAATCAAAGGTCAGGTGTTGGCTGATTTCCTGACAGAGGTGCCAGATGACAAAGACAGAGAATGCAAGGCAATGGAAAGAGCCGAAAAGCAACACTCAGAAGAACCATGGCTGTTATATACGGATGGCGCATCTAACGAAGATGGCGTAGGCGCATGACTTAGGTTGGTAAGTCCGGAGAAACATGAGTTCACATACGCCATCCGGTTAGACTTCAAAAGCACAAATAACGAGGCCGAATATGAAGCTTTTCTTGCAGGGTTACAGTTAGCAATCAAGATGGGACTCAAACATATAGACGCGCATGTAGACTCCATGCTCGTAGCAGGACAGATCAATGGTCAGTACGACGCCAAAGGAGACGTGATGTTACTGTATTTAGACCAAGCAAGAACCTTGCTCCAAAACTTCAATTCTTACAAGGTGCATCACATTAACAGGCGCGAAAAAAAACCAACAGATGCACTGAGCAAACTCGTGTCAACCAGTTTCCAGCATCTGGCCAAAGACGTGCGCATTGAAGTTCTAAGCAACCCATCAGTACCATTGAGGCAAGTGAACGTCATCCAACTTGGAGCAACATCCTGGATGACTCCGATCATCATGTATCTCCAGTCTGGAATACTACCCGAAAACAAAGCTGAAGCAAGAAAAATACAGTACAAGTCCGAACATTACCAAATGTCTGATGGCATTCTGCACCGGAAATCGTACCTCGGACAGTTACTGCGATGCGTAGATCCAGAAGATGCCAATTATTTTATCCGCGAAGTACACGAGGGCATTTGCGGCATTCATGCCGGTCCAAGATTGGTGGTAGCAAAAGTAATGAACGTGGGTTATTATTGGCCAGGGATGCATCTGGATGCAGTCAAGGTCTTCAGGAAATGCAGTGGCTGTCAGAGGCATGCTCCAAAAACTATGTGCCCAAAGAATGAGCTGGTCCCTGTAACAACGGCATGGCCGTTCCAGTAGTGGGGTATAGATATGGTTGGTCCTTTTCCAGAAGCCCCAGGAGCAGTGAAGTTTATCATAGTCGCAGTAGACTATTTCACAAAATGGGTGGAAGCAAAGGCGCTAGCATCAACCACATCTACTGTGGTGCGAAGGTTCATCTGGGAACAAATAGTTTGTCGTTTCGGGCTACCTCTGAGATTCATAACTGATAATGGAACAAACTTCGCTGCTGAAGACCTCCAGAACTGGTTTAAAGAGCTGAACATCGAACATACCTTTTCCTCGGTGGCACACCCACAGGGAAATGGTCAAGTCGAAGCAGTAAATAAAAGTATCGTGGATGGTATTAAAGCGAGGCTTGGGACGCTGCAAAGAGGATGGGTTGACGAATTGCCCAGCATACTGTGGGCCCATAGGACTATGCCAAAGACAAGCAATGGCGAAACACCGTTCAGTCTAGTCTATCGGTCAGAAGCCGTGATACCAGCAGAGATAGGCATGCCGTCTCTAAGGATGCTGTTGATGAATGCTGTCAATAATGAAGAAGAAAGAAGGTTGGATCTGTACCTTCTAGAAGAAAGAAGAGAGATGGCAGCAATCAACGAGGCAAAATACAAAACCAAGTTGAAAAAATACTACAACAGTAAGGTCAGAATCTGCACATTCAACCCCGGAGACTACATCTTAAGAGACAACGAGGCATCCAACGCCGAAAGACTGGGAAAACTAGCTTTCAAGTGGGAGGGACCCTACGTCATAGATGAAGTCCTCGGGAAAGGAACGTACAAGCTACGCACACTTGAAAACAAAGAAGTCCCCAGGACTTGGAATGCCCAGCAACTTAGGAAATGTTATATGTAGACGACCATAGTTTTTATTTTTCCTTGTAATGAATGGTCGCGTGCCCAACACAGTTGACTTTAATACAAGAAGTGTTGGCTATCTTATCTCATGCGAATTTTTGTTACAACTGCATATATTACTTCGGGCATACATGAAAACATCAATGGCTCAGACATAGGGAACGTTGTAGACCTCCAAGGCTCGTTACAACTAAGTGCACAGCCGGGTCAAGAACACACAACTAAAGCCTATCAAGCCAAATGCCACTTCGTGCCCATCTACACACGAAAACATCGTAAACATGGTAAAACAAACATTGTAAGACCCCCAAGGCTGAACACGACCGGGTCAACACAATAACCTGTAAAACGATCACTTCGTATACACGAATCAAACTACGTGCTTAACGATAGAACAAACGTTGTAAAGTTCTCCAAGTATAACACAATACAGTGCAAAGCTAGGATAACTAACACAATTTAACCTGTCATAGCCACCATTCATTCATGATACCTAATCAAAGTAATTGAACATGCAAATATTGTAACGAGAACAAAATTCACAACGAATAAGACTAACAACCCATGGTTAGCATAAATATACCAAGTGTATCAAAATGCCAACAAACATACCAACAGAAAGTAAATTGTTCACAAAGCATGAAAGACAAGTAAATTGTTCAAGGGAATTGTCGGACGATTACAAGACCATTGGGTCAGTACGCGGCATGCAAGCCGGAAGTCTTCAGTCTTGATGACTAGGCCCAAAACCCCCAGCTTCACGGTCTTGATCACCAAGAGCTTTCCTCAGCAACTCGACTCCTTCAGGTTTTTGAGATAATTTCCCAATAGCTTTGACAATGGCATAGGTTTGAGATGAGTTTCCACAAGTTTATCAAAGTTTGAAACAAGAACTGAAAAATCAGTCCACTTTGGAGCCCTTTTGGCAACATTCCAGGCTCTGGTTTTTTCAGGGAAAACCCATGGAAATGTAGCTAAGGTCAATACAAAGTAGTAGGAAAAAGAATCGAGTAAATCGGATAAGAATTGAGTGAGTTATGCTCACTTTAGTGAAGTGGTATAAATATGCTCAAACTTCTGCAATCATCTACGGCTTGGAGTGTTTGAGAGTGAACGGAGAGTGTTTAGAAAGTGAAAAATGCTTGGAGGAGGCTTGGGTTATATAGGGGATGGATTAGGGTTTCATTGGGTTGGGCTTTGGAAGTGTTTAGTGGGCTAAATAACTCAAAACAAAGAAATTAAGTAGGCTAATGCAAGGCAGTTAACAGCCCTATAATTTTTATTTTATTTTATTTTTTTGACATTAGAAGGTATATATATGATGTTTAATAAAGTGTTACATGGTGTCTAGTATGTATGTAACTTGTAACAAGGTCCAAAATGCATAAATGACATGTTTTATTTTAGCAAAAAGTGTGATAACATAGGTGTGTATAACACATGAAATGTAACAAGTATGTATGGTTTATAGTTTGGTATGATCAAGTGAAAAAAAAAACATACAACTTAATCTTATAATCGAATAACTAAGTGTTTAAATGTATGAATATTTAAGGATCAGGAATACACGATCATTGTTTACGAGTTAAGCTTACCTTTATACGAATTACGAACCATGTATCAAACGAGTACATGTATCAATGTATAAACATGTATAAAAGATTTGTTTCATTACGATCAAAGTCTCGGATTTTACAACGATACAACGAAATACGATTACAAGGAATACAAGATTTCCAAAAAAAATAGAATTTCAAGCAATGGTTTCTAAATATGGAAAGTATGAAAACGTAGGGCGTTACAGTCTCCCCTCCTTTAGGAAATTTCGCCCCGAAATTTATTCAAGAGGAAGACTTGAAAAAAGTTTTGGCAAAAATTGAGACTTGGAAATTTTGAAACGGTTTGAAAAGTATGAAACTTTGGAGAACGACAAGGTAAATTTGCACGGGAGTTCGTTGTCTAAAATAATTTGAGGTACCAAACATAGTTGAAAACGTGTAGGTGCGTATATAGGTAAAGCGAGTCTAAACAAGTTTGGATAACTTAAATTGGTGATGTATTAAAAATGGGACGTATTAAGAAGGAAGATTTTGACAAACGGTTTGTATTTTGTTGGAAAGTGGGGTAGTTTTCACGGGAAGTTTTAAGGATAGTATAAAAATCACACTTTCGTAAAAATTGTTTATTGAGAGGAACGAAAAAGTTTGGTACTTTGAATAAAGCGTTAAAGGTATACTAAGTACATTTACACAAGAATAAAGAATAGGAAGATAGTTTTAAAGGTAGAAAGTTAAGTTAGGATTCGAACGTTCAAATAGACTCGATTGCAAACAGGGTTCGAATAAGGACAAGGATAATGAGAGATATGAATGTGGATGATTGATCTGATAGACGAATACGGGTATCAGAATGGCATAGGTATTGGATAGACGAAGGTGATGTATTAAGAATGAAGTCTCGTCGTGGATAATCGGATATAATGCTTTTGTGTGTTGTTTAAAGTTTGAATTTGGTCTAAAAGGTCTGCAAAAACACTGAATTTCTCATGGCACGTCTTACGAAAGTTTGGTAACATGATGAAAACACTTATATATAGGAAGTACCAGCGGTGTATCCACCATGTTTTGACCACATTATGTCCGTTTCGTATTCGGTGTCAAGTTTCGTTCCGTGTCTTACCATAACAGTAATACACTCTATGGTTTTCACACTCCTATCACTATAATCCCGTGTGCACCCGCGATTATTTTGATCGTCGCATGATCCGCATAGCTTGTACTAGTTGTGTATGAATCAGGGTGTACATAATTTAAAAATAAGAATGTGTACGTATAAGATTGTAGCATATAAGCAAGTCCTTGCTTAAGTATGTATGGGACCCACGTAAGCGAATCCCTTGGATTACTCTCGCGTACGGGTACGAATGTATGAATCATGAGTATGATTGAAAGTATAAGCATAAATATAAGTTTAAGTATGAATATGCACGTAAGTATGAGTATAGACATAAAACGTACAAGTAGTATGAGTATAAGTATAAGCATAAAACGTATGAGTATGAGTGTAGGTACAAATAATAAAAATCATGTATATAGTGTATGTTGAAGTATAACGAATTTGGGCATATAAAATGCTCGAGAAATTTGAATATGTAAAACGAATTATATGAGCGAACTCGTCGCGAGGCAATGATTAAAACGTGTATGATGATTTACATGTATGGTTTTAAGCGAAATATTGAGTTTATCAAATCAAAATAGATTGAGTTGATTTGGAAGGTAGAATATAGTTTGTAAACGTAAAGAAACATCAAGTACTCATTGGTTATGCATAACGTATTTTGTAATGAATGAAATGCTACTTTTTTAAAAGAGTTTACGTATGTTGAAGATTGTCGGTCCCCATGAAGTCTTCTAGCCCACGTGTTTTGAAATTTGAACGACGAATTAAGCGGTGTAGAAAAAGGTTTTCGAAAATAATGGGTTTTTTCATTTGCATCAAAACAAGAAATTTGAATTTTGAAGGTTCTTATGAAAACGTTGATCCTTAGAAAAGGAATCTAGGAAAACGGACTTAGTGGTTATTGAAAAGGGTTTTAACAAATGATTTGTTGATGTTGAAAAGCGTCTTTGGTAAAACGTTCGTATAATATCTATAAGATCTTATAAGTATATGAGAAAGTTGATTTGAATCGTGTTTTGAAATTTGAACGACGAATTAAGCGGTATAGAAAAAGATTTTCAAAAATAATGGGTTTTTTCATTTGCATCAAAACAAGAAATTTGAATTTTGAAGGTTCTTATGAAAACGTTGATCCTTAGAAAAGGAATCTAGGAAAACGGACTTAGTGGTTATTGAAAAGGGTTTTAACAAATGATTTGTTGATGTTGAAAAGCGTCTTTGGTAAAACGTTCGTATAATATCTATAAGATCTTATAAGTATATGAGAAAGTTGATTTGAATTTCGATTGAGAATGAAAGTCTTTAGTATGGTGATATAACGTGAATGTGTGTTTTAGTGATTAAGTTGAATATGAAGTTCATGGGCAAGAGATTCATTGGACCGATTGAATTGATAGGTAGCTTTTCGTAAGGTTTTGAAATTTGGGTAATAAAACGTTTTAAGACATGATTAAGAATCTCATGTATATGAGTTGAGTGAAAATATATTGTATAATAAGAAGTACGTTTGATAAAACAATGTATTTTGAATAAGTAGGTATTTTGAATAATGATAAATGATCTAGGTATAAAACATGATTGGGTTTGCATAATAAAATATTTTGAAGGAAAGTTTTGGTAACGATCACCTAGGTAAGGGAATCACCCCTAACTCATTGGTGAGGTCGTTTTAAGGAAAAAGGGAGTGGAGTTAATAGTCAAGGTAAGGAAATCACTCCTAACTCAATGATATGTCTCCATTTTGGCGTTATAAAGAATGTAAACAAAATTTAGTGACGTTTTGAAATCATGCATAGGTATATATGTATGAAAAAGATTTAGTATGATGTGTGTGTGAGAAGAAAATATCAAAAGTAAATTCGAATTTGAAAGATTGCATCGTATAAAACAAAAAATAGAAACACATGTTTGATTAAAATTTGGGATGGTTCCAAAACGGAACTTTGACTAACCAAAGTGGTCGAAAAGTCTTTCGAATTTGAGGAGCATGATTTGGCCTAATAGGTGGAATACTCTCGCCGACAAGTCGGTTAACGATATTTACCCTTCCGGTTACTACATGTCCCAAATCAATCAAAATTTCGAGACTTGGCGGGATTTATGAAAAATTCAAGGAGTGGAACTAGTTGACAAGGTGCGGGTTTCACCCATAACTTGACGATTTCGTATCCTAAGTGTGGTTGGTACTCGTCGGGTCAAAATTTAATTTCAACACTTTGACGAGGGTCCACTAGAATTTGAAAGCATAAATTCTCCATCAAGGTGAGGATCTCACTCCTAACTTGGTGGCGAATTTCATGTAAAAAGAATAGGTGGATTGAGAGTCTTTCACCAAATTGTGGGTTTCACGCCTATTTTGGTGAAGTCGTCTCGTTTGTGTATTACAAGTGGTTTCGAATTTAGTATAAATGAGTAAAAGACGTATGTTCAAAATAATAATAACAAGTATAAGCACATAAAGCATTTTAAGAAAATAACACGTAAGAGACATTTCAAGAATAACATGTAAAGATATTTCATAAAAGTAGCATGTGAAGCAAGTATGGTCGAATTTTGGTGCTTAACTATAGACTAGGTCAAAAGCATGGCAATTTTCCTAATTCCCTATAGTTATTGCTCTGATACCAATCTGTCACACCCCAACCTATGGCGGAAACATCGGAGTGAGACGAAATAGATTGCTTGAGACATCATAACACTAATAATTGTGATAAGTATTTAAATAATAATTTTCATTCCATTTCTAAAGAGTCAATTACAAGGATTTAAAACAAATACAACAACATGAATAATGAAATACAATACAATAGAGTACAAAATTTAAAGTGTGTATCTAAGCATCCTACTAAATTCCATGCATCATCAATGTCATCGCTAAACCTGCAACATGTTTTAAAAGCATAGTTCAATACAAAGGTAGTGGCGAGTACACTAGTTTTAGAATCGTGGCGCATGTATAAAAAGGTATTTTCAATCCAACATAGCAATTTGGTATACAAGGTCAAACTATCATGCATAACTAAAAGTCAAACCCAAGTGTCCACAAGAATAATAGCATCCCTTGATGTAGCAACATCGAGACCGTAAAGTATGAATAATAGCATCCCTCGATATAACAATATCAAGACCGTAAAGAATATAACTTAACAAAACCCCGTCGGGTGGTGTGCTTCTCCTATAGAGCTATAATTGTTAAGGCGGGTTAACAAGTAGTATGAATTCTAGCATGAACTTAAGCATAACAAAGCATGTATAAGGATAGATTGAATAAGGCCCTGTTTGGTAGCCTCTTAATCCATTCAGAGGATACCTCTTAATGAAATCATTTATGGCCCTTATGTCTGAATGAATAAGAGGTAACCTTATGTCTGACTGGATAAGAGGTAACATCTGAATGGTAAACCATCACATGTCACATTCTTCTACATTATCTTTGTTAAACTCTTAAATGATTTCATTAAGAGGTAGCCTCTTAATGTCATTCAGATGCTACCAAACAGCCCCTAAAGCATGTTTGTAAATCGTGCATTTTAATAAGTAAAACATGTTGCACCCAAAGTGTATTAAAAGGAAAATGGGTCAAGTGTACTCACAAAGTTGCATATGCTTTCCGATTATCACATGTGACGAAGTTGTTGAGACTAGGAAGTTTAATGTGTTCGATTTGGAGTTTAAGAGGTGTTTACATATGGTTCTAGGGATTTGGAGTTTAAATAACATGAAAAATAAACATATGAAAATAATCATCTAACACCTATGACACTTGTTCTTGACACTATGAAACTCTAAAAGAGTTTAAATGTTTTCATGGAACAAAGTTCCATTAGAATCATGATAAGTTGTCAAGGCCTAAGATGATACAATCTACTAGCTTGACTAATGTCCATTAGTTCATCACCAAGAGTTCGATTATTTGGTTGTTACATAAGTATTACATAGTGTATATTACATCATATAAGTCAAGCATGAGGTAGAAGATTAAAGTCTTCATTTAGGCACCTCTAAGTATCATGGAATTCATACATTAGGTAGGAAGAACAAAGCTTCCATTTAGGTACCTCTATTGTTCACCACTACACTTGTTGTTATGAATAACAAGGAGGGTCATGAACTTACAAGAAACAATAGAATATGAACAACTAATCTATAAGAAAACATCAAGCAATGTGTGGATTTTCAAGTAGGTTAGCCCAAGCTAATCCTAAATCACACAATCATCAAGTCTTGAACTTGAGCATCACTTGTGGGTTAAAACCCTTGAACAAAACAGAAAGTTTGTGAGGTTTATACCTCTAATTTTGAATGTTTCAACCTTGTTTTTAAGCCTAACTAACCATAGAAGTGGTTATAAGCATAAGGACATAGGTTTGAGATGAGTTTCCTCAAGTTTATCAAAGTTTGAAACAAGAACAGAAAAATTAGTCGACTTTGGAGCCCTTTTGGTAACATTCCAGGCTCTAGTTTTCCAGGAAAAACCCATGGAAATGTAGCTAAAGTCAATACAAAGTAGTAGGAAAAAGAATCGAGTGAATCGGATAAGAATTGAGTGAGTTATGCTCACTTTAGTGAAGTGTTATAAATCTGCTCGAACTTCTGCAATCAGCTACGGTTTGGAGTGTTTGAGAGTGAATGGAGAGTGTTTAGAAAGTGAAAAATGCTTGGATGAGGCTTGGGTTATATAGGGGATGGATTAGGGTTTCTTTGGGTTGGGCTTTGGAAGTGTTTAGTTGTCACGACCCCCGACCCCACCCTGGACGTAATCGGGAGCCGCAAGCAGCCAAGTGGTACCAGTGGTTATTTAGAAAAGTAGTGCAGCGGAAATTTCATCAGGACCATGAGTTAGGAAAAATATCAGAGTTTGGAAAACACCGGATTTTATTTATTAAATAGATGGGATAAACCCATGTTTTGAAAGGTAGCTTTAATATGGGATAAACCCAAATACATAAAACAACTTTTCTTAATTTAATTTAATTGATAAATCAAGCCACTTTTGTAAGCCTTTTGGTGCCGTATCCAACTCTTATTCCGATCTACTGTAATTACCTGAAACGCGTTTTAAAAATATTTGGTCAGCATGAAATACTGGTGAGTTCATTCAGGTTTTATGAAATGACACCTTAGTTATGAATTACAGCATAAGAGCGATTACAATGGCTTCTATCTTATTTTTATCTGGCGCTGGGTCACCTCCTGGTGACGATGGTCATACCACTGTTAGGATTTATTAGCCTAACCGTGAGAAATTAGTAATGTGCACAATACCCCACTAGCCAGTGATTTAAGATAACCACGACTTAATCCCTGTAATTATAACCTTTGAAAACAAATTGGAGTATTGTAAAACAATTTGATAAAAAGAGAATGACTCACTTTATAAGCACTCAGTCGTGATTTAACAAGCTTCTTGATTCTACGCCTTCTGATAACTAAGCATATATTTTATTGTTCTGAACCTTCTGATGATTAAGCATCCATTTTGATTGTAAGAGTATGGTGTAGAGTTTCGGGTAGTTAAACATTTAGTTTAATAGAGTGGAATACGTATTAGTGGAAAACCACATCAAACCTAACGATGGTCACGAGATTCGAACCTTAACGAAATTCACAAAGTATAGTCTTGTTTAGACAACACTTTGGCATCCGTTTAACGAACTCACAAAGTACAGCACTTTGGCATCCGTTAGTTGGTTCCTGAATCGATCGGACAGAACATCGCATCGGTGATTATTGGTTAGAACACCAACGTATAGAGAGAAGAAGAAAAGAAATGAGCAAAGGAAATGAATTCCTAAGCTTCCTATTTATAGGTAAACGATAAGTCTTACCCCTATATAGAATTTCCCTAGGTGTTATCTTCCCTAGATAAAACCTTCCCTATATAAAATTTTCCTTAGATAATACCTACCCCATATATATCTATGTTTCATGTATATCTATTTAGGTGTTTAATAAATCTTACTTAGCTGATTAATTAATCTTACTTAGCTTAATTAATCTTGCTTAGCTTAATTAATCTCGCTTAACTTAATTAATTAATCATACTTAACTTAATTAATCATACTTAACTGATTAATTTATCTTACTTAACTTTAATTAATCTTACTTAACTGATTAAGTTTAACTTATCTATTAAGGTTTCTTAACCGCTAAGTTTTATTTAACTAGTAAGATTACTTAATTGCTAATTATTCTACTTTAGCATCTCCCTGGTTACGAGTTCTAATTTTTAGATAAAATGGAACTCGTATTAGTATATTAACCCAATTCAACTTTAACGATAATCACGAAATCAAAACCCTCACGATGAATGACAAAGTATAGCCGTATATCGGCAGCACTTAAACATCCATCGGATTCACGATGAATGACAAAGTATAGTCCGACTTCGGGCAGCACTTAAACATGCATCGGATTCACGACGAATGACAAAGTACAGTACTTAAACATCCATCAGATTGGTTTCAATCGATTGGATAAAGTATCGTACCAGTGATTAGAGTTATTACCCTAATAACGGGCAGAGTTTCGGGATTTAGAAGGTATAATACCGAGCTACTATTTGCTATAATAAAAGCTGAAGGAAAGAAAAGAATTGTAGCAGTTTGAAACGTAGCAGTGATCGAGCTAATACCTTGTAGTCGTAGCAGCGTTTCACTACCCGGAAATTCAATTTTAGCAGAATAGGGGCGTTTTAAGAATGAGATTTCAAGCACAGAGGACAGCCCCAGGTCCAGGTAATTTATAGCATGAAATTGGGTTTTACGCGGCCCGCGTAAACCCTTTGATGTATCTTACGCGGCTCGCGAGGGTCATAAGGGCGGCGGTAAGGGTTGCTGAGTCATCGGTGGTCTTGACACGTGTAACAACACGTGGCCTGGAAAGCTTATCCGGTCAACTTTAAGTTGACGCGGCCCGCGTAGACCCTTCTTATGGTTTACGCGGCCCGCCTGAAACCTAATTTTCTTGATTTCTTGGTTTTTCATGCACATTAGGGTTTCAGGGGTCCGGGTGTTCACTTACGGGTCGTTTTGGGACATTTTTGCAGGTCCTTACATCCTCCCCACCATGTTTTAAATCTCGTCCTCGAGATTTGGGCTACGATATCTCTTTTAGAGTTATGTCATGTAATAAGAAAAGTTTTAAGATATGTTCAAATGAATACGTGTTTTACAATAAATAGGGCTTAATGGTTTAACTGAATTAGTTCAAGAAGTCGATGTCAAATGAGATGAAGTGATATAGTTTCTAAGGTGATTAGGTTCAAGTCAAAAGGGATAGATGATCAATAGATGTGAATGTTTACAAGTTTTGAATGATTTTTAGAAACAATATAATTCACTGTCAACAGAAAACTTACTTTGATTATCAACTGAGGAAGTCTCAGAATCAACAAGCTCGAATGAAATAGAAGTACGAAAATGATTTGTCAACTATTGAATTATGATATGAGAAAAATCAATGGGTTGACATTTATTGAATTACAAGGATACACCGATATACAACAGAGTTTAGTGTATTATTGTCTTAACATATAGTTGTATTAAGACCACTTTCAAGGATGAGTCAAGCAAAATGTATATATTGATTAGCTCAAGCTACAAGTCTATACCGACGCCACAAGGTGTCGTAGTGATCGAAATAATAATAGCGGTGACTGGAAGAGTTCACCGTGTTTTAAATCAAATGAAGTAAGTCCGAATGTTCGTTTCAAACAAATCTAGTAGGATTTTCAATTGAAATTGAAACAATTGAATAATGTTTTTCGATTGAAGATGATAAAACAATAAATATCACAAAAGGCTCGATGGATGCTGCAAGAACCATTAAGAGATACACTGAAATATGACATGAATTTGTGTATCATTATCTTAGCACACGATTGTGTTAAGATTGTTTTTATAGGATAAACCAACAAAATGGATTCAATATAAATAAATAAATAATTAAATCCGTATATGATGTGCGCAAACGAGATTAGCGCAAGCTTCAATTTGATGAAAACGTCACCACAAGGTGATCGTGATCAAAGAAACGATTCAATGAAGTCGAAGACCAAACAAGCATGTTATGGTTCAAGAGAATTGAAGTGCTTGTTGGGATTATTTCGAAGATGATGACTTCAATTCATCATATGGGACTTTGAATTGAATACGTAATGCGAGCAAGTTCAAACAATTGAACTTGGTTTAAACACAACGAGTTCATGTATCAATAAGAAAGTTCTGACATGGTCACAACAAAAACCATGTATATCATTCAAAAGAAAATCGAGTTTTTTCAAGAAATTCGTCGATTCGATATCAAAGAGTCATTGTTTTGCAAAAACGCGGTTTACAATGCAAAGATCAAGTATAGCGAAACGATATTTGAGTTTTGATAAAACAACAAATTGGAATGAAGCCCTCCAGTGGTCTTCATAAATCAAACGAACCACATGCGCAACAAATAGTGCATGTGTAATGTGTGGATTTAATAAGAAATGAAACAGATCAATATTCGCTACTATGAAAGAAATCCTCATGGTATGATGACCATTAGGGGGAGTAGCAATGCAAAAGTCTATTTACTATGTGCAGAGGTCTGAATTTTAACAAAATGAATTTAAGAATTTTATCTAGAATTTTGTGTGATAACCGTTGTTAAGTGACATTACCAGGGAATGTCAAATAAAATGAAATAGGGGGATTGTAAAGGTATGTGACTTCTTTTGCAGCATCAATAATTATGATTCTGATTAGACTATGCACCGATTGTTGTGAAATCTTGTTCCAACATACCTCAGCGAGATTCATGTCGTTTGTAGGATCATGTGGCAAAGTGCCGCTTTTTTTTATCAGTAGTTCTCCCACTGCCGGGATTAGCATTGTTGTTGTTGTGCCCAATCATGTTTTCAAAAGGCCTTGCCTCGAAAGTCGGGTGTGATATACTTCGATGTCTGCTTGCGTATAGTTTAAGTTTCATGTGTATTCTTGTGCACTAGCACAACTTTACATGCTTCTTACTTGCGTTAATAGTTTATGGTAATGCATTGGAAATTCTTATACTTTTGATGGCGTCCCAACTTAAAGGGTTTCCATTGCACGAGTTACGAGGTAGATGATCAAACGAAATAATGTTTGATATCGGAATTATAGATATATGCAAGAGATTCCTGATAAAGAAATCTAGAATTATTATTGACACATATGCTTGTGCTTTATTCCAAATTGTCAATCCTTATGGTTTTTGGATTTCCTTATAGATATACATATCTATATAATCATATATTTCACATGCTGTAATATACATACCCTTCATAAGGTCAATATATTTAACAGATTCATATTTCCAAAAACAAGTCAGATATCAGGTCATGATACTATTTAGGGAAATCTTGTCACTTGTTTGACATATTATATACCCCGTCTTATCCGGTTCTTGCCGGAGAGGTAACCCCATTATATCCGGACAAGCTGGAGAGTCTGCTACACCATACCCAGTCTTGCCGGAGAAGAAATTTATATTTCCCATAAATAGATCTTTCTTAAATCATGATTTAGAAAGTGCATTATGACTTTCAACAAAGATTAAGCAAATTAGTATTCACATGACGGATCATATTCTAGAACAAAGTAGTACCAATAAATAAGAAATAACAGTGGTCAAGTGTTATTGCTTATTTATTATACTTGCAACGTTTTAGTTATCATCCTTACGACATATCAAAACCCATTACACTTTATTTACACAAGTATTTAGCTTATCTCGAAGCTTATACTAAGGCATCTTTTCTTAAGTTCAAGTCTAAATGCTATCATGTGTGCTACCAGTTAATAGCAATTTCCTAACTCTTTTATTTAAGCTTAGGTATCACAACACCTATTGGCTTAAATCAGTGGCTCTGATACCACCTTCTGTCATGACCCCTGACCCCACCCTAGACGGAATCGGGAGCCGCGAGCAGCCAAGTGGTACCGGTGGTTATTTAGAAAAGTAGTGCAGCGGAAATTTCATCAGGACCGTGAGTTAGAAAAAATATCAGAGTTTGGAAAACACCGGATTTTATTTATTAAATAGATGGGATAAACCCATGTTTTGAAAGGTAGCTTTAATATGGGATAAACCCAAATACATAAAACAACTTTTCTTAATTTAATTTAATTGATAAATCAAGCCACTTCTGTAAGCCTTTTGGTGCCGTATCCAACTCTTATTCTGATCTACTGTAATTACCTGAAACGCGTTTTAAAAATATTTGGTCAGCATGAAATACTGGTGAGTTCATTAATGTTTTATGAAATGACACCTTAGTTATGAATTACAGCATAAGAGCGATTACAATGGCTTCTATCTTATTTTTATCTGGCGCCGTGTCACCTCCTGGTGGCGATGGTCATACCACTATTGGGTCCTTTCACCCAAGTAGTGATGATTATCACTGTTAGGATTTATTAGCCTAACCATGAGAAATTAGTAATGTGCACAATACCCCACTAGCCAGAGATTTAAGATAACCACGACTTAATCCCTGTAATTATAACCTTTGAAAACAAATTGGAGTATTGTAAAACAATTTGATTAAAAGAGAATGACTCACTTTATAAGCACGCAGTCGTGATTTAACAAGCTTCTTGATTCTACGCCTTCTGATAACTAAGCATATATTTTATTGTTCTGAACCTTCTGATGATTAAGAATCCATTTTGATTGTAAGAGTATGGTGTAGAGTTTCGGGTAGTTAAACATTTAATTTAACAGAGTGGTATACGTATTAGTGGAAAACCACATCAAACCTAACGATGGTCACGAGATTCGAACCTTAACGAAATTCACAAAGTACAGTCTTGTTTAGATAGCACTTTGGCATCCGTTTAACGAACTCACAAAGTACAGCACTTTGGCATCCGCTAGTGGGTTCCTGAATCGATCGGACAGAACATCGCATCAGTGATTATTGGTTAGAACACCAACGTATAGAGAGAAGAAGAAAAGAAATGAGCAAAGGAAATGAATTCCTAAGCTTCCTATTTATAGGTAAAGGATAAGTCTTACCCCTATATAGAATTTCCCTAGGTGTTATCTTCCCTAGATAAAACCTTTCCTAGATAAAATTTTCCTTAGATAAACCTTCCTTAGATAATACCTACCCCATATATATCTATTTTTCATGTATATCTATTTAGGTGTTTAATAAATCTTACTTAGCTGATTAATTAATTTTACTTAGCTTAATTAATCTTGCTTAGCTTAATTAATCTTGCTTAGCTTAATTAATCTCGCTTAGCTTAATTAATCTCGCTTAACTTAATTAATTAATCATACTTAACTGATTAATTAATCTTAGTTAACTTTAATTAATCTTACTTAATTGATTAATTAATCTTACTTAGCTGATTAAGTTTAACTTATCTATTAAGGTTTCTTAACCGCTAAGTTTTATTTAACTAGTAAGATTACTTAATTGCTAATTATTCTACTTTAGCATCTCCCTGGTTACGAGTTCTAATTTTTAGATTAAATGGAACTCGTATTAGTGTATTAACCCAATTCAACTTTAACGATAATCATGAAATCAAAACCCTCACGATGAATGACAAAGTATAGCCGTATATCGGCATCACTTAAACATCCATCGGATTCACGACGAATGACAAAGTATAGCCCGAGTTCGGGCAGCACTTAAACATCCATCGGATTCACGACGAATGACAAAGTACAGTACTTAAACATCCATCGGATTGGTTTCAATCGATCGGATAAAGTATTGTACCAGTGATTAGAGTTATTACCCTAATAACGGGCAGAGTTTCGGGATTTAGAAGGTATAATACCGAGCTACTATTTGCTATAATAAAAGCTGAAGGAAAGAAAAGAATTGTAGCAGTTTGAAACGTAGCAGTGATCGAGCTAATACCTTGTAGTCGTAGCAGCGTTTCACTACCCGGAAATTTGATTTTAGCAGAATAGGGCGTTTTAAGAAAGAGATTTCGAGCACAGAGGACAGCCCCAGGTCTAGGCAATTTATAGCATGAAATTGGGTTTTACGCGGCCCGCGTAAACCCTTTGATGTATCTTACGCGGCCCGCGAGGGTCATAAGGGCGGCGGTAAGGGTTGCTGAGTCATCGGTGGTCTTGACACGTGTAACAACACGTGGCCTGGAAAGCTTATCCGGTCAACTTTAAGTTGGCGCGGCCGGCGTACACTCCTCTTATGGTTTACGCGGCCCGCCTAAAACCTAATTTTCTTGATTTCTTGGTTTTTCATGCACATTAGGGTTTCAGGGGTCCGGGTGTTCACTTACGGGTCGTTTTGGGACATTTTTACAGGTCCTTACATTAGTGGGCTAAATAACTCAAAACAAGGAAATTAAGTGGGTTAATGCAAGGCTGTTAACAGCCCTATACTTTTTTTTTTGACATTAGAAGGTATATATGATGTTTAATAAAGTGTTACATGGTGTCTAGTATGTATGTAACTTGTAACAAGGTCCAAAATGCATAAATGACATGTTTTATTTTAGCAAAAAGTGTGATAACATAGGTGTGTATAACACATGAAATGTAACAAGTATGTATGGTTTGTAGTTTGGTATGATCAAGTGAAAAAAAACATACAACTTAATCTTATTATCGAATAACTAAGTGTTTAAATGTATGAATATTTAAGGATTACGAATGCACGATCATTGTTTACGAGTTAAGCTGACGTTTATACGAATTACGAACCACGTATCAAACGAGTGCGTGTATCAATGTATAAACATGTATAAAAGATTTGTTTCATTACGATCAAAGTCTTGGATTTTACAACGATACAACGAAATACGATTACAAGGAATACAAGATTTCCAAAAAAAAAAAAAATAGAATTTCAAGCAATGGTTTCTAAATATGGAAAGTATGAAAACGTATGGCGTTACACATTACAATACACAAACGTACAACATTGATTACATATACGTACAACAATCTGTACATATGCTTTTAAATTGTGTATACGTACAAAACATACATGTAGATTTAGTTATGTAGCAATTTTTAATTATAAGTGTTATAAATAGAACAATATTTGATAAATATTGTTTTTTAATTAACAAAATAATTCATTAGTGAGAGAAAAGATGAGAGAATATAACTAAATATTTAATTGGAGAGAAAAATAAATAACAATTACGTTGATGCCCTTAATTTAAAAATCCCTCCAAATTAGATCGTATGTATTTACAATCTTGCCATCAAAAATCAATGGCTCATAATAGTTCATTTGGTTCACAAATACCCATAGGTTCACTTTGGAACCCCACCCTATATATATATATATAGAGAGAGAGAGAGAGGGGGGGGGGGAGGATAAAATGAAAACTCACTTGAGTTAAAAAAAAAAAAAAACTCAAAAAACCCTTGTAAAAACCCTATGCAACACTTTTATGTTTTCCTAAAAAATAGGGAATGTAACACATATATATTTGAACATTTTTGTAAAAAAAAAAAAAAAACAAAAAAGTGACGAGTAGTTTTTTTTTTTGTAAATGTTAAAAATTCTGTGTTACATAATATATATGTCCAAAAATATGTAACATACAGATTTCAAACATTTTTTAAATAAAAAACTTGTCAGCGCTTTTTACGTTTTTTATAAAAATGTTCAAATATATGTATGTTACATTCCCTGTTTTTTTAGAAAAAAATAAAAATATTACATAGGGTTTTCTTCAGTTTTTTCAACTAAAGTGAGTTTTCTTCCTATACTTTACATATATATATATATATATGTGTGTGTGTGTGTGTGTGTGTGTGTTTGGTTAAGAATACTTTTATATATATTTTTCAAAATATTATTTTATACAAAAGTCCCCAAATCAAGAACCCGAATTATTAGTCTCGTTTTATCTTTCCCTTTGTTTAGATTTTAATTTATACATTTTTAGGGTGATTTTGTCGTTGAATTCTTTTGGATATTGTTTTACGAGGAATCTTTTTTGGAACGCTTCGCACCTGTGAGTAGATCTCTATTCCCCTTTTTACAAATAAACTTTTTTGGGGTGCATCATTGCGTCATAGAGTTTCTTCACTATTTTAAATCAGTTACCAAACATGCAATGTTAGTGTGTATTACATGTATTATTTGGTTGTTGTTTATTTGCTTGTTGTGTTGGTTATTGAATTCAAGCAAGCAAGCATATTGTGGATCTACGACTGACCTTTCCTCATGACTATGGGTTGTGGTATCGCCTTACACTTCTTTCGTAGGCTAAAATTTCCTCACGATCATGGGATGTTGATATTGCCAACTCATTTAGTCACGCCCATGTGGGTGTGTGACACAGGCATTTGGTTTTGGTTTATTTTATTCATGAGTCATTGTCTTATTAGTTGTTATATATGTTTACACATGAAGTTGCATGTTTATTTGTTAAATAAAACAAATCAAATAATAAAGCAAAATATTTTATTTAAATTTAGATATATTCACAGACTTTATGTTGACCCAAAGTCCCTTTTTACGCATGATACAAGTACATAAGTATGAGCGGATTGAAGGTTGTATACACGTAGGACATGCCTTAGATTAATAAATTGAATCTCATTTTATGTTTTGATGAATTTGGATAATGTATGATTTATTTGAGATTTCCATGGAAATGTGACAATTTAATTTGATCATGTTATAAATATTAAACTTATAATAGTTGTCATGAGCCATGGACAATCCTTATGCCCCGTATCAATCCGTTACGGGTCGGGGTGTGACAAAGATTGTCATAGAAATAACCATAGAAACCCATATCGTCCTACAACCAATCAAGTTCAAATACCTAGGGTCGTTTGTGTAGAGTGATGAATAAATCAACATCGATGTAGCTTACCGCGTAAAGGCAGGTTGGTGCAAGAGGATAACAACAATAAGAATATTAATGATAACAGATTCCCAACATGATAAAAAGGAAATTTTATATAGTGCAGCTCGCCCATCTATGTTACACGAAACCAATTGTTGAGATATCAAGAAGACACAAGCACAAATGCTAGAGGTAGATGGGGTGAAGTTCCTCAGGTGGATATGTGGGCACACAAGTTTGGACCAAATAAAAAGACTTTTTTTTCTTGGAAAAAATGGCTATATCTTTCGGATAATATAAATTAAGAGAGATTGAGATGATTTGGACATGGGCTGAGGAGATAGATGACGACAACAATAAGGATCGTGGAAACCCGCACAATGAAGAAAACAAGGATCAAAGGCAAACCTAAACTAACATGGATGGCATAGATTAAACAATATTTGTCACCTCTATACGGGCGTGAGTTATAAATTTTTAGGATGGCGTATAAATTTGTCTTACATTTGTCTTAGAGCCTTAGTTTTTCTTTCACTTTTGCTTACCTTAGTGTTAACTTTGCCTAAGTGTAGCGATTTTAAGGGAGCATATGAGTACTCTCTAGGTGATTTATGCTACTTTTTCCTGATTCTCTAGATCTCTTATATGTTAGTATTTTTTTTTCTCACTACGTTTTCTTAACGATAGTTTATTACTAGTAGTAGTACATTTTATTTTGCTGATGTTTTGAGTATGTTAGCCACACTTTATGTTATTTGGATTGATATACTTTATACGTCAAGGAAAAAGGTTTTGGAGCTGGTAGTCTCAGTGTTAGCAATCTTTTTATTCAATGGGACGGAGGAATGTATGCCCTCGTTTCTACCATTCCCAAACCCTACCAATAGTTTTTTCCCTATGAGTGACTGAATACTTTTGTTGTTTTGGTGAAAATTGTAACAATTCATTTTATTAAATATGTAAAGACTTTCTCACTAGGTATTATTAATATCACCTGGGCTTCGCGGCGGGTTCGAAACGCAAATAAAACTAAGCAGATCACAAACTTTACGATTACAAACCATGTTGCGACGGTATCTTTGAAAGTCACACAAAAGTTATGTCGGTGTATATGAAAGCCAAATTATTTGAACAAAATTTACACCAAATATAACGATAAATGCAACTACTGCGGATTACAACGGATTGGTTTAAACGTAGATAAAAAACCACGTCGAAACAATGTACTAAGAGATGAACGCAATAGTTTAAAAACCAAACGATTTAAAAGACGTTTAAAACAACCGGTCAGTTTAATAACAATGTTACGAAAATTCACGTCTAAACGTGGATAAAAATAACCCTCATGGTGCGTTAATATAAAAAACGGAACCATAAAAAAAATCATGTAACAGAAATTTCATTGAAAACTCAAAATGATAATTTTAATTTAGTTCAGGGGTTGTCGTGTAAATCGATTAAAGAAAAAGAAAAAAAAAACATCCAACTAAACTCTAAGGGGTGCAAATAAAAATTAAACTAACACGTAAAGAAAAAAATGAATTTATTAAGGCTGAAACTATCTGCACACCTTGGTTGGCTATCTGCACACTTAGGGTTTACCTACGCTGCGTATAGACCTATATGCAACGTATAGGGCTACCCCTCTACGCTGCGTATAGACCTATACGCATCGTAGGTAAGGGGTAGGTACAGGACCAGACAATCAAACCTAGTACCATCTCAAATCTGTCTGACCTACGCTGCGTATAGATCTATACGAAGTGTATGTACAAAAAGGTAGACGCTGCGTATAGACCTATACGCAGCGTATGTCAGACAAATTTGACATTGATACGATGTTCTCTAGGCACGTGAATAAAGCTATACGCAAAGTATAGAGCTATACAAGGCGTATGATTGTGAATTCAAAAGTGTATTTAGACATCCATCTCTGCCTACGAATTCAAACACACGCTTTCTTCACTTGTTATGTATACACTCACTTCCTCTGTATCAAACACCATATTGTTAAAATGTCATCATTTTGGGATGGGAATTATTTCTTTAATCACTATTCTAACGACACATGGGGAGTAAATGATGCTAATGAGGAGGAGGAGGTTGTGTCTGGCGTCCCTATTGATCAGAAAATACAGTTGCCAGACTTGAACGAGACTCCGATTCCACCTGTTTATGAACCATATTACCCGGCACATCAAGTGTATCTGGATTACAGATACGGTTATGAATCTCCGTACGTGCAACATGGTAATCTGGATGGATACGTAGGATACGGTGCTGAGAATGCACCTATTGATGAACCATATTACCCGATGCAGCAATCGTATCTGGGTTACGGATACAGGGGTGAAGTTTCTTACGTGCAACAAGATAGTTTGGATAGATACGGAGGATATAGAGATATGGTGGATACGGTTATGAGCCTCGTAACACACCACTGTATGATGATTATCAACCATCTACCTCGGGCAATCAGTTTCAAATACAGGAGGTATCACATTAAGATTTGTATTATTCTTATAATAATTATTATTATTGTTAAAATTATATTGTTGTTTTTATTATTAATATTTCTATTTTTGTTATAATTCTTAATATTATAATAATTATTATTGTTGTTAAAATTATAATAATTATTATTGTTAAAGTTATATAACTATTGTCAATATTATAATTATAATAATAATTATTATTATTGTTAAAATTATTATAATAATTATTATTATTGTTAAAATATTATAACTATTGTAAATATTATTATTATTATTATTATTATTATTATTATTGTTAAAATTATAACTATTATCATTATTGTTAAAATTATTATTGTTGTTGTTGTTGTTAAAATTATATTGTTACTGTTAATATTATAATTATTATTATTATTGTTATTATTATTATAATTATTATTATTGTTAAAATTATATAGCTATTGTCAAGTAAATAATTATTATTATTGTTAAAATTATATTGTTACTGTTAATATTATATTTAATATAATTATTATAATTATTATTATTGTTAAAATTATATTGTTACTGTTATTATTATTATTATTAATATTCGTATTGTTGTTAAAATACGTATTATTGTTAATTAATTATTAATATTATTATTGTTAATAACGTAGCTGTTTTTTAGCGTTTCATGTCTCTAACTGATTTGAAGAATTGGGTATAAGCAACAGGAAAGGAGAATGGTTACGTAATTGTTACCCGCCGATCGAAAAATATTGGTGGTAGTACAGGGATGGTATGGCTTGTGTGCGACCGTAGTGGTGAGCACCATAGTAAAGCAACAGTTAGGAAAGCTGGTAGCAAAAAAATTAGTTGCCCTTTTTCATTACTCGCTATGCAGGACGTGACGAATGACACGTGGGAGTTAAAAGTGGATAACCCGAGTTGGGCCACGCTTTTGTGCGAAGAGTTACTGAAGTCGAATACAAGCTAGTGGAGCAGCTAACTGCTCAAAACATGGAGACACATAACATATTTCAAATCCTAAGAAAGCAGTTTCCCGACAGCCTGCATGTTCAGAAAGACGTGCAAAATGCGGTACAAAAAATTAGAGTGTCACTGATGGACGTAAAGACTCCCATGCAGGCACTGGAAAGCATGCTTCATGAAAACCAATCTCATTTACGACACCCGATAGGAACCCAAAACAGATGTCGTAGTAGAGCTTTTCTTTGTTCATCCTCATTCAATCATTATGTGGCGTGCATTCCCGCAAGTGCTGTTGATCGACGCGACCTACAAAACAAACATCTACAACATAACATTTGTCCAGGTTGTGGGTTTGACGTCGACCAACAAGTCTTTTTGTATCGCACATGTCGTTATTTGCAAAGAACGAAAAGATAACTTCATGTGGGTGCTTAAGCGGATCAAGTCATTGTTGCATGAATGTATGATGCCGCGTGTTATAGTCACAGATAGAAAGCTAGCCCTAATTAACGCGTGTGCTAAAGTATTCCCGAACGCATCTAGGTTTCTATGCCGGTTTTACATCGAAAAAAATATATGTCAACATTGCAAGCAAGGGTTCAATAAATTAGATTGGGAGAAATTTATGTCGTATTGGCGGAGAGTGTGCGACTCTGCTTCAGAGCCCATGTATAAGTACAACTTGGACAAATTGTATAACCGACTCGTGGCTGCCAACCGGGAAAGTAAGTGTGCCTTCAACAAATGACTCACCCACATTATATTTTACACACGCTTTTACATTTCATTATTTTATTTTTGTAGGGGTCTTTAGTTATGTCTACGAAAACTGACTCAAAGATTATAAAGAAATGTTCGTTTGTGCGTGGACTAATAAGTGTCACAACTTTGGTCAGCACACCACCAACAGAGTTGAGAGCCAGTATGCAAATTTAAAAAGATACGTTACGCGCGGGAGTTCATTGGAGCGAATAACAAGATGCGTCATTGATATAGTTGAAACTCAGTTAGGGGAAATACAAAAAAGTTTCACCGAACGCATCGAAAAAATGATGAACCACCACAGACACCCACTGTTGGACAACCTACGTGGAAAGGTTTCCCATACAGCACTTGATTTGCTGGAAGGAGAGCTAACGAGGAAGCTGGAGGTGTTGCGGAAACTTAACGCATCATGTGGTTGCCATATGTGGCTTAGTTGTGGGTTGCCGTGTGCTTGTAGGCTGGAAAAGTACAAACGTACAGGTAAAAAATATTAAACCTACAAACCTTTTGTTATTTAGTACGATTTAGCTGTTTCTCAAACCGTATTGACTTAACTGTGCAGAGAGTAAGATACAACTCGATGACGTAGATGTATTATGGCGTAAGCTTGACTTACTACCGTGTAAACTGGTAGATGAGGAGGTCGATGTTGTAGCAGAGCTCAATATTGTGCGGCAACAATTAGAGTCGCAATCCCCCGCTCAGAAAAAAGAGTTTGCTTTCAAAGATAAAAGCGGTCTTAACCCCGAAATCGTCAACTAAGAAACCACCGATTGTCCAGCAAAATACTCGCGGTTGGCCTACATCAAAGAAAGTACAACAAAGGCTAGAAAAAGCTGCGAGGTTAGACGAAGCTGCGAGAAACAGCTCCTATGGCGAGGCAAACAACGTATATACCGCTTCTCCAACATATGTATGATTTACCCTGACACAGCTCATACGTACCGTCACAGGGCTCTCGTGGAACTGGTTCGGTTGTAAAGTCTGAAAACCCTAAAATGCAACGAAGCCGTTCAACGAGTTCTAAAAAGAAGGAGACGCAAGATGATCATGGTTTTCCATTAATAAAGGGGGATGGGGACTGGTTAACCATTAGAGGTTTAAGCATCAAATTCCATGTGACCCCAGACGGTCATGGTGGGTACATGTCTGTGGCTGTCGGGTTAGGTTTTGGGGAATACGTATGGCCCCGTATTCGAAATGATTTACTATGGGAGATTGACCATAACGAGCCACTATCGACACATGTATTTGAAAGATATGACGAAGGAGACTTTAACCAGATACGTAACAACATCTCTTGGCATTCAGTGGAAGGGTGCCCTCCAAGTCCTTGGATGGAAATGCCACACGCAGGGCTTCTCATAGCGCAAAGGTATAATATCATCCTCCACGTGCTAAGCATCGAAGGGAGCTATACCTTCTTCCCGTTAACGGATGCCCTTGTAGATCCACGACCTCAAGCGATAACGCTCGTACATGTTTACGAGGGACATTTCATACATGTTAAGTTGGAAAGAGACTACCCCATGCCTACAATGAGCCCATTGTGGTCGACACATCGAACAATAGCTGTGGAACCATGGGAAGAAATGTATAGGCCGCGGTTACAGTACTACTACGAGATAATCAACCATAAATCAGACTCAGACAAAAACAAAGACCCGAGTTTACATGTTATCGAAGATTAAGCGGAAATTTGTATTTTGGTTATTTGTAGAATTTTTATAATTTATAACATTTGTATCATTTTTAATTTTTATAATTCATAATATTTGTATCATTTTTAATTTTTATAATTCATAATATTTGTATTATTTTTAATTTTTATAATTTATATTTGTATTATATAATTTATATTTGTATTATTTACCAATAATATTGTTTTTCTTATAAATAAACATGGAAATACCCCGAAATACACTCAACAAATTTTCTTTTTTTTTTTATAAATAAACAAAGGAATACACAAAAAATACAAAAAAATGGACCTTTATATACGCTGCGTATAGCACCCTACACAACATATGAAACGAAAATGACACAAATACCCCTGAATATGGCTTCGTATAGCCTCAACTTAAGGGTAAATTGGTAAAAAGGCACTTCATATACGCGTCGTATTGAGCCATACGATGCGTATACAAAGGGCGGACAAATTCCCCCCCCCCCCAAATCAAACTTTAACAATTTAAATATGTCAAGTTACGATTTTACCCCTGTGTTTTGTCTATATGATGCTGGATACAAGGGTATAAATGTCATTTTCTGGCCTTTATATACATTGCGTATGGCACTATATGCAACGTATAAAAAGGTCTGAAAATGTCCTTTTTACCCCTGTGCCAGGCTTCGTATAGACTATACACAGGGGTAAAATGGTAATTTTCCGAACTTTATCTACGCTGCGTATAGAGCTGTTAGTGCAATATGTCTGTTGACTTCGTCTTGCATTAAGTATTGTATTTAGAATGATAGATCAGGGCTCGTTGTACGAGAAAAATAGGATTTGCATATGGAAAGCTAATTTCGCACGAAATTAACATAGGTAATTTCGTACGAAATCAGCATAGCTATTTCGTACGAAATTAACCATGTGTAATTCCGTGCGAAATAACCAACCCTATATATACCTAGGTCTTGATCTTCATTTACAACTTCTCTGATTCGGTAACGAAGTGCTGCCGAATTGTCTCCAGGTTGTAAATCACTGTTATATCAATAATAGAGACATTTAAATTGAATCAAGTTGTAAACAAGTCCGTTTCTTTGAATTCCGCGTTTGATTCGGATTCAAACTCTTCTGAACGACTCATTCAGGTCGCACAACGATCCTACAAGAGCCATACGCAGCGTATATAAAGGTCAGAAAATGACATTTATACCCTTGTATTTGCATCGTATAGACAATACACAGCGGTAAAATGGTAATTTGCCAAGTCAAAGCTGCTTTTTTGACCTTTGCCTACGATGCGTATAGATCTATACGCATCGTATAGGACCTTATATAAAGCAGATATCTTCGACGCAGTTCAGTTCATCCCCAAATCACAATACACACAAATACGTTCAATACGAAGGGCGATTACGTATTTGGATCGTATAAGAAGCGTATTTGAAGCATAAAACAGGTAATTCTTCAACCTAATTCATTAATTTTGAATTTTTTATGTATTTCATCTGTAAATTAGTTGTTTTTAGGTAAATTATAGAAATTAAAGGGTGTGGATTAGGTGTATTTGTGATGTATTTCATCTGTAGTGTTAGGGTTTATGGTATTTGAAACTTGGTTAGGGTTTATAGTATTTGTTATGTGGGTTTGTGGGTTAGGTTGAAACTTGGTTAGGGTTTATTGTATTTTTGTTACTAATTGATCAGTAGCGTTTTTATATGTTTTTGTTAGTACGAAACTAGTTCGGTCAATTCGAGAAACAACTAGAAATTATAGTTTAGAACTAGGGTTTGTATTTGGGTTGGAACCAATAAAAACCACTTGGATTTGGAGTTATATATTGTTTTGACATATTTTAAGTATCTGTTTTTAAGCCTAATTGGATTTTGTAGCATAATGCTTAATGTTTGATCCATAGCTGGCTCACTCGAGGCGCAAAGGGCGAGCCCTGGGCCTCCGCGCAAGACGCTTAAAAAACCGGGGCTTTTTTGGGCGAGGCGTATGGTGTAAAAATACAATTTTTAGGGGTTTTAGACATGTTTGAAGCTTCTTTAGGGCTATTTTTAGGTATATTCCAGACTTGTTTAGAGTTGGTATAATTGTTTAAAACATGTTCAAGCCAGTTCAGACGGTTTTAGGCTGGAATTTTGTCGAAACTTTGTTGTATCTTAAGTATACGTTTAGTAGGGTTTTTATAATGTTTTTATTATAAATATATATTATAACGGTCTAAAATTATATTATTTTTTGGTTTTCAGGATGATGACGGACGATGAAATGGATGACCAGCTAGACCACTTCAATTAAGAGGATCATTTCGAGCAGCAGCAGCAGCGTGAGCTGTCGGATCCTCTCGAGGGTCACCCATTCTTGGAGTTTCCTCCGGAGTCCGACACTACTGTCCGTTGAGAGAAGCTTCGGAAGATGCATGTCGGTGCCCACTTTGCGGTTTCTTGGGATACCCTCCGGACCCTCATGTGTGAAGATTGGGCGCGGGAGTTTATTCCCCGTGGGATCGGCTTTTTGAGCTATCGTATATGCCGACCTACAGGGAGATACTTGTTGAGTTCCTGGCGTCGTTCGAGTTTTATCCCCGTGGGATCAGCTTTTTGAGCTATTTCTCTAGATGTGTTAATTGAAAAAATTGAAACTCATGAGCTTGAATTGCAGAAACAAAACAAGATGAGCAGTTCTTCACATCAACAAAATGTTGGTCTTTATTACAAAGGAAACTTACCTTCGGTGAAAGTTGGTGAATCACCAAAGACAGCATTTAGTGGTGAAAAGATAAAAGAATCTCAGACAAGCTCATCAAGCTACAATCCGGGTTATCATTCATCTTCTTCAAAAACTAGTTCTGAAGAAACAGAGGAGATATTGTGCAACATTGCTCTTAAACTGAAGAATTCTCTGGCTATGAGCATCAATGCAGCTAAACAGCAAATGAGCTTCCTTGCATCTGTTCTGGAATCGCATAAAGGTCTAGTAGCTGGCAAAATTGGAAATTCTGAATTAACCAAAGAAGACTACGACCAGATTGATCCGGAAGAGATGGAACTCATTGATATTCGTTGGTGTTTGGCAAGTTGCATCCGCAGAGCTCAAAGATATATGGAGATTACTGGGAAAGAATCAATAGGTGGTCCATCAACAAAACTGGGATTTGATAAGTCCAAAGTGACTTGCTTCAAATGTAAGCAAAAAGGTCATTTCAAAAGAGAATGCAACAATTCTGCAGTTGGTGGAAATGAACATCCGTTCAATGATGATTATTACCGAAAGGCAATCTACCACCATAGCAAAGAAGAGCCGAAAATGATTAAAAATCATCCCAAAGAGAAGTCAAGAGCATGTGCTGTAATCCATGATGACGAAGGATATGATTGGAGTCAGATTCTTCCAGAAGAAGATCGTTTGGATAATCAGGTTACAGCTCATGGCAGAAGTTCATCAAAGAGTAAACATTATGTCTCTATGGCCGAAATCAAAGAGAAAACCAGAGAAGAAATTCTGAGTGAGAAAACGTACAGAGAAAGGAACATTGCTGCAAATAGAATTGATGAAATGCAAGAAGAATATGAAAGTGCAGTGATTAATAAAAGATGGGATAAAAGGCAAGAGTGCTATGTCAACAGAAGTGGAGAACCCGTTGTTCCCAAAAAGGATATAATTTTTGATGATGTTCTTCTCATAATTCCTCGATCTGTCGAATATTATACAAATGTATCAAATGATAACACATATGCGAAAAGGCATGAAAAAGACATAAGATATGTCATGACATCGAGTTTGAGGAAAAGGGATGAAGAGAGAATGAAGAATAATGTTGAGAAATTGGTTGATGAGTTGAAGAAGGTTGCTGAAGATGTGAAAGTCGAAGCTGTAAAAGTTGAAAATGTGAAGATTGCTGAGGTAGAGAAGGTAGAAGAAAAGGTTGTTGAAAAAGAAGCTGTTACTGAAGAACAGCAGGT
The DNA here is from genome assembly GCA_030545235.1 of Helianthus tuberosus. NCBI lineage: Eukaryota > Viridiplantae > Streptophyta > Magnoliopsida > Asterales > Asteraceae > Helianthus > Helianthus tuberosus. Next base: position 148,930,797 of record CM060371.1, on the reverse strand, counting down.
TGAAGAAGCTGAGAAGAAGGTTGAAAGTTCGATTGAAGTGAAGGATGAAATTTTGAAGGTTGCTGCTAATATTGGTGTTGATGCTGATAATGAGAAAAAGAGTGATGATGATCAAAATCAGACGGAAGCAAACACCAAAGTGCCAATCATTGAGGTAAATTCTAATTCTGAAGTCTTAAATAAAACTGTTGAACAGTGCAGGAAATGCATGGAACCATGCAGTGCTTGTACTGAAAAAGACGAAAAGTTCAGAACAAGAGATCTTGAATTCACAAAAATCGAAGAGGTTTTTAAAAGTAAATACAAAGAAATGTTAGAAAATGAAAATTTTTTGAAAGATAATGATGAAAAAATTTCTGAAAAATGTAAAAAGTTAGAAAAAGAAAATGAAATTTTGAAAGAAAATGTTTTGAAAATGACAGAAGAATGTTCTCAAAAAGAAATTGTTTGTCAAGAAATGAAGAAAGAATATGATTCAATAAAATTGGCATATCATATTACAAAAGAGTCATATGAAAAGGTGAAGAGTGAAATGAAATTTGTTCAATCAAGATTGAATTACTGTTCTGAAACAACTAATACGTTTAAGCGACAGTATGAAATAAAGCAACAAGTTGTAAATTCTTACATTGAGGATGTTGCTAAGCTAAAACGTCAGATTGCTGATTTAGAACATGATAACAACAAATTGAAAAGTTATCATGTGTCATCATATGTGCTTGAAAGAATTTTCAACATAAAACCGGATGGTAAAGATTCTGAGCAAAACAAAAAAGGGCATTGGCTCAGAGTTTCATCAAGTTCCACCACCGGAAAAGTTTGCATATTATGATGATGAAAAGGTCGAAAAAGCTTTCAACATGGTAGATCAATTGCCAGATAACATTGACGTAACCTATTCCAAATCTGATGATTCTAGTGATTCAGAGGTGGTAGGTAAGGTCGTTGAAAGTGTGTTGAAAGAAGAGTCGGTTGAAACAGGTAAATCTGAATCACAGGATGAAAATGAAGGTAATTTTCATGATGGATATCTGAAAAACTCAAAATCTGAGAAAAATTTGGATGATAATTCAAAAGGATTGGTTTATACCATGATTGGATCAGACAAATTATTCTTAGATGTTGTATTCCCGATTCAGAATGTGATTTCAGACAAAATTGATAAAGTTTTCAAAATGGTTGAAATTGAAAAATCTGAGATTTCAAAGTTTGCTGGAAAGTGTCACAAAACTTTTTATAACAAACCTGGTTTCAAGAAGAAAAACATGAAGGCTGGGTTGGGTTATAAGAAGAAACAAAGTTGGAAAAGAAATGAAACGCCAAATTATAAGACAAAGACGAATTTTGTTCATGGAACAAGTTCTGAAGAAGAGAAAGAACTCCAATTTAGACGACAGTCTAATGAAGAGTTCTATGCTCAAAAGAAAAAGCAACAACCACAGATCAAAGATGTCTAAAAAAGAACATGTTTTAAATGTGATCAAACAGGACATCTTGCACGCAAGTGTCCAAATCTGAAACCTGTTGTAGTTGACAAAAAGAAGTTTGATAATGTTGAGAAACAGAAATCTGAGGATGTGAAACAAAGGTCAACCAAATTTGATTCAAAACAAACTTGGAGGTACAACACAAACAAGTTTGTTTCGAACCAAACTTGTAAATCAAACCTAAATAGGTTCGATTCTAGACAAACCTGGAATTCTCACACACCCAGATTAAGAACAACACAAAGTTGGAAAACAACTGTTGACGCAACAAAATTAAATGAGTTTTGGAAACCAAAAGTTGTTGTTCAAAATCAAAATGTTCAAAAAGATTCACATTTTTACAAACGAGGTACTCCTAAAGGTCAAACTTGGTGTGCTAAGAAACAAATTGTTTTGGTAAATGATGAAAAAGATGAAGTCAAAATTGAAAAAGTCTTTGTGCAAAATGATAAAGATTTTCCAAAGCTAAATGATGCATATTGTGTTGAAATGCCTAAGGTTAAACAGACCTGGGCTAAATTGTTCAAGTAATTGAATTGTTGAATGTGCAGGTGTTCAAGAAATCTGAAGATTGTGAAAATGGAAATCGGAGCAGCCTGGCACAACGAGAAGATGAGGCTGCTGGTCCCTGTGATGATTAAACAGGGAGTTTGTTTGATTTCTGTACATAAATAAACAATATTTCAAAAACCCTAAAAATTGAAAAATTTAAAAACCAAAAATATGTTTTTATTTTGTCAAAATTTTGAAAAATAAAAAATATGTTTGTTTTTAAATTTGTCAAATATTCAAAAATTCAAAAATTTGTTACTTGAATATGCCGAAACCCTCACGGCGGAACAAACATGATTAATTTCACAAGATTGAAAAACGGTTTTCAAACTGTAAAATATCAATGTGTTGTAAATCATGGGGGTACAAAATTTGACAATCCGATAAATAGAAGTGTTATATTTTTTTCAAAACAGAGCATGAGATGTAGACAATGGATGGCGAAACAAAGCTATCTACATCGGTTATCAAATTTTCTTTGAATGATTTTGCATTTTAGGGGGAGTAAGGATATGTAAGAAAATTAAAAAACATTTGAAAATTTGAAAAAGGCAAAAACATGATAAAATTAAAAAATTGAGTTTTTGTGAAAAAAGAGGAAATGATAGCACATCAGTAGACAGTTACAGTATGCTAAAGAAATGTAATGATTATATAGCATTAAACGGTCTCACTGATGATATGCCGATAGGTTTTTATACATTTAGTAAACTTTTTCGGGATATAAACTTAAATTCAAACTTGCTTGTTTCATGGGGAACACTACTTGGATATATAGGTAACCCCTGAAATCTCATTTGAAGGACCCCTCTTTCTGAGATACTAGGTCTTTATGCTTAGTGATATCTGGGGTATTATCCCGGGACTTCTGATTTTGCGGAAGCAATGGCCTAGTCCCCGTATAATACTTTCTGAATGCTTGAAATAAAAGCACACCCTCAGCATAAAAAATGATGAAACATTGCAAAATGCTAATCATGTGCTGTTGAAGAAAAGATTATCTAAAGGGAACACACCTAAAGTCGAACCGTTATCTTTCTGATTTTACGGAAGCAATAGCCTGAGCTCTCACGGTCTCGCATTTAACCCTTTACAGATATCATCTAGGTATACTCACCTGTAAGACTGAATATTGGGATCTGGATACGGGAATATATTCAAGAGGTGGGACACATGAATGAGTATAAGTTCTAAATACACCTAATTCATATCCTGAATCAGTTGAAATTTGTGTGAAAATTTAAGTGGATTAGTATATCGACAATCTAAGTGAATTGTTTAATTCTTAATGTGTAACTAAGCTCAACGGTACTTGTGACTTGTCAGAAACTGATATGATCCTCTGTTGCAAACTCAAACAAAAATATTGCTTGTGAATATGTTTGTAAATATTTCTTTACTGTTTTATTTTTCAGAAAAATCCAAAAAGATTTTGATTTATGCTTTATTTTCGACAACCGATGTCTGAGAACTAAGTTTCAAAATCGGAGTATGCTGATCGTGTTTCTGAAAATAAAACAAGTTCATTAATTTGAAACTTGAAGTTTTAAAATCAAAAATCAAAAATAGTTTGTGATATCTCCAAAGGTCATTAATTTGGACTTGGATGATTAACTGTGAGGGAGTTGGATTCTTAGATTGTTAAAATCTGCTAAAAGAGCCAGGGTTTTTGATTCTGAATGTTTAAAACACTGTTACTTATAAATGTTTGAGTATTGCAGATGTGATTCCAGACTACGATCCCGACAGCCGAGTCTAAGGGGGAGTCTGAAGACAAGCTTGAAGCAAGGGGAGCTTGTATACAGAAAGCCAGGTGTCGATCCCAAAAGCACAGAAGCTTAGTGAAAGGGGGAGCCTGAAGTAAGATAGTTGGATGCTTACAATGTTAGACATTTCGGAAAGAGTTTGAAGATTGATCAAGACTGAAGATGTGTCATGCTAAAGATTAGACACTAAAGACTTCGTCAACATCCAAGGGGGAGTCTGTTAGTGCAATATGTCTGTTGACTTCGTCTTGCATCAAGTATTGTATTTAGAATGATAGATCAGGGCTCGTTGTACGAGAAAAATAGGATTTGTATGTGGAAAGCTAATTTCGCACGAAATTAACATAGGTAATTTCGTACGAAATCAGCATAGCTATTTCGTACGAAATTAACCATGTGTAATTCCGCGCGAAATAACCAACCCTATATATACCCAGGTCTTGATCTTCATTTACAACTTTTCTGATTCGGTAACGAAGTGCTGCCGAATTGTCTCCAGGTTGTAAATCACTATTATATCAATAATAGAGACATTTAAATTGAATCAAGCTGTAAACAAGTCCGTTTCTCTGAATTCCGCCTTTGATTCGGATTCAAACTCTTCTGAACGACTCATTCAGGTCGCACAACGATCCTACAAGAGCCATACGCAGCGTATATAAAGGTCAGAAAATGACATTTATACCCTTGTATTTGCATCGTATAGACAATACACAGCGGTAAAATGGTAATTTGCCAAGTCAAAGCTGCTTTTTTGACCTTTGCCTACGATGCGTATAGATCTATATGCATCGTATAGGACCTGATATAAAGCAGATATCTCCGACGCAGTTCAGTTCATCCCCAAATCAAAATACACACAAATACGTTCAATACGAAGGGCGATTACGTATTTGGATCGTATAAGAAGCGTATTTGAAGCATAAAACAGGTAATTCTTCAACCTAATTCATTAATTTTGATTTTTTTATGTATTTCATCCGTAAATTAGTTGTTTTTAGGTAAATTATAGAAATTACAGGGTGTGGATTAGGTGTATTTGTGATGTATTTCATCTGTAGTGTTAGGGTTTATGGTATTTGAAACTTGGTTAGGGTTTATAGTATTTGTTATATGGGTTTGTGGGTTAGGTTGAAACTTGGCTAGGGTTTATTGTATTTTGTTACTAATTGATCAGTAGCGTTTTTATAATGTTTTTGTTAGTACGAAACTAGTTCGGTCAATTCGAGAAACAACCAGAAATTATAGTTTTAGAACTAGGGTTTGTATTTGGGTTGGAAACAATAAAAACCACTTGGATTTGGAGTTATATATTGTTTTGACAGATTTTAAGTATCTGTTTTTAAGCATAATTGGATTTTGTAGCATAATGCTTAATGTTTGATCCATAGCTGGCTCACTCGAGGCGCAAAGGGCAAGCCCTGGGCCTCCGCGCAAGACGCTTAAAAAACCGGGGCTTTTTTGGGCGAGGCGTATGGTGTAAAAATACAATTTTTAGGGGTTTTAGACATGTTTGAAGCTTCTTTAGGGCTATTTTTAGGTATATTCTAGACTTGTTTAGAGTTGGTATAATTGTTTAAAACATGTTCAAGCCAGTTCAGACGGTTTTAGGCTGGAATTTTGTCGGAACTTTGTTGTATCTTAAGTATACGTTCAGTTGGGTTTTTATAATGTTTTTATTATAAATATATATTATAACGGTCTAAAATTATATTATTTTTTGGTTTTCAGGATGATGACGGACGATGAAATGGATGACCAGCTAGACCACTTCAATCAAGAAGATTAGTTCGAGCAGCAGCAGTAGCAGCGTGAGCTGTCGGATCCTCTCGAGGGTCACCCATTCTTGGAGTTTCCTCCGGAGTCCGACACTACTGTCCGTTGCGAGAAGCTTCGGAAGATGCATGTCGGTGCCCACTTTGCGGTTTCTTGGGATACCCTCCGGACCCTCACGTGTGAAGATTGAGCGCGGGAGTTTATTCCTCGTGGGGTCGGCTTTTTGAGCTATCGTATATGCCGACCTACAGGGAGATACTTGTCGAGTTCCTGGCGTCGTTCGAGTTTTATCCTCGTCGGCCAGGCCAGGTTGTGGACCCGGTGCAGCCCCCCCCCCCCCCCGCCCGAGGTTTCATTTCGCATGGCCGGCCAGGGGCGTTATATGTCGCTTGCAGAGTCTGCGCGTCATAGCGGTTTATATACGGAGGCTGAGATCACTACGGATCTATTAGGTGTGTGCATGGGTCGGTTTTGACCAAAAACCATAACCATAACTGATCCGTTATGGTGGTTATGGTTATTCGGTTTTGATGGTTATAGCGGGTCGGTTATGGGTGGTTAATCGTATATTTAGCTTAGCTAAGAATAGCTTAATTTTTTTAACATAGAATAAATTGTTATTGCATATTTGTATATATTAGTATATGGGTCAAGTTATTCTACAAAGGCTCCTAATTGTAAGAAGTGTAAGAAGAATTTATAGAGTGACAAGTGTCTAATAACCTAAATTAAACCCACTACATCACCACTCAAAACCTAAACACCCCCTCACCCCACCCCACCACCACCCAAAAACCTAACCCCCCCCCCCCACCACCTAAAAACCTAAACCCACCCACCCCTACCCCCCCCCCCCCCCCCGCAAAAAAAAAAAACAAAAAAAAAACTATACCTCACCAAAAAAACCCCCAAAAAAACCTAACCCCCCCACCCTCACCCCCCAAAAACCTAAAAAAAACCTAACCCCCCCCCCCCCTCCGCGCCCCCCAAAAACCTAAAAAAAATCTAAAAAAACTAAACCCCCGCCACCACCCAAAAACCTAAACCCCCACCCCCCACCCCCTCGGCAAAAAAAAAAAAAAAAAAAATTGGGGATGGGTGACGGGGAAGGGGGTGGGTGGGGTGGGGGTTTAGGTTTTTGGGTGGTGGTGGATGTTTAATTTTTTTTGTAGTGGGTTTTTTTAGAAGCCTTTGTGCCCTTCTTACAATTAGGATCCTTTGTATTTGATCCTAATCCATTAATATATTAGATACTATTAAAAAATACATATAACTTATAATATTAGTACCAATTATTATCGAATATTCAAATAAAGTGGTATGATACATTCTATAAGTTCAAGTAAATATTCAACCAAAACCACAAAATGATATGAAAAACCCATAAGTACTAAAAATCTTCAGTAAAAAACATCAAATATTAAAAATATGGTGAAAAGCTTTAAAACCTACGAAGATTTATTACAAGTCGGTTCGGTTCGGTTATGGTGGGTATGAAAAAAATGATAATCATAACCGACCCGCTACTTTCGGTTTTCATAAAAACCATTACCCGACCCACCGGTTTTCTATTTGGTTCGGTTTTTTCGGTTCGGTTTTGTTGGTTAATTCGGTTATGGTTCGGTTAATTCGGTTTTTTGCACACCCCTAGGATCTATATACGCAGGTACGTTTAACACTAATTTTTGTATTGTTATTGTCACAACCCCCGACCCCACCCTGGGAGCGGGAGCCGTAAACCAGTCAAATGGTACCGGTGTTTATTAATTACGCAGCGGAAAATTTTTTCATTAGGATCTTAGTTAGGAAATGATTTCATAGTTTGTAAAACACCAAACTTTTAATATTAAACAAATGCGCTAAAACCCATATTTAATTCAATTGTTTTCAAAGGGATAAACCCAAATAAATAAAACATAAATTTCTTCTTTTATTCAGGTATTTATAGCCACTTTATTTAAGCATTCAGTACTCCATAGCTGGCTTCTATTATCTTTATAGCAAATTACCTGAAACACGTTTTGAAAACATTTTATCAGTAATAAATGCTGGCGAGTTCCCATTCCATTTTTATAAAAATATATTGTTATACTTTTACAGCATTAAGGTTTGTATATTTGTTTATATTTACCCAAAAACTCAATCGGTATTTGTCACATGGTGGCAGTTCTGATGTGACGGTGGTCCTATCACTCATTGGCTCACTTTCGTCCAATAGTGAAGGTTGTCAAGTAATATCTATATTATATATTACTATTATTCAAAAGTATTTGTCACTAGGTGATTCCCGTAACGGTGGTCATATCACTGTTGATCTTTCTTTCAACTAGTGACTGTGGTCGTATCACTGTTGATCATTCTCTCAACTAGTGACTGTGGTTATAACACTGTTGATCATTCTCTCAACTAGTGCCTTTGATTATGTCACTGTTGATCATTATCTCAACAAGTGACACTGGTCATTTAACTATTGATCGTTATCTCAACTAGTGACTCTGAACTTAGTAGTATCCCGTGACATTACTTTGTCAAATATATTTTCTATGGCACAAAACCAATTACCCATAAAATGAAATATATCATTTTCTGTCAAATTAATAGCTATAACTTTATCAAATATATTATATTAATTAAATAATTATAATATTATTATTTAATATACTTAACATGACTAAGATTTAAAATATAATCTTAGTATATTAAAAGTAGAATATATTATATTTGACATATTTTATTATGATATACATTTATGTCAAATATAACATTTAATAATTTAGTATATTACATATTATATTTGTAGAAATAGTTCAACTAAAAGTAATATAGTATATATTCAAGTAAGTTACATTCAAGCTACAAGATTTATAAAATATGACGTTTAATAATGGCTTTTAGGTACCTTTTGACTTTTGTCACTTGTAGTTGAAATATTCTCGTTTACATATAAAATATGAAATAACAGTATTCTCGTTGTATATATTCAATGATTTAATTGTATAGGTATTCAATATGATATTTAGTAATATATTCAATATGTCTAAAGTTTAGAGAATAATAAACTTAGTTATGTAATAGCATATTGAATATATTACTATATTCTCTGATTTAATATAGCTATTACATAAATTTATTATTATTATTACAAAATTTATATTGCCCATTCAATATATCTTATATAAATTTATAAGATATATTCAATGATTTAATATAGTAATGTAAAAATAATATTAGTTATAGGCTAGGGCTACTGGGGCACAATTCCCCCGTGCTTGTGGTCATGCTACTATTGGCTAACTTTTTGGCCAGTAGTAACGAGTGTCAAGTAATGTATACAAAAACTTAATCACTGTAAGTATAACTGGTAAACATTTAGGGTTTTGTAAAGTATTTTTAAATATAACTGTGTCACAAAAATGTGATAAATAGCAGAATGACTCACTTTGTCACTTTAGGGTTCAGCTAAAAGACTCCTGGTATCATCCTGGGTATAACCAGTGTTGTAGAGATCGCTAGGAGCTAGTCGGGCGGTGGAGTACTGACTAGGGATTAATCAGGATTAATCAGGATTAATCGGAATTAATCGGATCAGAATTTTTATATATAATTTTTAAATTTATATATATACACGTACATTAATATCAATATAATAGTTAAAAGTAGTTCAAAATTCAAACAACTAAGTTTAAAAGATAGCAAATCAAGTATTTAAACATTCAATACACACATTAATATCAATATATGTAACACCTCAAAAATTCACGTCCTATAATGTGTTGACACGTGTCATATGTTTGAACGTGTGAAAGAATGTTATAAAAGGACTAAAGTTGACAAACATGGAAAGTATGTGAATATACGGGTTCTAAATGTCAACAGTGAATAATTATACTTCATAAAAACCCTACATGGTGTTTATAACATCAAACGAATAAATCATGGATCATACGAAGCTAAAAGTGAGAGATTACAAACTACAGGGGTTAAATGAGTCAACATGTTTAAGTTATACCTCTGAGTGACCTTTTGACAAACCCGAAGCTTTGTAACTGTTAATTTTGCTCACTAGAATGCACGATATAAATTTCATAAAGTTTCGTAATCGTATGAGAAAGTTATGATCAAATTCGTGTGCGAGGGGTTAAAGCGTTAACATTGAAAGTTATGACTTTTCGGGTTAACCGGAAGTGTCCAGGGACATGGCAAAGTGGGTATATGTCTAGAGGCCCTTATGTGTCAATATAGAGGGTTCAAAGTGCAAATAAAAGCTTGCTTGACCTTTCGAAAGGCCAAGAGATGTGATGCAACAACTCAAAAATGTTTTAGTCTGATCAGAGGGTCTACGCGGCCTGCGTAGACCTTAGAGACACCTTAGGCGGGCTGCGTCAGGACGCCAGATACAGAAAACGTGGACAGGCTCCTGTATTCGCGGGTATTCGATCTTTAAGCGATATCTTTGCATTGTGGGCGACCCCTAAACAGTCCTAGACACTAGGGACACTTGGTGGAATGTTGTGGTCAGTTGATAGACTTGTTTGTCAATGTTTTGTGGAGATTAATCCACTATAAAAGGCCACAAGACTTCAACTCATTCCTCACATCTTCATCTGCACATTTGGAGCATTTCTGGAGCTAAGGATCTTCCTCTAAGCTTTCCATTTAGTGCATAGGACTTCAGTAAGTGTTCTAATCCTTTCTTAATTAAGTTTTAGCTTAAAAGTCAAACCGTCGTAATTAACGGTTGACTTTAAGATTAATCACTAATGGTCCAGTGATTAGTCGAATTAAAAGTACCTTTAAGTAGGTAATTATGTGGGTAATAAAACCTCAAAAGGGTTCCCCCTGGCTCCCATTCTAACTAGGTCTAATGTCGGGTCAAACGTGTAATTAAAAAGTCAACAGAAAGTTTAAATTACAATTTATGCATGATTAGCAATGTAGAACACATATAACCTGTTTTATCATTAATATAACTTGGTAATTAGTGTAAGGACATGTCTAAACATGTTCAACCCGACAATTTCCTGTTTAGACCCGGTTCGGAACCGAAAGTCGCATAGTTTGACTTATACTTTGACTTTCAGTTCTGACCCGTTATGGTATGTTTTAGAAATGCCTTAGAGCTTTATTTGGACCAGGTTACATGCTAGTATAACCCTCTGTGATTATACACCTCGGATCATTAGTTATCCAATTAAAACGCATGATTCCGTTAATTGCTCATATATTGACCATTATGCCCCTTTCACCTTAAAACGTGATTTTTGAAAATGTAAAAGTGTAGAAACCTTAGTTACTGATATATAAACTTGTATGCAAAATTTGACATCAGTTTGAGGTGTAGATTAAGAGTTATGCTCGTTAGCGTAAAATTTAAGCTTTATGTTAATTAAACGGTGTATTTAGCGTATCGCCTACTTAAACATACTTTTTGATACCAAACTTAATACCCACTGATGTAATATATTATTTTGGGATTTTTAAAGATTTTTAATTAATTTTAGGCTGAGCATAACTCATAGTCGTAGGCTTAATCCGGTAATTGTCGGTTTTGCCCTTACGGGCCATAAAATGAGTTTTACATATCTAAACGACTCCAAACCTTTTGCTACTGATCACATATGATAAATAAATTATTTTAAGCCTTTTGGAAATATAAAAATATCAGATTTATGTATCGAACCCGGAAATAGCCTCTAATCGCCTTTTTAAGCGTTTTTAACGCATAGTATGTACTAGAATTATTTTAAACATACAAGGGTTGATACCTACTGATATTTGAAGCAAATTATAATGTTTTAACAGTAAGAAAAGGTTGATAAACTCAGACTTCAGTTTTGAGCTTTTCGGCTTATGTGAAATTACCAAAATACCCCTACGGGGCATAGTTTGGTTATAATTGGTAAATTTCACATATATATACTTTATCCTACTGTTATAACTTGGTAAAATAAGTATTTTGGCTGATTACATCAGACCTGTAACTCAGACGAATACTTAAACTCTTTTATCACCTTTTAAATGACCAAACTACCCATACGGGGCATAGTTTGTGTTTAAATTCGTTTCGGGCATAATAAAAGACATCTTACTGATGTCACAACTTATATGAAGCATATTAACTTAGGAAACCTGTAAATAGCTCTCATGAATACTCGTTACGCTTTTTACGCGTTCGGTTCGGTTTATGTAACTAGTTTACATAAACTAGCCTAAACGGGTCAAACCTTAACGGTTTTATCTCAAAATCCAGAATGTGTATGAAATACCCATATTAAACAAGTCTCTGAACTTGTCGGGTCTAAATCACATTCTATCCGGTCTTCGCTTAATCGTGCGTACGAACCGTGTCTTTGAAACTAACCGGTCTAAGCTTAAGCTTAACTAAAGACCCGTTAGGATTCTAATAGGTTATTATAAACCTTCATTCCAGATTAGGAGGACCAGTAAAAGCTACGTGCATTTTGTTTATTGTGAATTATACTTTGCTCAGGTAAATACTTTTAACTTATTTTCCCTATACGGGCTTGGGTTACGGTATATAGCATACCGCTTGATCGGGCATCAAATCCTCCACCGTTGAGTGGGTAATTGAATAATTTGATCGGCTCGTTTAAACAGTCTTGTTACTTAAAGCCTTTGGGGGGTTAATGACCATGTCCCGGATATCCTTGGCATCATTTTACGAAATGGCCACGAATTAAGCGCGGGGTGTAGGCGTACACCCGTCAGAGCACAAAAGAATATTGTGGTGTGTCTATTGATCTTTAACCCGGACAAGATCCGGGCTACTGAACGCACAAGGAACATGTAATTCGTTCACAAGATTATATATTTAAATAATTCTCCCAAGTTAAAATAAAATGTTTATGCCACGTGCATCCAAACCAATTTTCAATCATTTTCCAAAATGAGTCAGTTGATTGTATTTACCAGTGTAAACTGACGTATTTTCCCAAAAAGATTAAATGCAGGTACTAAGCGTAATTGGCTGGGATTTCTCCTTAGCATCATTAGAAGTCTCGCAAGCTTAAGATGCCTGAAGTCTGTTGAACTATTGTTTCATATTTTATTTTCGATCCTTCTGTGGATAAACTTCCGAATATTGTGACATTTGATATTACAATATTAAATTCGGTTGTATTATATCTTTTAAATAGCTTCCGCAGTGCATATTAAATATTGTGTTGTTTGACTATTATGTTGCCAACCACGTCACAATTATCCCCCACCGGGCCCACCGGTGACACGTGGAAATCGGGTTGTGACTATATAATACGTAAAAATAGTTCAAAATTCAAACGACGACGTTTAAAACATAGCAATTTAAGTATTTAAACATTCAAACATTAACATATTAGTCAGGGCCTCATGGAATATGTTTAATGGGTTAGAAACATGTTTTTTTGGGGCCAGATTGGAACTAAACAACTTGGGCCATGTATTTAATGGTTAAAAACATTTGTTTGGGCCAGATTTAAACTAAAAAAGAGTGGGCCGACTAGAAACGATTTGGCCAACTTGGGCCGATTTGGGCCGCCTTGCACCGACTAGGACCGACTACCGACTAATGGTCCGACTAACTCAAAATTAATCAGCTAACACCCGACTAGCGCCTAGGCGCCTCCTAGGCGCCGATTAATACCGATTTTTACAACACTGGGTATAACTCCTGAGCTATTTAATAAAATATAAAATGTACTCGTGTTAAGTATAATAACCCAAATTCAACTATATCAATACTACCCCAGACAGAACCCCAACAGACTTAGTAAGGCAGAGACTTGACATGTGTTACGGGGCCCTGGATCAATCGGACAGGGTATCGACTCAGTGATCAAGGGTTAAAACACTTAAAACGGGGCAGAGCTTTATTATTATTATAGGTTTAATATTAAAGCAGAAAGAAAAGGAAAAAAAGGAAGTTAGAGAGCGATGGCAAGAGAGACAGAGATATGGAGAAGGTTTGAGCAGCGTTTGAATGTCTATCACTACTCCTATTTATAGTTAAATGTTCTTGGAGAACAAGTTGAAGCATTTAATTCATCAGACCTTGAGCTTGCACATATTCCCTAGATACACATTTCATTTTTTCTTTGGTTAGTTTATTTTATAATTTTTTTATTCATATTTCGTACACTTTAATATGTAAATTTTGATTATTATTATTTTATTAATTTATATATTATAATTAATTCAGCTGCTTCACATATTTGGCGCTTATAACTTCTAAAATATGACGTTTTAGAAACCGATGAATATATCTTTAGAATGAGAATATTTATGTCTACATTTTGACCCAAGTTTCATTAAAAACGGAGTAGGTTCAAATATAATGTATTTTTATAATTTAAACGATTCCTATGTCCGTCTAGGTACTTCATATTTCTAACAGTCAACTTACCCGTACTCTACCAGTCTACCCGTTTAATAGTATAAGTTTTATATACTTTATTTTAATATAAAAAATATGAAATTGTTACATCCTCCCCACCTTGTTTTAAATCTCGTACTCGAGATTTGGGCTACGATGTCACTTTTAGAGTTATGTCACGTCTTAGTCAATAATAACAGTATTAAGGTAAATGATACAAAATCAAAACATCAAATTTTGTGAATACGAGTTGTACAATAAATAGGGCTCAATGGTTCAACTGAATTAGTTCAAGAAATCGATGTCAAATGAATGAGATGAAATGATATAATTTCCAATGTGACTAAGCTCAAGCCAAAAGAGATATATGATCAATAGATGTCTAAGTTGAATGTTTACAGGTTGTGAATGTCTTTTAGAATCAATAGAATTGTTTTTCAAAAGAAAACTTACTTTGATTGTCAACTGAGGAAGACTTAGAATCAATAAGATCCAATGAAATAAAAGTACGAAAATGATTTGTCAACTATCGAACCATAACATGAGAATTGATGAGAGAGGAGTACTGTCCTCATGATGAAGTGCAAAAGTTGGAGAACGAATACTACATGTTGGTGCACTGAATGTCTGCTGACTATGTCTTAGTTGAGTCTTAGGTCTAGATAGGTTAGATTGGAGCTCGGAAATGAAAAAGTGAATTTAGATTGTAATTTCGCTCCAAATGACATAGGTGTCATTAGAAGCGAAATCAGGAAGTATTGTAAGTTAGTGATTTCGCTCCTGATGTTGTCTAGGTAATTCCGCTCCTGATGATCTTAGTGATTCCGCTCGTAATGTATCAGGTAGTTTGGAGCAGAATCAGGCCGGCTATATATAGGGTTCAGCTGAGTTCATTTGAAAACACTTGGAGCGGAATCTGGTCTTGGTGTAGGTGTCGAAACTCTGTCAAAATTCATTCAGAAACACTTCTAAAGACTTGAAAAGAAGCAATAGAAAGAAGTTAAAAGGATCTGAGTTGTTGTGACTTTGTATACTCGGATTCCGCCTTTGTATTCAAAGATGAACTGCTTTACTGACATTTAGGGTCACGCACACGGTCCAACAAGTGGTATCAGAGCTCAGGACGAGGAGTTCATACCATAGCAGCTTGATTCTACTGGATTTTCTTATTTCTACTCACTTCTTCTCATATTTTTCTGCTTTGAACAAGTTCCAACGGTCGGAATGGTCTGATTTTCGAGTATATTGTATAAAACATAGAATTAACAAACCCTAGAAAGAATCAGGTTAAAATTCGAAGTAAAAATGGTAAAAAAACCTAAAAACCTGATTTCGCTCGTAAAGTTCTTCGGCTAAAAAGTTGATTCCGCTCTTAAAGACATAAAAAAATCAGATTCCGCTCGAAAGTTATAACTTGATTTCGCTCCAAAAACAGATCAATTCTGATTCCGCCTGAAATGTATTATCTGATTCCGCTCGAAATCAGACTAAAGCTGATTTCGCTCGAACATATTCTGTGATTTTGTTCAAAAGCTGATTCCGCTCGAATTAGCTGTATTTCAAAAATTTCAAAAATTTTCTAAGTGTTTGCTGATTTTTCAGGTACAAGATGGATGATTTCAATCCGTTTTATGATGTCTTTGCGTTTGCTGGAAACGGTGGAGACGATACTTCTTCAAACAACACTAATGAGAACATGTTGAATCCAAAGAAAAAGTTATCGGATGCCTTGGAAGTTGAAAGTGCTTTCGGAACCTATAACAAACCCCCGAAGTTGATGGCTATAGAAGAATACAGTCGGTGGGCAAAGAAATTTGAAGATTGGTTGAGAGCCTTTGCTTTTCCCAGCTGGAAGAGTCTAAAAAATGGTTATGATGATGGAGGCAAAAGTGGCGAAAGCTTAACTACACCTGAGGAAATAGAATCATTTGTTGCTGAACAAAAATGTATTGCGTTGCTGTTTCAGTCCGTCAGAGAAGATATAATATCGTTGATCGAATACTCTAGTGCTACAGATCTCTGGAACAAATTGAAAAACAAATGTATAGGAAGCACAGAAATTGTGAAAAACAAAAAGAAACTACTTAGAAAAGAGTTTGATTTGTTTGGGTGTTTAAAGAATGAATCAGTTTGTAAAATGATTGAGAGATTTGGGCATCTGAAGCTGGAACTGGCGAGACATGAAATTTCATATTCTCGAGAAGAGCTAGTAGACAAATTGTTTGATGCATTGCCAGATGAGATGGATTGGCAATATTATGCGTTGATGCTAAAGAATACTATCAAGCCACCAGAAGCGTTGACAGTAGACTTGCTGATTGAGAGACTAGAAAGTCATGAGTTGGAGTTAAAGAAGACGCACAAAGTCAATCACTCATCTTATCAGCAGAACTTGGATTTGTATTATCCAAAGAGCATGATGCCAAAGAGTACATCTCCAAAGAATGCGTTTTCTGCTGAGAATGTCTCAACAACAAACAAAGAAAGTCAAAGCAGTGGATATCACAGTGGGTCTTCATCAAATTCAAACCAGTCTGATGCAAAGAACTTATTTCAATGCAACATCGATGTAGACTTAAAGAACGCTCAAAACTTCAGCAAGGAGTCAGAAAAGCAACAGATGGTTTTCTTAGCATTTGTGCTAGAATCTTATGAAAGTCTTGTAGCAGGGAAGATAGGCAACACCAATCTGACGAAAGAAGATTACGATCAGATAGATCCTGAGGAGATGGAACTAATCGACATAAGGTGGTGTATGGCCAGTGCAGTTCGTCGTGCACAGCGTTTCATGGAGATAACAGGGAGGAAGTCAATTGGTGGACCATCTACCAAGTTGGGCTTTGACAAGTCTAAGGTGACGTGCTTCAAATGCAAACAGAAAGGTCACTTTAAGCGTGAATGCAGAAACGCGTATGCTGATGAGTCTGAAAACCCGTTTAGAGAAGATTACTACAAGAAGGCGATATATCATCAGAACAAATCGGAGCCGCCGAGAATGAAGCAGATTGAAGATAACAAAGAAAAATCTAGAGCTCTTGCGGTGATTCATGACGATGAAGGTTTTGACTGGAGCGAGTTGTTACCTGAGGAGGATGCAGTTGGATATGCATTCATGGAAAATTCTGAACCTAAACCTTGGAAAGATAGCAGAACTGAAGAACAAAAGTATAATCACAGAGAGCTGTTAGCCACGAACAAATTGATAAGATTATCTGGTATTTTTTCTGAGGCAAAAAGAGCAAAAAGATGGGATCCATACAGGGAATGTTATCTTGATCCCTATGGAAACATTGCTATTGATCATAATACTCTTGATATAGAAACTATAATCAAAGAGTACAAAGTTGAAGATGATTATTGGCAGAAGAAATGGTGGGGAAGCGGAGAAGATGAAGAGAAAGAGAAGAAAGAAAAAGAAGAGAAAAAGAAGTCTAAGAAGATTGACACTGGGATCATTGACATGACACAGGAATTGAATGCTGAAAACATGGGAAAGATGGCTGACAAGGTGCTGGCAGCTAAGGCACTTGAGGTAGATTCTAAATCCGTCTCTGAGTCTAAAAGCCAGGTCAGTTCAAATGCGTCAATGACTGAGTCAGGTAAGAAAGACAGTGGTAATGTTGACTGCAAAAATTGCATCAAGGAATGCAAAGTTTGTAGCACAAACACTTATCTCAAAGGTAAGAAGATTGAGGATCTGACTGCTAAAGTCAGAAGTGTTGAGGATCAAATTCTTGATCGTGATAAAATGGTGAAAGCTTCAACTAAACGGTTAAAAGAATTAACTAACAAAATTGAAACTGATAAAATTGATCAAGAAAAGATTAGGAAAGAAAATGAGAGGTTAGTTCTTGAAAATCGTCAGATTACTGAAAATTTGAGAAGCTTAAAAACACGATGAAAGATAATGATGACATAAATGGTAAAACTTATAAAGAAAATTGCCAATTGCAATGTGTTTTGAGATTAAAAGAGAAATTAATCAACCAACAACTGGATGAAATCGCTAAATTGAAACTTAAAGTTCAAGAAGCTGAAATTGAAAATGAGCGAATCCAATCGAAGCTTAAGAGTTACAACTCCGTAAGCTTTGTTTTACAACACATTATTCCCAAACCCATCGGGAAAGACAAAGCAGGTGAAGATGTATACTATGATGGAACTGGGGTCGGGTTTCATCAAGTTCCACCACCAGTTCTAGACAATTATTCGAAAAAGCAATCTGGGTTGGTTAATCTTGAAGAAGAAAATGAAGTGAAACTTCCTGATTCAATTGATGTTACATTTTCTTCTACATCATCTGATGATAGTGTGCAAACTGAAATTGTTAAAAGCACAGCTGAAAGTGTTTTGATGACTGATTCAGCTGAAGATGATGAATGTTTCTTGAACAAATACATTCCGAAACAAAAGTCCAAAAACAACTTAGGTGATGAACCGGGTCTTGTGATGTACAAGATGGCTGGATCTGATAAGTTGTATTCGGATTCTGAGTTTCCTCTGGAGAATGTAAATGTTTCAAAATTGACAAATGTGTTTAAAATGGTTGAAATCGATTTGTCTGAAGTAAAGAGTTTAAAACAAACAAAAAGGCAAATGAATTTTGAGAAAGATAAAGCTTACTACAAGAAACCTGTAGTTCCACCACGTTTTTATAACAACAATCGAAACAATTAGTCGGGTGGATATCAGGGTGGTAAGAGTTATCAGAAAAAGAGTTTTCAAAACAAAAGGTTTGCTGAAAAGAAGGTGTTTGTGAACGGTTCAAGTTCACTTTCTGATGAGGAAAATGAAATCTTTTCGAAATCAAATGAAGAATTTTTTGAGAAGAGGGTCTCACAACCTCAGTCTGAAGGCACAAGTCGGGTAGTTGATACTCGTACATGCTTTAGATGCAACAAAGTTGGTCATATTGCAAGAAATTGCACCAACTCCAAGCCTAAGACTGAAGTTGTTAAGAATCAAAAGAAGAAGGTTGATTCAAAAGGAAAAGATCCAATGGTTGTTGAGAAAATTTTGAAAAATTTTGAAAAATGTGGTAATTAAAAATGACAAATTTTATAAACGGGTTGCATCACCTCAACAAACATGGAAGCCAAAAGTGGTTGAAAAGAAACCAAGTTCTTCAAATCAAAAGGTTTCTGAGAAAGAAAAACAATCGTCTTCTACCACTTCGGTAAAGATGAATGTTCCTGTGGATTACTATGAGAAATTTGACGACAAGAGTCTATGGTTTCTGAAAAGAAAAGTGTTTTGAAGAAAGATCAACCAACCGGTCAACTTAAGATAGATGAGTTTTTCTTATACAAAAAGGTTGAGGTTGGATCAGAAGAAAGCTTAAAGATGAATGATAAAAATTTTCCACCACTGTACACTATGAAATCTAAACTCAAAGTCCAGTTACCTGAGTCGAAAGAGGCTTGGGTAGCATCAAAATCTCATTAAAGATTTTGGACTTGCCGGAGCTTCCTAGTTAGTAATCGTGAAGCATGAATCAGCATCTTTATTGAATTGTTTGTGATATGTGCAGGAACTTCCGAGATCTATTTCACGATGGATTATGGATAGTGGAGCGTCTCGACATATGACAGGAAAGACTGCATTGTTGTATGATGTTAGAAATATCAATGGAGGTTATGTGGGATTCGCTGGAAATCAAGGTGGTAGAATTATTGGTGAAGGAACGTTATCCAATGGGATTGTTACGTTTGAAAGAGTTAACTACATTGCTGAGCTGGAGAATAATCTGCTGAGTATCTCACAGATTTGTGACAGGATGTATACTACTCACTTCACAGACAAAGAATGTTTGATCTTGAAACCAGGTTTTGTTATCCCTGAAGAATGGATTATCATGAGGGCACCTAGAGTGAATGATTTGTATGTATTGGACATGAGTGTAGCAACTACAACAACGGGTCAGGCTCATTGTTTTGTGTCTAGAGCAACAGAGAAAGAATCGAAGTTGTGGCACCGGAAGATGGGGCATATACATCTTAGAAAAATGAATCACTTGGTGCACAATGATTTAGTTCTTGGAATTAATATCAAAGGTGTTCATCTGGAAGGGGAGTGCATAAGTTGCATCAAAGGCAAGCAGAAGAAAAAGTCACACCCTAAAAAGCAAGTCAATTCAGTTTCCAAACCGTTAGAGAGACTACATATGGATTTGTTTGGTCCAGTAAATGTCAAAAGTATTACAGGGGATCTCTACTGTCTTGTGGTTACTGATGATGATTCCAGATTTTCGTGGGTATCATTCTTGAAGTCAAAAGATGAAACGTTTGACAGTTTGATGGCGTTGTTCAGAAAAATTGAAAATCTGTACCAAAGGCGTATCAGAAGAATTAGAAGTGATAATGGTACTGAATTCAAGAACAACAAGATGGAAGAATATTGTGATGAAAGAGGTATATTGCATGAGTTTAGTGCTCCGTACACTCCGCAGCAAAATGGAGTTGCAGAACGCAAAAACAGGACGCTAATCGAAATGGCTAGAACAATGCTTGCTGATTCAAAGCTACCGATAAATTTTTGGGCAGAAGCAGTTTCCGCCGCATGCTATACACTTAACCGGGTTCTCACTGTAAAGAAATTCAACAAAACATGCTTTGAGTTGATCAATAACCGCAAACCGAATCTAAAGTATCTCGAACCATTCGGGTCACCATGTACTGTTCTAGAGACTTTTGGAAAGTTTGGTCCGAAGAGTATTGAAGGGATATTCATAGGTTATGCAAGTCCATTACGACGAGTCTTCGTTCCAAGTCTAAAGCGGATTATTGAAGCTCCAAATGTTGAGTGTCAGGGGTATACTATGCCGCCTCAGAACCCCGGTGACTCATGGCGTTTTAATTATGACAAGTTGTGGGATTCGTTTGACATGATGGAAGAACCAGAAGAAGAAGAAGAAGAAGAAGAAGATTTTTTTGATGAGTTTGATATTTTGCGACAATATGAAGAATCGCAGGAAAGGTTCCCAGCTGAATATTCAAGAAGACCACGACAAGCTTTAAATGATGATGAAGCAGGTCCAAGCAATGCTGGTGAACATGATGATGTCCAACAAAATGAAGTTGCTCAAGATAATCAGTCGGCACAGAATGATAATCAAGAATCTGAGAACATGCCAATATTTGATCGTGGTGATTCAGATTCTGAGGGGGAGCAAATTCAGATCTCAAGTCAAACAAACCCAGTCAGTGAACAAGGTGCAAATCAGAATGTTACTAATCTGGAAGGCGATGTAGATGTTTCAGGCGAAGTAATGCCACGAACTCTTTCATATCATCCAGAGGAATTGATCATTGGAGAATTGCAGACAGGTGTTCGCACTCGAAGACAGATTGATAAAGGGCTTACATGTTTTTATACAAAAGTTGCTCCTTTGCAAACTGAATTCTCATTGAGTTGTTTTATCTCGCAGGTTGAGCCAAGGACTTACAAAGAGGCGCTTACTGAAGACTCTTGGGTCAATGCAATGCAGGAGGAACTGAGCCAATTCGAAAAATTGGGAGTGTGGAAGTTAGTGGATTTGCCAGATGGTCAAAGGAAGATAAACACCAAGTGGGTGTTTAAGTGCAAGAGAGACGATAGAGGAGTTGTGGTTGGTAACAAAGCTCGACTCGTAGTTCAGGGTTTCCGTCAGCAGGAGGGTATAGATTTCACTGAAGTATATGCTCCGGTTGCTCGACTAGAAGCTATCAGAATCTTTCTAGCATTTGCGTCTTGGAAAAACTTCAAAGTTTATTAGTTAGATGTTAAATCGGCATTTCTCTATGGGAAGGTAAAAGAGGAGGTTTATGTCGGTCAGCCACCGGGCTTTACCGATCCACACCACAAAGACAAGGTCTATTTGCTAGACAAAGCGCTGTATGGTTTACACCAGGCCCCGAGAGCTTGGTACGAGACATTGTCTCAACACCGACTAGCCAACAGTTTCATTCGTGGAAAAGTGGATGCCACTATCTTCACCAAAGAGGTTGAGGGACATCTTCTGATAATTCAACTATACGTGGACGACATTATATTTGGGTCAACAAATGAGAATCTATGCAAAGATTTTGAACAAGTTATGAAGCAAAAATTTGAAATGTCATCGATGGATGAGATGAAATTCTTTTTGGGATTGCAGGTTGATCAACTACCCAAAGGAATTTTCATACATCAAACGAAGTACGTTCATGATATCTTGGAGAAATTCGGGATGTCAGGTTCTACTTTAGCAGCCACCCCATTAGCAACGAATCATGGGATAAATCCTGATCTCACATGAGAGAAGGTAGATGAAACGATGTATCGTTCCATGATCGGATCGCTGATGTATTTGACAGCTTCAAGACCCGATATCATGTACCCAACCTGCCTCGCAGCAAGATTTCAATCTAACCCGAGAGCATCGCACATGGTAATAGTCAAAAGGATATTACGCTACCTGAAAGGAACTCCATCGTTGGGGTTGTGGTATCCAAGAGAAGGCGATTTTATGCTTGAAGGTTATTCCGATTCCGATTTCGGATGCTGCAAAGTTAACGCTAAATCAACAACAGCAGGGTGCCAGTTTTTCGGATCACGATTGGTCACCTGGCAATGCAAAAAGCAAACCTCTGTGGCTTTATCCACATGTGAAGCGGAGTATGTATCTGCTAGCAGTTGCTGCTCTCAGATCTTGTGGATCCAGCAACAGATGCGCGACTACGGTTTGCAATTTCTAAACACCCCTATCTTTGTTGATAATGAGGCAGCTATAAATATTACTAAAAATCCAGTTCATCACGCTAAAACGAAACATATAGAGATTCGTCATCACTTCATTCGCGATTGTTTCGAGAATAAGTTGATACGAATTGAGAAAATCCACACTGATAATCAAAAAGCTGATTTACATACCAAAGCATTTGACAAAACACGTTTTCAGTATTTGCTAAAACTGAATGGTACGAAGCTTTTATCGGTGTTGGAAGAGATCATTGGCGTTGATGAAGGAGACATTGTAGATGATGTTGAGAAGCAATCTGCAATGGTTTGTCGATTTTTTACCTGTTTTGGTATTTAGGGGGAGGTATAGGGTAATATTTTTCAGAAAATACAAAAACAATAAAAAATGACAAAAATACAAAAACATGAGATATTTTCAAAATCCAAAAACAATAGAAAACCAGAAAAGAGCTTGTGTAAAAAGGGAAAATGATAGTACATCGGCTTGACAGTTACGGTATGCTAAAGATATGGAATGTTTAAATGCGTTAAACAGTCTCGCTGATGATATGCCGATAGGTTTTTACACATTTAGTAGGTTTGTTCGGGATATAAACCTAAATCTTACTTGCTTGTTTCGTGGGGAACACTACTTGGATATATAGGTAACCCGTGAAATCTTGTTTGAAAGATTCCTTTTTCTGATATACTAGGTCTTTATACTCAGTGATATCTAGGGTATTATTCCAGGACTTCTGCTGAATGGAAGTTCTGACCTAGTCCTCGAATAATACTTTCTGCAATGCTTGAAACATAGCATCACCATCAACATATATGATAAGACAATAAAATTGCTTAGCAATGCTGTTGTAAAAAAGATCCTCTAAAGGGGACACACCCAAAAGTTGAGTCATGATCTCTCTGCTGAACGGTAGTTCTGACCTGAGCTCTCATGATTCTTCATAATTTATTAACCCCTTACAGATATCATTGATGTTATACTTACCTGTAAGACTGAATATTGGGATCTGGATACGGGAGTATATTCAAGAGGTGGGACACACGTATAAGTTTAAGTTTCTAAAACATTAAATTCGTATCCTGGACAGATTGAAAATTGTGTGAAAATTTAAGTGGATCAGTATATCGACAATCTACGCGAATTTTTTAATTCTGAGTATGAATTTGAAGCTTAACGGTACTTGTGACTTGTCGATTAGCTGATATGATTCCCTAACACGTTCTTCAAAAATTTGTTTGTAAATAGTTTACTTTCACTGCATTTTAGTTCTGTATTTCATTTCTAGTTTAGAAACATTATTCAAAATCTAAAAAAATTTTACATTTCTGCTTTATTTTTGACAAACCAAAGTGGAGAGTTGATCTTCGGATTCGAAAGCTGAAAGCAGATGTAGGAGATTTCTGGACTGGGTGATGAGCCGTGAGCTAATCATGATAAGTTTGTGATAGTTGGAAAGTTAAAGCAAGTTCATTAACTTGAAACTTGTAATTTTCATAAAAACAAATTGAACTGAATGTCAGTGTGATTTATCTCAGATCAACCAAGGTCATTGAGTTGGACTTGGTAGATTAATTGAGTAATCAGGGTCATTAACTTGGACCTGAATACTTAAGTGGATTTCTTACACTGAAGGTTAAAAGGTAAGTTTGGATTAAAACTGTATTTGTCATATATCTTATCTTTGGGTAGAGTTTTTGCAGGTAATTGGAATCCCCATGGCAATGTAAAAGTCAAAGATTGAATCAAAATTCAAACCCTAGCCTACCTAGAGGAGGAGTCTGTGAAAGGGGGAGTCAGAATTCTGGATCAACAATCAAAGAGGAGTGAAGACAAAGTTGGAAAAGAGACCAAGACTGAAGACTCAATGCCAAAGACTTCGTCAACATCCAAGGGGGAGTCTGTTGGTGCACTGAATGTCTGCTGACTATGTCTTAGTTGAGTCTTAGGTCTAGATAGGTTAGATTGGAGCTCGGATATGAAAAAGTGAATTTAGATTGTAATTTCGCTCCAAATGACATAGGTGTCATTAGAAGCGAAATCAGGAAGTATTGTAAGTTAGTGATTTCGCTCCTGATGTTGTCTAGGTAATTCCGCTCCTGATGATCTTAGTGATTCCGCTCGTAATGTATCAGGTAGTTTGGAGCAGAATCAGGCCGGCTATATATAGGGTTCAGCTGAGTTCATTTGAAAACAGTTGGAGCGGAATCTGGTCTTGGTGTAGGTGTCGAAACTCTGTCAAAATTCATTCAGAAACACTTGTAAAGACTTGAAAAGAAGCAATAGAAAGAAGTTAAAAGGATCTGAGTTGTTGTGACTTTGTATACTCTGATTCCGCCTTTGTATTCAAAGATGAACTGCTTTACTGACATTTAGGGTCACGCACACGGTCCAACACTACAACTTGAAAATGGTGGGGTCAGAGATCGAGGCTTACACGAAACGGTCTCACGAGCTAGCAAACATGTGTCCTAACCTATCACGACCACCACACCGGAGAATCGAACTGTACATCACAGGATTAGCGCCGCAAGTCATGGGCTTGGTTACTACAGTAAATCTTAACAATTTACCACGAATCATCCGATTAGCTCACAAGATCACCGACCAGGAGGTGGAGCGTGGCTCGCTACCACCACGTGCAGCTACTACTACTACTACTACTACCACCACCACCACCACCACCACCACCACCACCACCACCACCACCACCACCACCACCACCACCACCACCACCACCACCACCACCACCACCACCACCACCACCACCACCACCACCACCACCACCACCACCACCACCACCACCACTACTACCACCACCACCACTACCACTACCACCACCACTACCACCACCACCACCACTACCACCACCACTACCACCACCACCACCACTACCACCACCACTACCTACTACTACTACTACCACCACCACCACCACCACCACCACTACCACTACCACTACCACTACCACTACCACTACCACTACCACTACCACTACCACTACCACTACCACTACCACTACCACTACCACCACCACCACCACTACCACTACCACTACTACTACTACTACCACCACTACTACTACCACCACCACTACCACTACCACCACCACTACCACCACCACCACCACTACCACTACCACCACCACCACCACCACTACCACTACTACCACTACCACCACCACCACCACCACCACCACCACCACCACCACCACCACCACCACCACCACCACCACCACTACTACTACTACTACCCCTACCGCTGACAACAAGCGTAAATGGAATGATGTGGACAAGGCGACCAACTCGAACCAGTCGCAGAAGAAGCCTGACAACAACAATAGTCGCAGTTTCAGCCAGTCATCTTCGGTCAACCAAAATCAGAACAACAGTCAAACTTCAGGCTCTTATGCGGGAAAACAGCCGAAGTGCAACAAGTGCAGCTACCACCACTATGGCCCGTGTAACCGAACATGTCAAAGATGTGACAAGGTGGGTCACATGGCGAAAGACTGTAGAGCTCCATACCCGAAACAGCAACAACAACAGTATCAACAACAGCAACAGCCCCAGGAACAGCAATAGAGACAGCAGCCACAACAGAACTGAGGAAATCAAAAGGGATGTTATCAGTGTGGCAATGAGGGCCATTTCAAGAATGATTGCCCACAACTGAATCAGAACGCCAATAACAATGGGAACAACAATCGCCCGAATAACAACAGCTATGCGGGGAACAACAACAATGGAAACAATAATGGGAATGGCGCTCGTGGAGAGTGTTTACAATTGGAGCTAGTGAAGCAAGGAACGATGGTAACGTCGTGACCGGTACGTTTTATGTCAAGGATATTTTCGCCTCTGTATTATTCGACTCTGGTGCCGACTGGAGTTATGTGTCTTTGGGGTTCAGTCGACAGTTAAGGTTAACTCCAACACCTCTCGAAACCAAATACATAGTGGAATTGGCTGATGGTAAGTCAATTGAAGTCTCACACGTTCACTTAGGGTGAAAAATCGATCTCTTAGGTCAAGTGTTCGACATTGACCTTCTTCCCGTCACTCTTGGTAGCTTTGATGTAGTTATTGGTATGGACTGGTTGTCCAAATACCGAGCTGATATACTTTGTAAAGAGAAGATTGTACGCATACCTCTCCCTAGTGGAGAGCCGCTGTCTGTTCAGGGACATCGAAGTGGTGCGGCTGTTAGCATTATATCAGCTATGAAAACCCAGAAGTGTTTACGGAAGGGCTATCCTGCTATTCTGGCGCTTGTTACCAATACTCAGCCCAAGGAGAAGAAAATCGAGGATCTACCAGTTGTCCGTGAGTTTCTTGACGTTTTTCCCGAGGAACTTCCAGGTTTACCTCCACACCGTCAGGTGGAGTTCCAAATTGATCTTACACCAGGAGCAGTCCCGATTGCTCGTGCTCCTTATCGTCTGGCACCAGGGGAGTTGCAAGAACTATCTAATCAACTTCAAGAACTGTTGGACAAAGGCTTTATCCGACCTAGTTCTTCTCCTTGGGGAGCCCCAGTTCTATTCGTGAAGAAGAAAGACGGGTCTTTTAGCATGTGTATTGACTACCGTGAACTCAACAAGGTGACAGTCAAGAACCGGTATCCTTTACCTCACATTGACGATCTGTTTGACCAGTTGCAAGGGTCAAGCTATTACTCGAAAATTGATTTAAGGTCGGGTTATCATCAAATGAGAGTCCGAGAGGAGAATGTTCCCAAGACAGCCTTCCGAACGCGGTACGACCATTAAGAGTTTTTGGTCATGCCATTCGGGTTAACCAACGCACCAGTGATATTCATGGATCTCATAAAACGTGTGTGTAAACCGTATCTTGACGATTTTATCATCGTATTTATCGATGACATTCTGATCTACTCTAAGAGCAAGGAGGACCACGAGCGGCACTTGTGCCTCATCTTGGAGCTCCTGAGGAAGGAGCAACTTTACACGAAATTCTCCAAGTTCGACTTCTGGATTCGAGAAGTACACTTCCTTGGTCACATAGTTAACGAGCTGGGAATACATGTGGATCCCGCTAAAATTAATTCTATCAGAAACTGGGCAGCACCGAAGAATCCTTTGGAGGTGCGCCAATTTCTTGGTCTCGCTGGGTACTATCACAGATTCATCGAGGGATTTTCGAAGATCGCTCAGCGTCTTACCACAGTAACACAGAAATGTGTTGTATATTCTTGGGGAACAAAACAAGAAGACGCCTTCCAACTTCTAAAGCAAAAACTCTGCAGTGCACCCATATTATCCTTACCAGATGGGACAGATGGTTTCGTGGTGTACTGTGATGCCTCTATCCAAGGTCTTGGTTGTGCACTAATGCAGCGCGAGAAGGTGATTGCATATGCTTCTCGACAGTTGAAGGTCCATGAGAAGAATTACACGACTTAGAGTTGGGAGCCGTGGTCTTTGCGCTAAAAATCTGGAGGCATTACTTGTACGGTACTAAATGCACTATTTATACCGACCATAAGAGCCTTCAACACATCTTTGACCAGAAGGAGTTGAATATGCGACAACGTCGCTGGGTGGAACTCCTAAACGATTACAACTGTGAAATCAAGTATCATCCAGGCAAAGCTAATGTTGTAGCTGATGCTCTTAGTCACAAGGAAACAAAACCTAAGCGTGTTCGAGCGTCGCAGCTCACCATTCACTCCAGCCTTCCTGACCAGATCCATTCTTCCCAAACTGAAGCATTGAAGGAGGAAAACCTTAAAGCTGAATCTTTGCGAGGTATGGAAAAACAACTCATAGAAAAATCAGCTGGTATTCGCTATTTCATGGAGCGAATTTGGATTCCTTCATACGGTAACCTTAGAGAGCTTGTGATGGACGAAGCACACAAGTCTCGATATTCTATCCATCCGGGTTCTGATAAGATGTATCAGGATTTAAAAACCTTGTATTGGTGGCCGGGCATGAAATGTAACATTCCCCAAAAAATTTTAATTATATATATATAAAAACTTATGTTATTAAAAGGATACATCATGGGTAAGTTGACCAATAAAAATATAAGGTATTTTGGACAAATGTAGGAACCGTTTAATAATTAAATTTGAACCTATTCCGTTTTTAATAAAACTTAGACCCAATTGTAGAAAAAAAATATTCCCATTTTAATGACATATTCATTGTTTTATAAAACGTCATATTTTAGAAGTTATACTCGCCAAATAAGTGAAGCAGTTAAATTAATTATAATAATAATATATTAATAACATCTAAACTTATAATTGAATTACAAAGATACATGCTTACGTCCACATCTGCATGTATGATTTCCAAAGAATTTAAAATAATTCATTTAATGGTATAGTATATATGTGGATGTCTAGAAGATAAGATTGAATCAAACTTTTGCTTGTTTGAAAGGTTTTCATCAACCTATAAATAGAAAGCAGATGACAACTATTTTACTTGCTTAGTTCTCTCGATCTCACCCTCTACACATATATTCTTATATTTTTTTTTTACTATGACAATAATAATAAAGCCTTGACTCATTTTAAGTATTGTAACCCCTGAGCACTGATACCCTGTCCAAGTGACGTAGGGCCCCGTAATGTATGTCAAGGCTCTGCCTAAATTCATTGGGGTTCTGTCTCATGACGTAGGGATAAAGTGGAATTGGGTTACTATATTTAAGTGTGAGTGCACTATATATTCTATTAAATAAATCCAGGAGTTGTACCAAGATATATCAACCCTCCAAAATATTTCTGACACCCCTAATATACTTAGAATACTCCTATATGTTTTTAAATACACCCCGTACGTGAAAACCGAGCCCGAAATACAATATAGCATTAAAAATAAATTAAAAACAAGAAAAAGTAAGTTGAGGCGGGCCGCGTAGGACCCACCCCAACCTTACGCGGGCAGTATGAGGGTTAAAACCTGATCTCGTTCAATTCTTTAGTTCAGGCGGGCCGCGTAAGGCCACACCGTTATTTTACGCGGGCCGCGAGTGTCCCAATTGGTGGCGCAGCTTGGTGATGACACGTGTCATCATCGTGGCGAGGCTAGCTCATGACCAAGACAAGCTACGCGTTGACCCAGCATTGACGCGGGCCGCGTAAGCCTTGCCTGTTCTTTACGCGGGCCGCGTGGGAACCAGTTTCAGCACCTATATAAAGAACGCATCGGATTTCATTTCAATTCGTTCACAATTCAATTCTCAATCACAAATTCTGAATTAGAGTTATTATACTCGGGTATTATACCCCTAAGTAGCGAGGTTCTGCTCCGTTGTAAGTATTATAACCCCAGTTTCATAACAGTTACGCTGCCCGATTGATTTAGGGTTCCGTAACAACTGTCGTGGTCCTGCCCGACGTAGTTGTTGGAATACCGTCTCGGGGAGGGTATCATTAATATTATCAAAAGGGTTATTATACTAATCTATGTACAATTGTGTAAATTATAGATTAATCCCAGGAAACCCTTACGCGAAGTCTAAGATAGCAAAGTGAGTTTATCCTCTTTTTATAAATCTTTTTGGTAATGTTTTACCAAACCTTAAATGTTTTACTATGAAAATTAGCAGTGATTGAGTCTTTGTAGTTCTTCAATTACTGCCGGTATGTTGGGGTTTTGTATACAAAATGTACTACACTGTGAGTAGTAAGTCGAGGATGACAATACGTTACCATTGGACAATGAGTTAGCCAATGGGTAATATGACCCACAAGTCAGTGGATTGACAGTACTAAATGGAGTAATTGTGTAGACATAAACAATGTGATCGCTCTCAATACTGTTCACTGTGACTTTTATTTAAACTTGATTAAACTGGGATTCACTCACCAGTATTTCCTGCTGATAAAATGTTTTAAACACGTGTTTCAGGTAACTTAGTGTTAAGCCAATAAAAGCCAGCTGGAGAGCACTGAAGGCTTGGAAAAGTGGCAATAAAGTTACCTAAAATAAAATAGATGTTTTTATTAAATAAAATAGGATTTATTCCTATGAAAATATGTGTACTGCAAACTTGGGTTTTTTTTTCCATGTATTTGTATTTATAAATTATGGTGGTTTACTCTGATAAAATATTTCCTAACTACGGTCCTGATGAAAATTCCGCTGCCAAATTAATAAATATTGATACCACCGCCACTGAGTTCACGGCCGCCCGTTCCCGGGGATTAGGGATCGGGGGTTGTGACATGAAAGCCAACATAGCGACATATGTGAGCAAATGTTTGACTTGTGCGAAAGTCAAAGTGGAGTACCAAAAACCATCTGGTTTGCTTCAACAACCAGAAATACCCATGTGGAAATGGGAACAGATTGCTATGGATTTCGTTACTGGTCTACCTAGGACTCAAAACGGAAATGATACCATCTGGGTGATCGTTGACCGTCTCACAAAATCAGCAAACTTCCTTGCGATCAAAGAAACTGACAAGTTTTAACAGCTTGCTGGCTATACTTGAAAGAGGTGGTTTCTAGGCATGGAGTACCAACCTCCATCATCTCTGATCGTGATCCGTGTTTCATATCTGATTTGTGGCAGGCGATGCACAAATAATTTGGCTCACGTCTTGATATGAGCACTGATTATCACCCTCAGACGGATGGTCAAAGTGAACGAACCATCCAAACACTTGAAGACATGTTGCGTGCATGTGTAATCAATTTTGGTAAAGGTTGGGAAAGACACTTGCCCTTGGTGGAGTTTTCTTACAACAACAGTTACCATTCCAGTATTCAGGCAACTCCGTTTGAGGCATTGTACGGACGGAAATGTCGATCTCCTCTTTGTTGGGCTAAAGTGGGTGACTGCCAAATCACAGGTCGAGAACTTATACTTGAAACCTCTGAAAAGATTGTTCAGATTAGAAACCGTATGGTGGTAGTGCGTGATCGTCAGAAAAGCTACGTGGATAAGCGTTGGAAACCCTTGGAGTTCGTTGTAGGCGATCGTGTTATGTTGAAAGTTTCGCCCTGGAAGGGCGTGGTGAGTTTTGGGAAGCGCGGCAAGCTTAATCCACGTTATGTTGGGCCATTCAAAATTTTGGAAAGAATTGGTAAGGTAGCGTACAAACTCGAATTACCTGATGAATTGGGTGATGTTCACGACGTTTTCCACGTCTCAAATCTGAAGAAGTGTTTATTTGACGAAACACTCGTAGTACCATTGCAAGAACTGAAGATCGATGATAAGTTGTAGTTTACTGAAGAGCCTATTAAAATTATGGACCGGGAAGTTAAGGTCCGTAAACACAGTCGAATCCTAACTGTGAGAGTTCGCTGGAACTCAAGACATGGACCGGAGTTCACGTGGGAACGCGAGGATCAGATGAAGCTCAAGTATCCTCAGCTGTTCAAAACTGCTGAATCAAATCCTAATACCACTGGTGAATTTCAAGACGAAATTCCCTTTCAAGTTGGGGATGATGTGGCACCCGAGGAAAATCCGCAGTCATCCTGAGCTATCGCTTCTTCCTTCCGAGACTGCTTATCAAATTTCGGGACGAAATTTCTTTCAAGTTGGGGATGATGTCACAACCCGAACTTTTAAGGTTAGCGTTACCTAATTCCATGATAGTTAAACTAGGATTGTTATGTTTCACCTGTCAGTATACGTGGTAAGCACGTGCATGTTAATTTAAATTCACTGAGATATATGTGATTGTTCCCGTTTGAGCGAGAGTTGTTTTAATAACATTGTTTAGTCGCACACTTTGTTCAAGGGCCGAGTATATCCTTCGTATTGTTTGATCTCCTTCGGCCCTACTCTTTGGAGGCCAGATCGGAACAAAACTCAAGTGGGTTCGGCCCACTTGTTGCAAACACAAACAAAGGTAGTACATGGCTCTCATGTATCTCTCATAAACACTAAGAAACAAAACCCTAGAACTATATCCTCTCTCCATTCGACGGCAGCCTACCTGTTCGAAGTCTCACCCCCCCCCCCCCCCGAAGCTTGTCTTTCGTATCTAGCAACAACCATCTCTCGGTTAGTATGAATGTGATTGTTTTAACTTTGTTTGATTGTGCTCGGCTATGTGTAATTAGTTGATGAGTTACAACGATGATCTTGAACCATGTCGACCTAGGGTTGTTGTTAGAAAACTCGATTTATAATATGAGAGATAATACTTGTTGTAATATAAACAGATTGGGTGTGATCTACCAATGTTCTTGGTGCTAATTGTTGTTAATCAGTAACTAGGGTTTGTATGATATTGATGATTTGATTGCTATTGTCTTGATGATGCTTGTATGGATTGTGATTGATGAACTAGTGTTCATAGGTTGATGTTTGACGGTTTTGTGTCAAATTAATAGCTATAACTTTATCAAATATAATATATTAATTAAATAATTATGATATTATTATTTAATATATTTAACATGACTAAGATTTAAAATATAATGTTAGTATATTAAAAGTAGAATATATTATATTTGACATATTTTATTATGATATACATTTATGTCAAATATAACATGTAATAATTTAGTATATTACATATTATATTTGTAGAAATAGTTCAACTAAAAGTAATCTAGTATATATTTAAGTAAGTTACATTCAAGCTACAAGATTTATAAAATATGACGTTTAATAATGGCTTTTAGGTACCTTTTGTCACTTGTAGTTGAAAGATCCTCGTTTACATATAAAATATGAAATAACAGTATTCTTGTTGTATATATTCAATGATTTAATTGTATAGGTATTCAATAAGATATTTAGTAATATATTCAATATGTCTAAAGTTTAGACAATAATAAATTTAGTTATGTAATAGCATATTGAATATATTACTATATTCTCTGATTTTATATAGTTATTACATAAATTTATTATTATTATTACAAAATTTATATTGCCCATTCAATATATCTTATATAAATTTATAAGATATATTCAATGATTTAATATAGTAATGTAAAAATAATATTAGTTATATGCTAGGGCTACTGGGGCACAATTTCCCTGTGCTTGTGGTCATGCTACAATTGGCTAACTTTTTGGCAAATAGTAACGAGTGTCAAGTAATGTATACAAAAACTTAATCACTGTAAGTATAACTGGTAAACATTTAGGGTTTTGTAAAGCA
Source organism: Helianthus tuberosus (assembly GCA_030545235.1). NCBI lineage: Eukaryota > Viridiplantae > Streptophyta > Magnoliopsida > Asterales > Asteraceae > Helianthus > Helianthus tuberosus. The sequence goes on along the minus strand of CM060371.1, from coordinate 148,897,017 downwards.
TTTTTAAATATAACTGTATCACAAAAAGGTGATAAAAAGGAGAATGACTCACTTTGTAACTTTAGGCTTCAGCTAAAAGACTCCTGGTATAATCTTGGGTATAACTCCAGATCTATTAAATAAAATATATATTGCACTCGTGTTAAGTATAATAACGCAAATTCAACTTTATCAATACGACCCGAGACAGAACCCCAACAGACTTAGTCAGGCAGAGCCTTGACATACGTTACGGGGCCCTAGATCAATCGGACAGGGTATCGACTCAGTGATCAGGGGTTAAAACACTTAAAACGGGGCAGGGATTTATTATTATTATAGGTTTAATATTAAAGAAGAAAGAAAAGAAAAAAAAAAAGAATTTAGAGAGAGATGGCGAGAGAGACAGAGATATGGAGAAGGTTTGAGCAGCGTTTGAATGTCTATCACTACTCCTATTTATAGTTAAGTGTTCTTGGAGAACAAGTTGAAGCATTTAATTCCTCTGACCTTGAGCTTCCACGTATTCCCTTTATACACATTTCATTTTTTCTTTGGTTAGTTTATTTTATAATTATTTTATTCATGTACACTTTAATATGTAAATTTTAATTATTATTATTTTATTAATTTATATATTATAATTAATTCAGCTGCTTCACGTATTTGGCGTTTATAACTTTTAAAATATGACGTTTTAGAAACCGATGAATATATCTTTAGAATGATAATATTTGTGTCTACATTTTGATCCAAGTTTCATTAAAAACGGAGTAGGTTCAAATATAATGTGTTTTTATAATTTAAACGGTTCCTATGTCCGTCTAGGTACTTCATATTTCTAACAGTCAACTTACGCGTACTCTACCAGTCTACCCGTTTAATAATATAAGTTTTATATACTTTATTTTAATATAAAAAATATGGAATTGTTACAGTTATTATTATTATTTTAATATATAACATTTAAGACTTAATATTAATTTAACGTTTAATAAACATTCGTGTAAACAGGGGTTGGTAATGGTTGATAAACCCACGCTTTTAGGGTTTTGGGCTGTGATTGTGGAGAAGAACTATTGGGACCACGTGAACTCCAAGGGGAGGGTTACGCGGATTCGTGACCCGCTCTACAGGTACGTTAGTTATTATTGTATGTTTATTATTTAGTCGACGTCGTCCGTTACGAGCGTAAGTCCGTTAAACGGCTGCGATTTTTTTAAAACAATTGGATAGTTATGTGATTTTTTTAATCATCCCACATCCTGATTTTAATGATCTTTGTGTGTAAAATAATTGGATAGTTATGTGATTTTTTTAATCATCTCACATCCTGATGCGTTTTAGATTTAAGAGACCAGATTTGATTACATTTTGTAACACCTCGTAAAATCACGTCCAATTGTGTATTGACACGTGTAACAAACCCTAATGAAGTCAAGTGTTGAATTTAAGGGACTAATTTTTTGAAAAATCAAAAACCTTGATTATGAAAGGACTGGAAGTGTTAGCATACCTAAAATAAGTTTCTGAATAACCTCTCACGATGATTATATTCACAAATGAGCCACTTGTCGATCGAGTGTAGCCGTTTGCGTAATTAATTGAAAGTTTGCGCAATAAAGGGTTAAAAGCGTCAACATGTTAATTCTTACCTCTGAGTGACCTTTTAACAAACCGGGAGCTTCATGATATTTAATTATACTCTCGGGAATGCCAATTATTGGCCGTCTAAGGTTTTTATGCCTATAAGTAAAGTTACGCGCAACCTTGCAAGTTAGTCGGACAAAATACGTCAATATGTTTAATTATACCTCTTAATGACCTTTTAGCGAACCCGAAGCATCGTGATGTTTAATAATACTTTCAAGAATGCCTAATATGGATTAAATAAGGCTTCAATTCTATTAAACGATGATATGCGCAAGTTTGCGCATTAGAGGGACTATTTACGTCAAACTGCAAAAGTATGTCGATTCATATGTTATCGGACCTTCTGGAATATGATTGTAAGTTAAACATGCCCTAAATATACTTTACATAGCTTAGATATAGGCTTAGAGGTGTTTGGTGCGCAAAAATAAACTTTTAAGTCATGCAGGGACTAAAAGCGTCAAAAAGTGCACAAGTTTGCACTTTCGCGCATATCTCACGTTCTGTATATACCCGGGCACCCACAAATTTATGTAAGCACTAAAATATTTTATTTTAGTGTTTGGCTTGATAAAATTCCATTCGTCGCGTGATTTGGATCGTTTTTCGCGTCCGTTCATGTTTCGTCGTAATTAGCCGAATGACGCGACCGTACAACCAAAAGAACCGACATCCGACATATTTTTGATCATGTTTCATGTTCCCTATGTTTAGGTATCATAGTAGAGCCTTAAATTTGGTTTAACGGGCCTTCGATGTGTCAGAAATGGCATTTGGAAGTACAGGGGCCAAAACTGTCAACAAATGAAAGTATGCATGTGCTGTACTGGTCCTTACGGACCGTATGCACTAACCCTTACGGTCCGTAAGCATGTGCCAGCATCAAAAACTTCACAGCTGCCCGTTCCAGCCGGTTACACCGCCTCATTTTGCCATTTCTTGATTCGAGGGACTTGTTTAATGATTTAGAAGGACCTAGGGACACTTGGAATGATCCCATAACATCCATAGACTTTGTTTGGCATGATCTTATGGGATTCAAGTCCCTATATAAGAAATTCTTTGATGCACCATTTGATCACATTCACTTGCAACTTCACAACTTCACTTCTGGAGTATTTTGGAGCTCAAGCACCTTTCCTAGGAGTCACTGGTCGTACTTAGGACTATTGTAAGTATTCTTAACCTTCACTAATTCAGTTTTGATTAGTTTATTAGCTTAAAGTAAAATCGTCGTAATTAAGGTTTGACTTCGTTATTAATCTTAATTTGTCAAGTCAAATTACAAATTGAAAGTACCTATGAGTTGGCAATTATGTGGGCAATAAACCCTTAAAAGGGCACCCTCTGATTTTCACTCTAAGTAGGTCAATTGTCGGGTCAAACTTGATCTTAAAAGGTCAACAGGAAGCAATTTTGCAAATAAACACATAATTAGCAATGTAGAAGCTATGTGACGCGTGTGAAGTGTTATATATATTAGGTGTATATTTTAAGCCCTTTAACACTTTTTTAGCCAAGTTTTAAATTTATAAAACACGATATTTACTAACACTAAACACACATATGGGCAAGTGCACCCATCGAGAGCGTAGTATAGTGTTGGTAAGATACCGAGGTCGTCCAAGGACACAAGAGCTTTTAGTACCGGTTTATCCTCAACGTCTAATCAAATCAAAAAGTTTAGAAAAATGTTTTAAACTAAGAAAATAAAAACTAACTAAAATGCTGAAAATAAAAATAAAAGAAAAACAGATAGACAAGATGAATTACTTGGTTCCTGTGACAACCCTCACTAAACCAGGTATCCGTACGACTTAATTAATAATTAATTACTGCTTAATTACTGTGCTTGCTTGAACTTGTGAATAAACTGCTACGTGAATACTGATACATGTACTTACTTGCATCATATTTTACTTACTGTCACTACATTATTTACATGCTGAACCTTAGTGACAAACATGATGCACAAAAAGCACAGTAGCACTATAACGGATAACCTATTGAACATGCTGATAAAGCCAGCATCAGGCAGACACTGCCTCTAAGGCCTGTATGAGCCAGAAATATTTTACTACACTAGTGGTGAGTGTAGGGATACAAGGGTTGTAGAACTGCGTCTCTAGGAATAAGTTACAATGACTGGATGTGCCTAAAACGTACTCTAAGTACAAAATTCAGCACTTTACATAATAATTCAGCTTTTAGCTAACTAATGAAGTGCCAAAACATGAGAAAAATATTACTAGACACCTTCCAAAGTGTCAGAAATGAGTTGTGTCACTAAAAAGGGTATTAACGACACTTTAAAGCTTTGTTAACGCTTTAACGGATTACTATCCAACCGAACAACCGGACTTTACCCGAAACATGAAAATATTGTTATTTTCATTATTTATCTTTTTCTGAGCCAGTTAGGGTCCCTGAATACCCTAACACCCGTCATAACATACTACGCACTAGTAACCGGGTTAAGCACTTAACTAACTTACTTAACCTAACTAATATTCAACTAATTAGTTGAAAATGGACTAGAACCCCCCCCCCCCTCTCTAACCGTCCCCAACTAGAGGGGACACACTTGTCCTTTGTTGATTTGTTTAATCTCTTGTGCTTAATATCTAGGGGGCACTAAATCCTTTGGTTAATAATCTTGTGATTTGTCTATAAGTTCATGGCTTAACACATTTGATCATTCACAACTCACAACTCAACTTCAAACACTCCTCTCTCTCTCTCAAAGGCTTCGGCCGAACACACCCACAAACACCCAACCATTTTCGAGTTTAGTTCAAGCAATTCCAAGATCATTCATGTGTTAAGGATCACGTATAAGGAGGCTTAGTGCAAACGGAAGGCGAAGGACCTCGTTATCTTGCTTTTATCCACCCGTTTTTCGCATAGATTCTTCCCTAGCCTCGAGCTAGTGGTATGTTACTTAAATCACTTACTCGAACTATTTTAAAGTGGTTAATATGATATGTAACGGATAAAAGTCATGAACATACAAGTTGGAGCATAAAAGTCTACTTAAAACACATATATTGATGGTTAAAAGCTTATAAGTTGTGTAAATGTTGTAGTAATCAAATTGTGTGGTTATTTGGACCCGATCTATGTTGTGGTAGCTCGGATCATCATTTAACCCGGGTTGGTCATGATCATGGATCATGACATAAGGTTGTTTTGGAAGTAACAAGGGTTAAAGGATGAAACTCTACCACACACGAATCATGAACTTGTGTAAAAGCGATTTTGCTTGTAAAATAGTGTTTAAAACTAGTAGATCTACGTATCTACAAGAGGTATTTTCAAAGGACCACGTATCAAAGAAATCATGCTTTCTAAAGACGGATCTTACACTAACACGAATGGTTTTTAGAACACACAAGTGTGTAAACACTTGTGTAATACAAAGTTTCGACAAAATAATTATTTTTGTAAAAGTTGACAAGAAGTTGTAAAGATGGAATTTCTTTAAAAACAAGACTTTTACGAAACCGGATTGATTTATATAAAGATCCACTAAAAGTAATGGGATTTACTTCATATTTTTGGAAAAACTACAAGTTCATGCATTTTTTGCGAATTTCATGTTTATTAACTAGTTTGATACGTTGAACATTGTTTTGATTGAATAAGAAGATTGTTGATGTGATTTATAAAAGAAAATGATACGCTTGAAAGCGTGGCCACCTCCAGTTACAGAGGAAACTCTGGCGAAATTTTCCGAAAACCTAACACTTAGAATTATTTTCACTAAAAGTGTTAGAAATACATTTTGACTTGTTTTCAAAACATAGATTTCGCCGCGACTTTATTTACAAAATATCGGAGGTGGGATTTCACAAAATAAAACGTGATACATATATATATTTAGTATATATTTTTCACAACGCCACTTGTATAAGTGTTTATGATTATTTTGTGAACTACGTAAATATTATTTTTAGGGTAAAAATAATATTACTAAGTATTATTTTGGGAAAATCACATGTATTAAAATATAATACTTTTGGGAAGAATATTTATATTTTGGAATTAGAAATAAAATATATTAAGTGAGACTTAATAGTGTAATCCGAATTATACGAACGCACATGTATTAAATCCCCCATCCTTGGGAAGGAAAATAACTACCAAGTATATACAGAATGTAAACACGAAATAGTTGCCTAACTATTTCCCCAAAAACTTAAACCATAAAGCTAAAGGCACGGCCGTCCGTCTAATAGAGTTAGTACGTGTAGGTCGTCACACAGCTACTTGATTTGGAGGCATACTTGGTAGAGACGCACCACTGTGAGTTCATGTCTCCCTTTTCTCTTAACTGTTTTCAGTTTTTATACTGCGGGGGTGAAATACATGTTACTTTGATTACAAGTACTTTATACATGGTATGGTTAGCGTAAGGAGGTTTACTACTTAGATCATGTGAGTGGGTAGGCAGAAACTGGAGGCCATTAATCCTCATTGTAGGACCGAGGGACGTAAGCGGTAGATCTATCTGGGTGTAGCGAGCCCAGCCCCAGGCCCAAACAGAACGGACCTAGGGGTGACTTTGTTCCCCAACGCGAAATCTGCTAGGTTTGAGTCTTCCTACTTGCACTTCACACATATCAATGGTCTTGCAAGCCATTGGTGATCTCTTTTTCCTTATTTGCTACATACCAGGATTTTTATACTTACAAGTGTTTTACATACTCACTTACACATGAACTCGCTCAACATTATTGTTGATTTTTCAACTTACATGTATTTCAGGGAACTAAAGATCTGGCGCGGTATGTTATGTTTTCCCGTTGCATATGGGTTACGAGGTCATCCGGGTTTGGGGAATGTGACTCTTTCCTGGACAAGTCACAGTCCTTAAACTATGTTTATGTCATGTTGATGTTTATGTTTGTTGAACAATGTCATTAGGATGTGTTTCCGTTAAGACAATGTTGTTGTGTTTGGTTTTAAAACTTAATTAAATGGATGATCTTGCATGGTTTTATTTCATATAGCTTTGTTATGGTTAAGCTATGGTATTAAGAAGTCACACCAAAATTAACCACGCTTCCGCAAAGCCAGGGTGTGACAGCTTGGTATCAGAGCTCTGATCATAGCGAACTAGGATTCTTTCTCGAGTCTAGACTATGATCACTAGGGCTCTCACGAAAACATTTTTACTGCATACCACTTAAAGTCCAGATCCAAAACGTTTTTACAAACAAATGTTGAGCACATTTTACTTATTATAGGCTCAGTCTTGGAGGCTGAGGCTCGGTCTTGGAGGCCGAGGCTCGGTCTGAGAGATCGAGGTAGATGGCTAGTAAGACTAGGAAGAGTAGGCTCAGTCTTGGAGGCTGAGGCTCGGTCTTAGAGACCGAGGCTCGATCTAAGAAATCGAGGTAGATGGCTAGTAAGACTAGGAAGAGTAGGCTCAGTCTTGGAGGCTGAGGCTCGGTCTTAGAGGCCGAGGCTCGATCTAAGAGGTCGAGGTAGATGATAGAGCAGTCTTAGAGACTGGGAAGAATTTGGCTAGTGGGACTAGGAATGTCAGTCTAGGAGACTGGGAGGCTAGTGGGACTAGGAGAATTATTTGATTGACTAACATGTTTATATGATTATATGATTGATTATTATACGTATATGTGTTTGTGTTACAAACGTCATGCTTTCATCATGTACTAGAAAGATGGACACTACGAATCCCATGGCCATAGCATCAGACGACATAGTTCATCGAAGCACGAGGTGTACATTTCCGATACTACCGGCACAGACAATGACGACTTTTAGCCCTTTTTGCGCTGCCTGAAGTCGTAGCAGAGCCTACTGATGGCCATCTTGTTGGGAGTTTGCCACTCGCGGTGATCCCTGCTCCTGTGCCCCCTTGCCGCTTATCCCGTTGTTGATATGCCCCCGACGTGGTCTCTGACAACGATAACGATCTATTAGAGGAGGACCCATTTGAGGGCGAGACCCTATTACTACTGGTGATAGCCTGCTGCTTGTTGACGCTCCTGCAAGAAGAGGCTCATGCTCATTCACCTGTCCCAGAACCATTTGAGTCTGTGGCGTCCACATCTTTGCATATACAGGGAGTGCAACAACACTCACACGACGCCGACCCTGATATGGCGTCATCAGCTACACCAGTTCCCGCACACAGCTTTGAGTTGATCACGATATTGAGAATGATCCCATTCTTCCACTTGGACATTGAGTTCATACACTTAGACCAGCTCTTGGAGGATCCTGTAACCCCCTGTGTTTGTTGATCCAGCTGATCTTGAGATGGAGTTTTTGATCCGGAGCCAGCCGTGGCCCCTGAGCCAGGCGTTGCTCCTGACCCCGCATTGGAGCATGACCCTGTTCATGCCGATGCACCTGCTGTTGCTCCTTGATTGATCATCTGCTTGGACGAGAAAAAAATTTGGGGTAACTGTGCAAGACAATTTATTATTACGGGGGCCCACGTAATAACGACTTGTAGTGCACAGAAATCCTGGTGGACTCTGCGGGTCAAGCTAATGAAAACCAATGTAGCAGGAAATATCTAAAATACGAATGACCAAGGCGAGGCGATGTAGCCTCGAGTTCATTCTATTACAAGCAACAAGCCAAATTGGCAAGCCTATGTGAAGGCTCAGAAATTTACTTCCCCACTCATACATTGAGTATATTTGCGTGTGAAATTGGGTGATTACATGATGGCTTATGTTGCTATATATACCTCATAGACAATTGAAACGTTGTCTAACCCGCTTCACGCCACTTCGACAAAAGGGAATGTCACCCAGACGTGACACAAACACCAGTACGTTGCCAAGGACAGAAGCCGAGCTGCAAGAACGCATCTCACAGATAAATGCACGACATGAAGCCCTCCGCTCTAAGTACAACGATGGCATTACTGGAAATAACCCTCCAACTGGCTGCACCTATAAACAGTTCCTGAACTGCAAGCCTTTGAACTTTGACGGAACAGGAGGCGCCGTTGCATTTGTTCGTTGGTCCAAAAAGATTGACTCCATTCCAAGAATGAGTGACTGTTCGTCCCAACAGAGTGCTACCTACATCCCGGGGTTATTTCTAGATAACTCACTCTCATGGTGAAACCTTCAGTCTCAGACCCTTGGCACAGACGTTGCTTATGCACTGAGCTGGGACGAGCTCAAGGAAACGATTGAGAAGAAATGTTGTTTTAGGACTGGAATTTAGAAGCTTGAGGTGGAGTTCAGGAATTTGAAAATGGACGAACCAGAAATTCCTGAACTTGTCCAGCGATCGCACGACTTGTCTAGGGTCGTCCCCTACCAAGTCATTGACGTTGTATGATACAGTTGTGTACTTGTAAGCTTTACATTGTGGTCTCAATTTGTGGCAATGCAATCGCAGTATTCTCATCACTTGTGATGTTTGATTTATTGTTTATGTTCTATGACAAGAGATGTTATGTGGTTGATTTATTTATAGCATGAGATGTTATGTGTTGATTTGTTGAATACATACGAACATTTTACTTGCTATGACCTAACCTACGTGAAACATCTTTTAGAAGATGCCACCAAGACGCGAAATGCGCATGCCCACCTCAGAGGCGGAACTTCAAGAGATAATTGCTGCAGCTATAGCACAGCACGAGGTCCTACGCTCCGAACCTATCAGAGGTACCTTAGAAAATAACGGTTGTTCCTACTGGCACTTCCTCAACTACAAGCCTCCGAAGTTCGACGGCACTGGAGGTGCCATAGCTTTTGTAAAATGGATCGAAAGTATGGATTCCATCTTTCAAGTGAGCGGTTGTACGCCGGAATAACAAGTCCTATACGTTTCTGAGCTGTTTCTAGATGAAGCCCGATTATGGTGGAATCTTCAGACCCATATAAAGGTTGCTACTGCAGCATATGCATTAACCTGGGGTGAACTGAAAGGAATGATGCATAAGAAGTATTGCCCCCAAACGGAAACCCAGAAGTGGGAAGATGAACTTCGGAGCCTGATGATGGAAGGTCCGAAGGTGTTGGAGTACGTGCAAAGACTTCATGATTCGTCACGAGTTGTTCCGTACCTGGTGAAACCAGAATTAAAGAAATTGGAACAATTCATTTGGGAACCGGCGCCTCAAGTCTTGAGCTTGATGACAACATCAACGCCACCAACAACTGATGTTGCAAGTAAGATGGGTCTGGCACTCGTTACGGAAGCAATTAGACTAGAAAAACTTGCAAACCCTGACAAGGAGACTCAGGTAGAGTCGTCTGGAAAGAACAAAAGGAAGCTTACCGAAGATACCCAAACGAATAAGGATGAACAAAGATCTATTCGAGGTTGTTTTGACTGCGGGGACAAAGGGCATTTCAAGAAAGACTGCCCTAACAACAAACAGGCCAATGATAAGATTTACTTAGAAACTAAGCCAAGACGTGCCGGGTGCAAGTATCACCACGAGTGTGGATGTCGAAGGTCTAGGTGCGGGAGGAAAGGACACAACAAGGATGGTTGTGGGATGAAGAGTCCCAGACAAGGAGAAAACAGTAACAACGTTCAAGGTGGAAATGGGAAAGGAAATGGCCGAGTGTCAGGATGCTTCCATTGTGGGGATGTTGGACATCTTAAGAGGGAATGCCCGAAGTTGAAACAAGACCGTGAAAGGACATCCAACATCGGAGCTTGTGAAGTATGCCAGGATCCAGGCGTGACTACTGGTACGTTCTCTATCAACCAAAACTTTTGCATCTATTTTGTTTGATACTGGTGCCAATTCTAGCTTCGTATCGTTAGAATTTAAGAATATGCTTGGTTTAACCGGTAGTAAGTTAGATATTTCTGTACTCAATCAAATTGGCTAATGGGAAGTTAGTAGAAGCCAATGAAGTTATCAGAGGCTGTGTGATCGAATTGGGAGAGCGTGAGTTTACTCTGGATCTACTACCAGTCCAGTTGGGAAGCTTCGGCGTGGTGGTAGGAATGGATTGGTTATCAGGCAACAAGGCTGAAATAGTTTGTCACGAAAAGGTCGTTCGTATCCCAACCGAAGATGGCGAAACAATTGTGGTTCACGGGGAGAAGCGTGATACGCCGTTAAGAATTATCAGCTGCCTGAAAGCGCGAAAGTGTTTGCAGAAGGGATGTGTTGCCTTCCTGGCACACATTGTGGATAAGAAGGCTGCTGAGCCAAGAATAGAAGACATCCCTGTCGTGAGGGAATATCCAGAAGTCTTCCCAGAGGACTTACCTGGACTGCCACCTCAGAGACAAGTAGAGTTCCGCATTGACTTAGTCCCAGGCGCCGCACCTGTGGCTAAGGCACCTTACAGACTTGCTCCGTCTGAGATGCAGGAACTGTCGACACAACTTCAAGAGTTGTTAGACAAGGGATTTATCCGACCAAGCTTCTCGCCTTGGGGAGCTCCAGTTTTGTTTGTCAAGAAGAAGGACGGTAGTTTTCGTATGTGCATCGACTACCGGGAGCTGAACAAGCTGACAATCAAGAATAGGTATCCTCTGCCAAGAATTGACGATCTGTTTGACCAACTGCAAGGGTCAAGCTTTTACTCAAAGATCGACTTGCGATCTGGATACCATCAGTTAAGGATACAAGAGGAGAGTATCCCGAAGACAGCCTTCAGAACTCGTTATGGACACTACGAGTTCCTTGTTATGCCGTTTGGTTTGACAAATGCACCTGCAGTCTTTATGGACTTGATGAATAGAGTTTGCAAGCCATACTTGGACAAATTCGTGATTGTGTTTATCGACGACATCTTGATTTATTCAAGAACAGAGGCTGAGCACGAACAACATTTAAGAGCTATTTTGGAGCTGCTGAAGAAAGAACAGTTGTATGCCAAATTCTCTAAGTGCGAATTTTGGCTACATGAAGTCCAATTTCTTGGAACATGTGGTTAATGGAAATGGAATCCATGTTGATCCCACAAAGATCGAAGCGATCAAGAATTGGGAAACGCCAAAGACGCCAACCGAGATTCGACAATTCTTGGGTTTGGCTGGCTACTATCGAAGATTCATTGAGGATTTTTCGAAGATCGCTCAACCATTGACGCTCCTCACGCAGAAAGATAAGAAGTTTGATTGGGGAATCAAACAGGAAGAAGCGTTCCGGATATTGAAGAATAAGCTCTGCAATGCGCCAATCTTAGCACTACCGGAAGGTACAGATGATTTTGTGGTATACTGCGACGCTTCGCGTCAAGGATTGGGTTGTGTGTTGATGCAACGCCAAAAGGTTATTGCTTACGCATCGCGTCAATTGAAAGTGCACGAAAAGAACTATACCACACATGATTTGGAACTTGGCGCAGTGACTTTTGCATTAAGGATCTGGAGACACTACCTTTATGGTACAAAATGTACAATCTTTACAGATCACAAGAGCCTACAACACATATTCAACCCGAAGGAGCTGAATATGAGGCAAAGACGATGGGTTGAGTTGCTGAACGATTACGACTGCGAGATAAAGTATCATCCAGGGAAGGCGAATGTGGTCGCCGATGCCCTAAGTCGAAAGGAGAGGATCAAGCCCATAAGGGTTAGGGCTTTAGAAATGATTATCCGAACCGATCTTTCCTTGCGCATTCGTGCCGCGCAGAAAGAAGCTCTCAAGGAAGGAAACCTTGAAGAAGAATATCTCCGTGGGATGGAGAAGCTACTGGTACCAAACGAGGAAGGAACGTTATGTTTTGAGAAAAGGATTTGGGTTCCTTTGTTTCGAGGTTTAAGGAAGGTTATTTTTTATGAAGCTCACAAATCACGGTACTCTATCCATCCAGGAGCGGATAAGATGTACCAGGATCTCAAAGATTATTATTGGTGGCCTAGGATGAAAGGCGATGTTGCTGTTTATGTGAGCAAATGTCTAACGTGCGCTAAGGTGAAAGCGGAATACCAGAAGCCTTCAGGACTTCTGCAACAACCTAAGATTCCCAAGTGGAAATGGGAACAAATCTCAATGGATTTTATTACAAAGTTGCCAAGAACGCCAAGAGGTCATGACACTATCTGGGTGATAGTTGACCGCCTAACGAAGTCAGCACACTTTTTACCTATCAGAGAGAAGGATAATACGAGCAAGTTGGCCGAAATTTACATGAGAGAGATCGTTACGCGCCATGGAGTACCTCTCTCAATCATCTCTGATAGAGACGGAAGGTTTGTGTCAAGGATATGGCAATCCTTCCAAGAAGCTTTTGGCTCACAATTGAATCTGAGCACTGCATTTCACCCGCAGACCGATGGGCAAAGCGAGCGAACGATACAGACTTTGGAAGACATGCTGAGAGCGTGTGTTATGGATTTGGGCGGTAACTGGGATAAGCATTTGCCTTTGGTCGAATTTTCATACAACCACAGCTACCACACCAGTATTGGTGTCGCGCCATTTGAAGCCCTTTACGGACGCAAGTGCCGATCACCCCTATGTTGGGCTGACGCAGGTGATAGGCAGCTTGCTGGTCCCGAAATCGTCCAAGAGACGACAGACAAAATTGCGCAGATTCTAAAACGCATCGAAGCCGCTCGCCACAGACAGAAAGCCTATGCAGATCCAAACTGGAAACACTTGGAATTCCAAGTTGTAGAAATGGTTTTATTGAAAGTTTCACCCTGGAAGGGTGTGGCACGCTTCGGAAAGCGTGGAAAGTTAAATCTGCGCTACATTGGTCCTTTCAGAGTTTTGGAAAGAATAGGACTAGTAGCATACAACTTGGACCTACCTGCTGAACTCCATTCTGTTCACGATACATTTCATGTATCCAACTTGAAGAAAAGTCCAACTCAAGATAACATTGCCATTCCCATCGATGAGATTCATGTTGACGACACGCTCCACTTCGTTGAAGAACCGGTTGAGGTTACGGATTGGAAAGTAAACAAGACCCGCCGGAGCAGTGTCAAGCTTGTCAAAGTTCGTTGGAATGCCAGACATGGCCCTGAATACACCTGGGAGCGCGAGGACTGGATGAAAGAGAAATACCCCCACCTATTTCCTAAGAACCCTGCATCTACAAGCAGAACTTAAAATTTCGGGACGAAATTTTTCTAACGGGGGGAGAATGTGACAACCCTCACTAAACCAGGTATCCGTACGACTTAATTAATAATTAATTACTGCTTAATTACTGTGCTTGCTTGAACTTGTGAATAAACTGCTACGCGAATACTGATACATGTACTTACTTGCATCATACTTTACTTACTGTCACTACATTATTTACATGCTGAACCTTAGTGACAAACATGATGCACAAAAAGCACAGTAGCACTATAACGGATAACCTATTGAACATGCTGATAAAGCCAGCATCAGGCAGACACTGCCTCTAAGGCCTGTATGAGCCAGAAATATTTTACTACACTAGTGGTGAGTGTAGGGATACAAGGGTTGTAGAACTGCGTCTCTATGAATAAGTTACAATGACTGGATGTGCCTAAAACGTACTCTAAGTACAAAATTCATCACTTTACATAATAATTCAGCTTTTAGCTAACTAATGAAGTGCCAAAACATGAGAAAAATATTTCTAGACACCTTCCAAAGTGTCAGAAATGAGTTGTGTCACTAAAAAGGGTATTAACGACACTTTAAAGCTTTGTTAACGCTTTAACGGATTACTATCCAACCGAACAACCGGACTTTACCCGAAACATGAAAATATTGTTATTTTCATTATTTATCTTTTTCTGAGCCAGTTAGGGTCCCTGAATACCCTAACACCCGTCATAACATACTACGCACTAGTAACCGGGTTAAGCACTTAACTAACTTACTTAACCTAACTAATATTCAACTAATTAGTTGAAAATGGACTAGAACCCCCCCCCCCTCTCTAACCGTCCCCAACTAGAGGGGACACACTTGTCCTTTGTTGATTTGTTTAATCTCTTGTGCTTAATATCTAGGGGGCACTAAATCCTTTGGTTAATAATCTTGTGATTTGTCTATAAGTTCATGGCTTAACACATTTGATCATTCACAACTCACAACTCAACTTCAAACACTCCTCTCTCTCTCTCAAAGGCTTCGGCCGAACACACCCACAAACACCCAACCATTTTCGAGTTTAGTTCAAGCAATTCCAAGATCATTCATGTGTTAAGGATCACGTATAAGGAGGCTTAGTGCAAACGGAAGGCGAAGGACCTCGTTATCTTGCTTTTATCCACCCGTTTTTCGCATAGATTCTTCCCTAGCCTCGAGCTAGTGGTATGTTACTTAAATCACTTACTCGAACTATTTTAAAGTGGTTAATATGATATGTAACGGATAAAAGTCATGAACATACAAGTTGGAGCATAAAAGTCTACTTAAAACACATATATTGATGGTTAAAAGCTTATAAGTTGTGTAAATGTTGTAGTAATCAAATTGTGTGGTTATTTGGACCCGATCTATGTTGTGGTAGCTCGGATCATCATTTAACCCGGGTTGGTCATGATCATGGATCATGACATAAGGTTGTTTTGGAAGTAACAAGGGTTAAAGGATGAAACTCTACCACACACGAATCATGAACTTGTGTAAAAGCGATTTTGCTTGTAAAATAGTGTTTAAAACTAGTAGATCTACGTATCTACAAGAGGTATTTTCAAAGGACCACGTATCAAAGAAATCATGCTTTCTAAAGACGGATCTTACACTAACACGAATGGTTTTTAGAACACACAAGTGTGTAAACACTTGTGTAATACAAAGTTTCGACAAAATAATTATTTTTGTAAAAGTTGACAAGAAGTTGTAAAGATGGAATTTCTTTAAAAACAAGACTTTTACGAAACCGGATTGATTTATATAAAGATCCACTAAAAGTAATGGGATTTACTTCATATTTTTGGAAAAACTACAAGTTCATGCAATTTTTGCGAATTTCATGTTTATTAACTAGTTTGATACGTTGAACATTGTTTTGATTGAATAAGAAGATTGTTGATGTGATTTATAAAAGAAAATGATACGCTTGAAAGCGTGGCCACCTCCAGTTACAGAGGAAACTCTGGCGAAATTTTCCGAAAACCTAACACTTAGAATTATTTTCACTAAAAGTGTTAGAAATACATTTTGACTTGTTTTCAAAACATAGATTTCGCCGCGACTTTATTTACAAAATATCGGAGGTGGGATTTCACAAAATAAAACGTGATACATATATATATTTAGTATATATTTTTCACAACGCCACTTGTATAAGTGTTTATGATTATTTTGTGAACTACGTAAATATTATTTTTAGGGTAAAAATAATATTACTAAGTATTATTTTGGGAAAATCACATGTATTAAAATATAATACTTTTGGGAAGAATATTTATATTTTGGAATTAGAAATAAAATATATTAAGTGAGACTTAATAGTGTAATCCGAATTATACGAACGCACATGTATTAAATCCCCCATCCTTGGGAAGGAAAATAACTACCAAGTATATACAGAATGTAAACACGAAATAGTTGCCTAACTATTTCCCCAAAAACTTAAACCATAAAGCTAAAGGCACGGCCGTCCGTCTAATAGAGTTAGTACGTGTAGGTCGTCACACAGCTACTTGATTTGGAGGCATACTTGGTAGAGACGCACCACTGTGAGTTCATGTCTCCCTTTTCTCTTAACTGTTTTCAGTTTTTATACTGCGGGGGTGAAATACATGTTACTTTGATTACAAGTACTTTATACATGGTATGGTTAGCGTAAGGAGGTTTACTACTTAGATCATGTGAGTGGGTAGGCAGAAACTGGAGGCCATTAATCCTCATTGTAGGACCGAGGGACGTAAGCGGTAGATCTATCTGGGTGTAGCGAGCCCAGCCCCAGGCCCAAACAGAACGGACCTAGGGGTGACTTTGTGCCCCAACGCGCAATCTGCTAGGTTTGAGTCTTCCTACTTGCATTTCACACATATCAATGGTCTTGCAAGCCATTGGTGATCTCTTTTTCCTTATTTGCTACATACCAGGATTTTTATACTTACAAGTGTTTTACATACTCACTTACACATGAACTCGCTCAACATTATTGTTTATTTTTCAACTTACATGTATTTCAGGGAACTAAAGATCTGGCGCGGTATGTTATGTTTTCCCGCTGCATATGGGTTACGAGGTCATCCGGGTTTGGGGAATGTGACTCTTTCCTGGACAAGTCACAGTCCTTAAACTATGTTTATGTCATGTTGATGTTTATGTTTGTTGAACAATGTCATTAGGATGTGTTTCCGTTAAGACAATGTTGTTGTGTTTGGTTTTAAAACTTAATTAAATGGATGATCTTGCATGGTTTTATTTCATATAGCTTTGTTATGGTTAAGCTATGGTATTAAGAAGTCACACCAAAATTAATCACGCTTCCGCAAAGCCAGGGTGTGACAGTTCCGACTCGTGTATAGTGTAACCTTTGATTATTTCCGCACTTTTGCACTATTTTAAGAGATTATCTTAGTTATTGTAGTAGGCCCCTCTTTTGAAGGTGACGTTACCCTCAACCCAGTAGTTTGAGTCAGCAAGGATACAATCCTAATGGGTCGGATTATTGAAAGATAATTAATTAAGTTATTAATGCAAATTATGGTAGGCCCCTCTTTTGAAGGTGACGTTACCCTCGACTAAGTAGTCTGAGTCCGCAGGGATACAGTCCTAAATAGCCGGGTTATAGTATTAATAGTAGTTAACTTATGAGGGGATCAAAGAGTTTGGACCCCCGCCATCCAATACCGTTAAGTATTGAAGGAGGTCCTACTAAATTTGACCCAGGTCCATTGCAGGACCTCTAAACGCTGAACAATGGCAAGACTCTTACCAAACCGTTCCCTTAACCCCCGACCAGGTAGCCAACATACCTCCATATAGACCGTGGAGATATGAATGGTGAAAATCTTTTATTTTATATAGACAGTAAAATAATGTCAAGACACCACGGACAAATGATAAGGAAGAATCACCTTCAACATAAGAAACTAGTTATTAAAGTCATTAATACAAAACCAAGTAAAAAGTGCTAAAAGATTAGAAATAAAAAGTATTACACTAGACACTTGTCTTCACCAAGTGATGTAAGAGACTTAGGCAAACATGGCCTTGATTGTCAAGAACTCTTACGATCAATCTTGGATCCCGAGACGACTCACACACTCTATTATGGACAATGGATGATGGTGGTGGATGATGGTGTTATGGTGGTGGTGGGTGGTGGGTGAAGTGTGAGAGAGATGGTGTGCCAAGGGATGTTTTGAGCTTGAGCCAAGCACTCCTATTTATAGGCTGAACAGAAGCTCGGGCACGGCCCCGTGTCCAGTGGGCACGGCCCCGTGTCCACATCCTTCTCTTTCTTCATTTAATGCAACTTGTCTTATTAGTTGACCACGCCCCCGTGTCCGCTGAGCACGACCCCGTGTGCAGAAGAATCTTTGTACTATGAAGATTTTCCTGGATTGTGCGAATCTTATAGTTGACCATGGCCCCGTGTCCGCTGAGCACGGCCCCGTGGTGGGCAATAGAAGCTTCTACCACTTTGTCTTTTCTGCTGACACTTGGGCACGCCCCCGTGCTGGCTGAGCACGGGGCGTGTTCAGTCTTCTGTCTTCTTGTTTTGCTTGGAAAGATGCTGTCGTGGGGTCGGGCATGTCACGTTTGTTCCTTTTCTTGTATTTATGTTAGATTTTGCTGTCTTTTTGCTTCTTTTGTTAATTTGAGATCATTTAATCCTGAAAATACCAAAGGAAGACAAAAGCACACTTTTTCCAACATTAGTACTAAAAAAGGGTTAGTTTTATGCCACAATTGATGTAATTTATATGTTGCATTTTGCACACATCAAATACCCCCACACTTGAATCTTTGCTTGTCCTCAAGCAAAACTCTTTATAATGTGGCTTTAAACTCCCAAATGGAATTGGTAGAAGAGAAGGTTTTTGGGCTTGTCATAGAGTGTCGGGATTTCCAAGATTCTTTATTAAGTTTTATTTTTATTTATTTACAATCCTATTCGTCATGATTTATTTAAAACTTTTCATAAGATAAATTACTTATTAGGGCATAACATGCCTCTTTAAAATTCCATTTATATACAACTTCACATACCTCACGGGGGATCACTCAACACTCGGCCGAAGATGTATTTTAGTGAATCACTCGAGAGCGGCATGCAACTTACTCCTACCATAGGCTTGCCAAGCAATCAATCCTTCTCCTTTTTAACTGTATACCTTTGTAAATATCAAGAGGACTTTTGGGTGAAGGGTTAGGCTTGGGTTAAAGGTAGGTGGTTGGGTTAGTGGTTAGTAAAAGGGCGAAAGGCGTAAAAAGCGTCGGTTTTCGTAAGACTTTTTTTTTTTTTTTATTTTGATGAAGCCATTATTCAAACAAAGTTATTTTTGGTAAACTTGTTTGTTTATTCCTTTTTGCTTCATCATCATCATCATTTTTTTTAAGGAAGTCGTAAGAAAAACCGAGCTTGTTACTAAAACAAAGGGTTAAAAATAAAAAGGGTTTGGTGGGTGAAAGGGTGTTTGTTTTTGGGTTAAGAAATGAAAAGGTTTAGGCTCAAATGGGTTAACTAGGGGGATTTTGGGTAGGTGGTAAAAAAAATAATGGTGTAGAAATAAAAAAGGTTAGTCCTAATGCCTCCGTCATTTACTTACTCGGGTTTAAGTTGGTAAGGACCGGGAATGTATCATCGTGGCAAGTTCTAGAGTCGTAAGAACCAAGCGGCTATTCACACAAGAAATGAAAAATGAGCATTTAGTTTAAAGATATGTATTTGTATGCTCAATAAAGACTCAAAACTCACTTTTGTGGGAATGGGTTTTTATGTGATCAAGTATATATAATTAAATTTTAATTAAACTTGTCATGCCTTTTCATAATTTTCTTATGTTGGTTCTTTTTTATCACAACGCTATCGGTTGTAAATTTATAAAAATATAACCTTTTTAGAATTTGAAATTCCCAAGTTAAACCTAGACAAGTAAAAAAATGAAAATTTTTGAAAAAATTTGGGGTGATTAGCGGTTCCAATAGAGTTTTGTGTAAGGCTTGTTATTAGGACTTGCAAGATTTAAGGTTTTAGCATCCCCCCCACACTTAAATTACACATTGTCCTCAATGTGTCCCAAAAATAAGTTTTTAGGTTGATTGAATGTGTAAAAGTGGGTTAAAAACAAGATTTTATGGTACTGGGTAGCTGAACACGGGGTGGTGTTGGCTGAGCACGGCCCAGTGTCCAGACTGCCAGTACCAAAAGTAAACAGAAAGCTGGGCACGGGGGCGTGTTCAGTGAGCACGGCCCTGTGTCCAGGTACCTGAACTGGGCATTTTCTACAGAACCTCGGGCACGGGGCGTGTTGGGGTGAGCACGGCCCCGTGCTGAACTTGCTGTACTGAAGAAAAATTGTCGGGAGGCTCTGTTTTTGTGCATGGGTTGTTGATTCAAGCTTCCCTTAGTATCCTTCACCATCCCGAGTGTGTTTTATTCCTGAAAATTAAAACTAAACTAGAAAATATAAAAGTTAAACTAATCTAAAACTAAGGATAGTTCCGCGGAATGCCTCCGTGGTGCGCCACATTTATAAGGGTCCTTGGCTAGACCCACCTTATCAGGTGGTTCTGGCTCATCTTCAATTAGGGGGTTGTCATTGCCGAATGGATATTTCATTGATCGCTCAAGGTCGACACTTTTTTTGAATGCCCCTAATTGAAGAGGTAGATTGTTGTACTTCCGGTTTTTCAAAGCTTCGTGTGTTTTTACAAATGGTCGTCCCAACACTAGAGGAGCGTCATCAAGGATGACAAAGTCGGTTGGGATTACCATTTGATTTGTTTGAACCAAGATATCCTCAACTATACCGATTGATTTTATTACCTTCCGATTAGATAGAAAAATGGGTATTTGAAGTGGAGAAAAATCACTAATACTTAATTTTCGAAAATGTAGTTGGGCATTATGTTAACACAAAGATCTTTATCGATTGTGACATTACTAATAAATGAATTTTGAAAGAAAGATGGAACCGGTGTAATGTTAATTTCAAATGGGTCTTCTTTTATTAGCGAGGTTTGATCAATAGTTAACTTAACACTTACCGTTTCGTCAATTTTAGTGTTAGTGTTTAATTCTTTTAAAAACTTAGCATGAGTTGGAACTAAACAATGATTTTCGAAAGAAGGTGACAAGAGATTAATTTCTTCAAAATTAGACTCTTCTTGAATTTTAACGTTGTCGGACTCACATTCTTCGTTGTTTAACTCATGTGTCGGTTTTTCACTTATTTGTTCTTCCATTTTTACACTTTCAGTTATCTCTTCCTTTTTTAATTCTTCTCTTGCGCGGGACTCCTCTTCCCTTGCGCGAGATTCTTTTATATAGCGATCGATAACTCTAAGGTGTTCTATTATCCTATCGGTCACTTCGGTTATAGAAAAAGAATCGGGATTTTCAAAGCTTGAATCCGGTTGTTCGATCCTTTGTTCCTCATAATACCCATATGAAGTAGATGGTTCACACCATTGTTCTTCATTGTAAGCATATGATGGATAAGGGTCGTAATTTTGTTCTTCATAATACTCGTATGAGGTGGGTTGTTCACGCCATGGTTCCTCATAATAATCATATGAAGGTGATGGCTCATATCTTGGTTCCTCAAAGTACGAGTAAGAAGGCTCATACCTTGGTTCATCAAAATATGAGTATGAGGGAGGAGGTTCATGCCTTTGGTCTTCATAGGATGTGTATGAAGTTGATGGCTCGTACCTGGGTTCCTCATAGTAGGTGTATGAATTGGATGGTTGATATGAGTGACTATATTGAACCGAGTGTGGGTTACGACAATTAGTGCAATAATTGCTCCTACAATCATCCTCCTCATAGGTGTAGTTGTAACCTCCTGAGTATTGATCCATAAGAATCACTCAGCAGACCACAACCAAGTCTCGAGATCATAAAACAAAAATAAAAACCGAAGCAGAGGCTGGACACGGCCCCGTGTTCAGTGGACACGGCCCCGTGTACAGAATCTGTATCTGGGTGTTTTAATTAAATTCACTGATTTCGTTGAGCACGAGGCGTGTTCAGTGAGCACAGCCCGTGTTCAAACTACTGTTACTGGGTGTTTTTATGAAATGTGCAGCACGGCCCCGTGTTCAGTGAACACGGCCCGTGTTCAGGTTACTATAAATGCAAAACTAAACTAAAATGCAGAAAAAAGTGTGCGCGTTTTAAAAAGGTTTTGAAAAACTGATTAGGCCGTCGATTTTAAGCTTTCTTAAAATCCTTGTGTCCCCGGCAACGGCGCCAAAAACTTGATGCGTGTGAAGTGTTATATATATTAGGTGTATATTTTAAGCCCTTTAACACTTTTTTAGCCAAGTTTTAAATTTATAAAACACGATATTTACTAACACTAAACACACATATGGGCAAGTGCACCCATCGTGAGCGTAGTATAGTGTTGGTAAGATACCGAGGTCGTCCAAGGACACAAGAGCTTTAGTACCGGTTTATCCTCAACGTCTAATCAAATCAAAAAGTTTAGAAAAATGTTTTAAACTAAGAAAATAAAAACTAACTAAAATGCTGAAAATAAAAATAAAAGAAAAACAGATAGACAAGATGAATCACTTGGTTCCGACTCGTGTATAGTGTAACCTTTGATTATTTCCGCACTTTTGCACTATTTTAAGAGATTATCTTAGTTATTGTAGTAGGCCCCTCTTTTGAAGGTGACGTTACCCTCAACCCAGTAGTTTGAGTCAGCAAGGATACAATCCTAAAGGGTCGGATTATTGAAAGATAATTAATTAAGTTATTAATGCAAATTATGGTAGGCCCCTCTTTTGAAGGTGACGTTACCCTCGACTAAGTAGTCTGAGTCAGCAGGGATATCGTCCTAAATAGCCGGGTTATAGTATTAATAGTAGTTAACTTATGAGGGGATCAAAGAGTTTGGACCCCCGCCATCCAATACCGTTAAGTATTGAAGGAGGTCCTACTAAATTTGACCCAGGTCCATTGCAGGACCTCTAAACGCTGAACAATGGCAAGACTCTTACCAAACCGTTCCCTTAACCCCCGACCAGGTAGCCAACATACCTCCATATAGACCGTGGAGATATGAATGGTGAAAATCTTTTATTTTATATAGACAGTAAAATAATGTCAAGACACCACGGACAAATGATAAGGAAGAATCACCTTCAACATAAGAAACTAGTTATTAAAGTCATTAATACAAAACCAAGTAAAAAGTGCAAAAAGATTAGAAATAAAAAGTATTACACTAGACACTTGTCTTCACCAAGTGATGTAAGAGACTTAGGCAAACATGGCCTTGATTGTCAAGAACTCTTACGATCAATCTTGGATCCCGAGACGACTCACACACTCTATGATGGACAATGGATGATGGTGGTGGATGATGGTGTTATGGTGGTGGTGGGTGGTGGGTGAAGTGTGAGAGAGGTGGTGTGCTAAGGGATGGTTTGAGCTTGAGCCAAGCACTCCTATTTATAGGCTGAACAGAAGCTCGGGCACGGCCCCGTGTCCAGTGGGCACGGCCCCGTGTCCACATCCTTCTCTTTCTTCATTTAATGCAACTTGTCTTATTAGTTGACCACGCCCCCGTGTCCGCTGAGCACGACCCCGTGTGCAGAAGAATCTTTGTACTATGAAGATTTTCCTGGATTGTGCGAATCTTATAGTTGACCATGGCCCCGTGTCCGCTGAGCACGGCCCCGTGGTGGGCAATAGAAGCTTCTACCACTTTGTCTTTTCTGCTGACACTTGGGCACGCCCCCGTGCTGGCTGAGCACGGGGCGTGTTCAGTCTTCTGTCTTCTTGTTTTGCTTGGGAAGATGCTGTCGTGGGGTCGGGCATGTCACGTTTGTTCCTTTTCTTGTATTTATGTTAGATTTTGCTGTCTTTTTGCTTCTTTTGTTAATTTGAGCTCATTTAATCCTGAAAATACAAAAGGAAGACAAAAGCACACTTTTTCCAACATTAGTACTAAAAAAGGGTTAGTTTTATGCCACAATTGATGTAATTTATATGTTGCATTTTGCACACATCACTATGCAACCTGTTTTGTCATTGATATAACTTGGTAATTAATGTAAGAACATGTCTAAACATGTTCAACTCGACAATTTTCAGTTTAGGCTCGGTTCGGGATCGAAAGTCGCATAGTTTGACTCCTGCTTTGACTTTTAGTTCTGACCCGTTAGAGCATGGTTTAGAAATTCCTTAGAGCCTTATTAGGACCAAGTTTCATATAAGTATAACCCTCTGTGATTATACTTTTGGGCTCGTCAATTGTCCGATTCATATGCACGTTTCCGTTAAATGCCTAATGTTGACCAATATGCCCATTTGACCTTAAAATGAGAATTTTGGAAATGTGAGAGGACAATAACCTTAGTTACAGATTTATAAACTTATACCTAAAATTTGACATCAGTTTGAGGTCTAGAATAGAAGTTATGCTCGTTAGCGTAAATGAAAAGCTTTTTAGTAATTAAACGGCGTAATTAGCGTATAGCCTATCTAAACCCAATCTTTGATACCAAACTTTTAACCCACTGATATAATATAATATTTTGGGATTTTTGAAGATTTTTATTTATTTTAAGGCTGAGCATAACATAGAGTTCTAAGCTTAATTCGGTATTGCCGGTTTTGCCCTTTTGGGCTATAAAATGAGTTTTACAAATCCTTTTGACCCCAAACCTTTTTCTACTAATCTAATATGATAAATAAAATATTTTGAGCCTTTTGGAATAATAAAAATATCAGATCTCCTTTGAAAACCCGGAAATGGCTCCAAATCGCCTTTTTAAGCGTTTTAAACGCATAGTATGCTTTAAAACTATTTTAAACATATAAGGTTTGATGCCTACTGATATTTTTAGTGAATAATTGTACTCTAATAGTAAGCAAAAGTTTTAAACTCAGATTTCCAATTTTGACCTTTTAAGCTTATGTGAAATTACCAAAATGCCCCTACGGTGCATAGTTTGGTTATAATTGATAAATTTCACATATATGCAATACCCTACTGTTATAACTTATTAAATTAAGTATTTATACTAATTACATCAGACCTGTAACTCAGGTTAATAATTAAACTCTTTTATAACCTTTAAAATGACCAAAATACCCCTACGGGGCGTAAATTGAGTTTAAATCCGTCTTGGGCATAATAGAAGATATCTTACTGATGTCACAACATATTAAAGACATATTAACTTAGGAAACTTGCATATGACTCATTTGGTTACTCGTTACGCACTTTTCGCGTTCGGATCGGCTTATGTAACTAGTTTGCATATATTAGCCGAAACGGGTCAAACCATATCATTATTGTTTCAAAATCCAGAATGTGTTTAGTTTACCCTTATTACACAAGTATACAGGCTTGTCGGGTCTAAACCACATTCTAATCCGGTTCTCGCTTAATCATGCGTTTCGAACCGTATCCTCCTTTAAAACTAACCGGTATAAGCATAGGCTTAATTAAGACCCGTTAGGAATCTAATAGGTTATTAAAAACCTTCGTTCTAGATTTAGGAGCCCAGTAAAAGCTATCTGTACTTGCTGAATTGATATACGGCTGGGATTGAATTTATATTTAGCTCAGGTAAATACTTTTAACTTATTTCCCCTTATACGGGCTTGGGGTACGGTATATAAAATACCGCTTGGTCGGGCATTCGACTTTAATCTTTTGGTGGTTAAATATTATCGAGATGACCCGTTTAAAAATTTTGTTTTGTTTGCTTAACGCCTTTGGGGGGTTAATGACCATGTCCCGGATATCCTTGACATCATTTTACGAAATGGCCACGACCTAAGCACGGGGTGTAGGCGTACACCTGACAGATGCATATGTAAAAACTGGTATCCCACTTAAAGGATTCAACCTTGTGGGTATTATACCTGTGGTGTGTCTTTTAATCTTTAACCCGGCACGAACCGGGCAACGGAACGCATAACAAACATGTAATTCTTTTATAAGTATTATATACAAATAATTATCCCAAGTTATAAAAAGTTTTGTGCTACGTGCATTCAAATCAATTTTCTAAAACATTTTCAAAATGAGTCAGTTAATTGTATTTACCAGTGTAAACTGACGTATTTTCCAAAAAAAACTAAGTGCAGGTACTACACGTAGTAGGCTGGCTACTCCAGGCATCAATAATCAAGTCTCGCAAGCTCTAGATGTTAAATTCTGTTGAACAAAGTTTCTTTTTATCTTTTGATCCGCCTGTGGATCTTTTACAACCGTATTTGTAATACTTGATATTACTCTTTATCGGATTGTAATATATTTATCTTTTGCTTCCGCTGTGCATTTTAATTGTGTTGTTTGACTATGATGATATCAACTACGTCACGATACTCCCCACCGGGCCCACCGGTAATACGTGGAAATATCGGGGTGTTACAGGTTGGTATCAGAGCCAACATTGAGTGAATTAAACACTATCCTTTTGTGTTTAATCTCAATGACACAGTAGCACATTCCTTGACCTTCTGAGTCTAGACTTAACATAGGAATGCTCTCGTCTCTATTCGGAGAACTATCGCCTTCAATTCTATATATTTTAATATGTCGCCAAGCAAGGAAGCCATAATGGAAAGTCTCCCCATTTGAAGCCTAAGGAAGGCCGAGCTTCGTACTGCGACTAGGATTAACGTGCAACCAAGGAGAAAGCATTCAGAAATAAAATGAAGAAGAAACTCCTTTTACTGAAGTTCGTTTCCTCAGTAAGTCCTTATAAGGGCATACTTATCTTCAGTCCCTTCATGGACAACATCATTTCTTTCAAGTCCCGTTCAGGGAAATGTTGTACCTCCTTTAAAATCATTGGAATGCTTTATCAAAACTTCATTTTTATCAATATATATAAATATAATATATGAAATAAATGAAAAGTATCACTCCTCTTAAAAGATCTACCATTATAATAAAATGGCAAAATCTAGAAAGGACAAGACCTAGCCCATATGTCATTTTAAGACAGGGCCAAGATGGTAGTTCCTCAATTAGATTCAGATCCTTGTTAACATCTCAATTTAGGATTGTTCTGCGTTTAATATTAAAAAGAATCTTAAAGGTGAAACCTAGCCTAAATGTCACTGCAGACATGGCTAAGATGGTAAAACCTAACGATTCAAATCCTTGTTAACATCTGAAAGCATATTAACATGTTTGACAAAATGTGATTCGATAAAACCACATAAGTCATTCTTAAAATTGGGTTATTCTAAATTCCCTTATTTATATAATCATCCCTTAAGGATGAAGTGCCTACGGGCTATAATTAACGTCCTCTGAGACTAAAGACAGTCGTAGCCTACAACTCCCTGTCAAGAAAAGGTAATGAACTTTGATTCAAGCCTTAGTGCCTCGATTCTATAAAATCTTGGCTTATAATTTTGTCCTTGTGACTTGGCTTTTTGTGCCATAATTATATTTTAATTAAATTTAGGATGGTTATAATGAAAATCCTGAATAAAATAAATATCATTCCTTCTCTGCCAGTATATATATTAAAAAGAACCTTAAAAGGTATAACCTAGCTTGAATGTCATTAAAGACCTAGCTATTATGGTAAAACCTGTTTAAAAGAAATTCAGATCCTTGTTAACATCTGAAAACATGTTAACACTACTGACAACAGTAATGCGATGAAATCACACTTGTCATCCTTATATTAGGAATTTTCCAAACCCCTTATTTAGCCTAAATGATCAATAGGGATCATGGCTAATAAACGTCGAACATGATGAACACATCAAAACATCCATTGGGATGGATACCTTCGGGCAAAGATGTATGCATGAAAAAGATAGTTTTATTTCATAACTTCTTGTTAAGACAATAAACTATGAAATTTTCTGATCCAAAGGAATCATTGATTATGTTTTAAAATTTCCTAGTGACAAGGCATCTATGCCATAAAAAAGTCCTTTGGAACAAGCCCTTGTGCTATACATAAAATGTTAGTACGACATTGACAGTCGTGACTTATGTCCCCTGTCTAATAAATATGAAGGATTATATTCCATTTAAACGCCAAGGATGGTTTATTTAAAAACCTAGGCAAAACATAATTAAACAAATTAAATACTATCTATTGGCCTATATGGTTTATTTGCATCATGGCTATTTAATCATCAAATTTGACAATTCGCTATATAATTAAACAAATTATTACTACTTGGTTTGTAGCCTTCAAAGCTTCACCATGGCTGACTCCTCTGAAGCTCACAATCGTCCAGTTGATCAGAATGATGATGCAAGACTGAACTTAACAAGCACCGAGTTACAGGCTATGATAGATACAGCCTTAAACAACGCTGTGGGCCATGTGTTGAAGGATCATAAGCGAAAGTGTGATAATACCCCAAATAAAGGTTGTAAAAAGGGTAAAACCGGTTCAAACTATAACCCGTCCAAGCCAAAGGAGGCAAAACCCAAATGTAAAACCTGCAAGAAGAAGCACTTAGGAAAATGCTTCTATGAACAGACCGGGGGATATGGCATTTGTAAAGAAATGGATCACAAGACCCTTGAGTGCAAGGAATTGAAGGACGCCACATGCAATGTGTCACGGCCCCCGACCCGGTTTGACCCGTTTCAGGAGCCGCGGGACAGAAATCCCGTGTATTTATTTAATTGAATTTAACAACGGAAGTTTATTATCAGGATCTTTTTAAAACTGAAATATTTCCTGATTATTTTATTTCACAACGCGGGATAAAACCCCGGTAATTTACAATCATTTGATTTCACGAAGAAATCTTTTATTTTACAAAACATGTTTCTTTATTTTGTCATGAGCCACTTTCTTAAGCTTGTAGTGCTTCACGGCACTTTTCCTGGATCATAACAGATCACCTGAAACATGTTTGAAAAAGGTTTTGTCAGCGAGAAATACTGAGTGAATCATTCTATTTACATAAAATGATGCATAGTTATTAATTACAGCATAAGAGCGATTACAATGGCTTCTATCTTATTTTTATCTGGCGCCGTGTCACAATGGTGACATATCACAATGGTGACGATGGTCATACCACTATTAGGTTAATGAACCTAAATAGTGATGATTATCCCTAGTAGGTCAATGAACCTAACTGGGAGAAAATTAGTAATGTGCACAATACCCCACTAGCCAGTGATTCAAGATATCCACGACTTAGTCCCTGTAATTATAACTTTTGAAAATAATTTGAGGTATTGTAAAATAGTTGATAAAAAGATAATGACTCACATTGCAGATTTATTTTGAGCAGAGCCTAGCCTACTGATTAGCCTTTTTAACCTAAATTTAATAACAGGCACACAATTCTGGGTTAGTAATCAAAACAGCATTTACGATAACTCACGAGATCAAACCCTCACAACGAATGACAAAGTGCGATACTTAAACATCCATCAAATTAACGACGAATGACAAAGCATAAACCCTAATGTGGGCAGCACTTAAACATCCATTGGATAGTTTAATCGATCGGACATTGAATCGTAGCAGCGATCGAGTTATTACCCTGTATTGCAGCGTCGATTAGTGATCCGTGTGTGTTAATTGTGGTAAACAGAGCATAACTCAGTGTATATTTGTAATTTGATCGTCGAACGAACAACAGAATGCAAGTGCCAGGCCCTTCTATTTATACCCAAAATTGGCACCTCCCGCTAGTCGCGGAAGAATTCGTGGTACGTGCCGCGTGTCGCCTGGGATGTCAAAGTAGGGTAGGCCTGCTTCGTCACCTATTTAGCCCTGATGAGTCGACGTTGCATGAAAATTCTATTTCGACAGCATTTTATAAGGATAATCGTTAATAGGGTTTTACCCCCCTTGAGTTTTAGGGGCCCTGATCCTAATTCCAATTGTTCTGAAAATTTTAGGGATTATGCAGAATCACTTGGGTGTCTCAATTAGGGTTTCCTATTGGATAAAATAATAAAATAAATAGGACCTTTAATGAGAGTTGTTACATTCTCCCAACCTTAATAAAAATCTCGTCCTCGAGATTTACTGAAATAATTGAGGATACTTTCGTTTCTTTTCTGATTCCAGTTCCCAAGTGTATTAGGGTCCTATCTTTGAATCCCACTTTTCTTGAACTAACATTAATCGTTTGTGTTTTGAGAAATTTGATTTTTTTTTCTATCTTCTATCCGAAGAGGTTTCTCTACAAATTTTAATTTTTCGTTTACCTTTATATCTTGGAGAGGTACTACCAAAGATTCGTCTGATAGACATTTCTTGAGATTGGATACATGAAATACATCATGTACTCCAGCTAACTCTCCTGGTAATCGTAAACGATAAGCAACTGGTCCTATACGTTGGATCACTGGAAATGGTCCTACGTACCTTGGACTTAGCTTTCCCTTTTTACCGAATCTAACAACTCCTTTCCAAGAAGATACTTTCAATAGCATTTTGTCTCCAACTTGGAATTCTAACGGCTTGCATCTATTATCTGCATAACTCTTCTGGCGATCTCGAGCCGTCTTTAGCCTTTCCTTCGTGATACTGAATATCACAGTCGTAGTCACTTAGGATTTTCATCCATCTCCTTTGCCTCATGTTTAATTCTTTTTGCCCAAATATATATCTTAAACTTTTATGATCTGTATAGATAGTAAATTTACTTCCGTACAGATAATGTCTTCAGATTTTCAGGGCAAAAATTACGGCTCCTAATTCTAAATCATGAGTCGTATAGTTTTCTTCGTGCTTTTTCAATTGCCTTGAAGCATATGCAATTACCTTCTTGTGTTGCATTAGCACACATCCAAATCCTAGTTTTGAAGCATCACAATATACTTCAAAATCTTCAGTTCCTTCTGGTAAGGCTAAGATTGGAGCATTTGTTAATTTATGCTTTAAGATCCTAAAGGCTTCTTCTTGTTTAGGTCTCCATTCAAACTTAACTGTTGTACAGGTTAGCTTAGTTAATGGTACAGCTATCTTGGAAAAATTCTTAATAAACCGTCTATAGTATCCGGCTAAACCTACAAAACTCCTAATTTCCATTGCGGATTGCGGAATCTTCCATTTGGTAATTGCTGCTATCTTAGCAGGATCTACGTGAATACCTTCATGATTCACCATATGACCTAGAAATTGCACTTCTGGCAGCCAAAATTCACACTTCGAGAATTTGGCGTAAAGCTTCTCTTTTCTTAACAAAGTTAAGAGTGCATGCAAGTGCTGACAATGTTCTTCCTGACTTTTTGAATAAATAAGTATATCGTATATGAAGACAATTACAAATTTATCCAAATACGGTTTACAGATCCTATTCATCATGTCCATGAATGCTGCAGGTGCATTCGTTAATCCGAAGGGCATGATTGTAAATTCGTAATGACCATACCTAGTCCTGAAAGCAGTTTTAGGTATGTCTTCCTCTTGTACTTTCAATTGATGATATCCGGAACGTAAGTCGATCTTAGAAAAATATCTATCTCCCTGGAATTGATCGAATAGATCATCAATTCTAGGTAATAGGTATCGATTCTTAATTGTAACCTTATTCAAATTCCTATAATCAATACACATTCTTATCGAACCATCCTTTTTCTTAACAAACAACACTGGTGCCCCCCACGGGAATAAACTAGGTTGTATGAAACCTTTACTTAATAATTCATCTAATTGCTTTTTTAGTTTTAATATTTCTGTGGGTGCTAACTGATAAGGTGCCTTGGCGATCAGTATAGTTCCTGGAATTAGATGAATCCTAATTTCTACCTCCCTATCTGGTGGTAACCCTGGTAACTCTTCTGGGAATACATTTGGGTATTCTGAAACTACAGAAATTTCCTTAAGTTCTTTATCTTTAGTATTAATGATTACTGAAATCATATATACTATTCCTTGCTTTCGTTCATAATTAGCAACTTTCATTACTGATATGAACTTTATGGGTTTACATGGCTTATCTCCTGTAATCATTATTACTTCTCCAGTGGGTGCACAAATTTCCATGGAATTCTTATCACAGATAATTCGAGTATGGTTGTTTACTAACCAATCTATTCTTAACACAACATCGAATTCAACTAATTTCATAGATAATAGGATTGTAGAAAATTTATGACTTAAAAGTTCTATTTCTACGTTTTCCAGAACCTTATTTATTTTAACTGAATTCCCATCTGCCGTTTCTACTGTAGAAATTTGCCTAATGCTGGTTAAAGGTAAGTTAAGAGTTTGGAAAAATGAAGTATTTATAAAACTTTGGTTTGCACCAGAGTCAAATAATACTTTTGTGTAAACGTTGTGAACTAAGAACGTACCAGCTATCACATCTGGAATGAGCTCTGCTTCCTTAGCAGTCAGTTGGAAGGTTCTTACATTCCTTTTTGCTCCTTCTGCAGGTTTGGCTTTATTGTCAGATGGTTTGTTCAGTTTTGGACAATCTGGCCTAAGATGTCCAGCTTCTTCACAGTTGTAGTAGACTGAAAATTTCTTCCTCCTGCAGTCTTCTTCTTGATGCCCCGGAATTTTGCAAAAATTGCAATATCCTTTGCATCTTCCAAAATGCTTCCTTTTGCAAAAATTGCAAAATGGGCTAGTGGAAGATTACCCATTCCCTCCTCTCTTGAAATTGTTATGGTTACCCGGACGGAATCCTTGGGTAATCTTTTGGGCTACTTCCTTCCTTCTATTTTCTTCTCTTGTCCGTACTAGTTCGTCAGTCAGAGTATTGGCTAAATCCACCGCATCATCAATCGTGCGAGGTTTCGCAGCCTTGATGATATTACGGATTTCGGCAATCAATCCCCAAATATAACGAGAAATAAGTACCGGCTCTGACGAAGCCAGGGTTGGTACCACTCGAGCATACTCGAAGAATGTCGAAGTATACCCTCGACAATCTACATCCACCATCCGGTGGGTTAGAAACTTATTTGTCATTTGTTCCTTTTCATACTCGGGACAGAATTTTCTTTCTACAAAGCTCTTAAATTCTTCCCAGTTCATAGCATACGCCATCCTTCTTCCTTTTGCTTGTAACACCGTATTCCACCATTCTAGCGCTCCTTCTTTGAAAAGGTTTGACGCGTACATGACCTGATCATCCTGAGCACATTTACTTATGGCAATTACTGCCTCGGTTTTCTCTAACCAACGCAGTGCCGCAGTCGCTCCTTCATTGCCTGCAAACTTAGTGGGTTTACAAGCAAGAAATTCTTTGTAACTGCAACCAGGCGTTGCAGCTTTCATTTTCTTAGGGAGCGGAGCTTGCCGTGGTTCATTATCGTGATTAATATGATCATTGCCTCCGTTTATGCTATTACTGAAGTTATCTTCAGAAATACGTTTGCTAGGAACGATTTGTTGCGGTTCGATTGGATTTTTAACAGCAGCAACGATTGCTGGAATAGCGTTGGCTATCCCTTGAGCAACTATTGCTGGAATAGCGTTGGCTATCCCTTGAGCAACGATATTTTCTATATCCTGCCTAGTCATATATTGATCCCCCGGTTGTTGCTCAGATTGATTAACCTCATTAACTGGTTCATTATTCGCGTTTTCCATTTGATGATTAATATATATATAATTTATTAGTATTAAATAAATAACAATTACACAAAATAATTATACAGAATTCATAACGCTAATATAGCCAAAACTATCTATTTCTCGATTTCCATTTATATTTAATAGTATGCATCAATACACACTATTATCTTACAGAGTTTTATTTTAGGTTATTTTACAGACTGATTTTTACTATTACTATTACACAATCACAGTTCCACAATCCCCTATCCTTTGTTAGATGATATACTAGTAACGGCGTTCCCTCTCATCGTATTTCCAGGAGATCTGTCCCTCAATCTCTTGGATCCTATTCCCAGTATCCATTAGTTCTTTGCCAAAATGGCGGAGTTCAGCCATATTCCTGTTATTCATTGGTGGATTTGGTAAAGGTTCTGAATTGCACCGAGGAAAAAGCTTATAGGGATAGTTTTGGAACTGTATTTCATTAGTCAACCATTCGTCTATTTGTGAGTGGATTGAAGGGTTTGGAATAGCTGGTTCTAAGTTCATTGGTAGTTGTGTTTCAAGAGAATGAATAAAAACATTTTCATTAACAGGCTTAATAGTATTATAGCTTGCCATTATAAAATCTAGCTCTTCCTGAGATGGTAAACCCTCAATTTGCCTAGAGCTTTCCCCAATTTCCATTTTCTTAGGCTTGGGTTTCTCGAGAGGTAAAGCGTTAAATTCTATAGGTTCTTCTATGTCTGGTATATACCTATTGAAATATCTGGAAACCTCTATTCTTACTGGATAAAGATTTAAATTCTGAAGGGCGTCAGACAAGTCACTCATGCTGTTTAGAAAAATACACAATTGCTAAGTTAAAAATCATAACAAAATTTCATAGAAAACCTTTAAATATTATTTTATATTGGGTAACTACGAAACAACCGAATATGAAAACATACTAGGTTTTATTTCTAAATTTATTTATTTACTGAATAAGGTTTCTAGACTGTAGATAATAAAGGTGCTAAACTTGGGTCAATTTATTTAAGGATTTGCATTAATTACTACATTGGCTAGCATATAAAGATCTGCCCATACTGTACACAATTAGATAATAAAACACATAATCACATAATTGCAATTAATAAAAATTTAAGTATTTTCTAAATACTTAATTGGCTTAAATCAGTGGCTCAATCAGTGGCTCTGATACCACCTTTTTCTGTCACGGCCCCCGACCCGGTTTGACCCGTTTCAGGAGCCGCGGGACAGAAATCCCGTGTATTTATTTAATTGAATTTAACAGCGGAAGTTTATTATCAGGATCTTTTTAAAACTGAAATATTTCCCGATTATTTTATTTCACAACGCGTGATAAAACCCCGGTAATTTACAATCATTTGATTTCACGAAGAAATCTTTTATTTTACAAAACATGTTTCTTTATTTTGTCATGAGCCACTTTCTTAAGCTTGTAGTGCTTCACGGCACTTTTCCTGGATCATAACAGATCACCTGAAACATGTTTGAAAAAGGTTTTGTCAGCGGGAAATACTGAGTGAATCATTCTATTTACATAAAATGATGCATAGTTATTAATTACAGCATAAGAGCGATTACAAGGGCTTCTATCTTATTTTTATCTGGCGCCGTGTCACAATGGTGACATATCACAATGGTGACGATGGTCATACCACTATTAGGTTAATGAACCTAAATAGTGATGATTATCCCTAGTAGGTCAATGAACCTAACTGGGAGA
Source organism: Helianthus tuberosus (assembly GCA_030545235.1). Classification (NCBI taxonomy): domain Eukaryota; kingdom Viridiplantae; phylum Streptophyta; class Magnoliopsida; order Asterales; family Asteraceae; genus Helianthus; species Helianthus tuberosus. The sequence goes on along the minus strand of CM060371.1, from coordinate 148,862,095 downwards.
AAATTAGTAATGTGCACAATACCCCACTAGCCAGTGATTCAAGATATCCACGACTTAGTCCCTGTAATTATAACTTTTGAAAATAATTTGAGGTATTGTAAAATAGTTGATAAAAAGATAATGACTCACATTGCAGATTTATTTTGAGCAGAGCCTAGCCTACTGATTAGCCTTTTTAACCTAAATTTAATAACAGGCACACAATTCTGGGTTAGTAATCAATACAGCATTTACGATAACTCACGAGATCAAACCCTCACAACGAATGACAAAGTGCGATACTTAAACATCCATCGAATTAACGACGAATGACAAAGCATAAACCCTAATGTGGGCAGCACTTAAACATCCATTGGATAGTTTAATCGATCGGACATTGAATCGTAGCAGCGATCGAGTTATTACCCTGTATTGAAGCGTCGATTAGTGATCCGTGTGTGTTAATTGTGGTAAACAGAGCATAACTCAGTGTATATTTGTAATTTGATCGTCGAACGAACAACAGAATGCAAGTGCCAGGCCCTTCTATTTATACCCAAAATTGGCACCTCCTGCTAGTCGCGGAAGAATTCGTGGTACGTGCCGCATGTCGCCTGGGATGTCAAAGTAGGGTAGGCCTGCTTCGTCACCTATCTAGCCCTGATGAGTCGACGTTGCATGAAAATTCTATTTCGACAGCATTTTATAAGGATAATCGTTAATAGGGTTTTACCCCCCCTTGAGTTTTAGGGGCCCTGATCCTAATTCCAATTGTTCTGAAAATTTTAGGGATTATGCAGAATCACTTGGGTGTCTCAATTAGGGTTTCCTATTGGATAAAATAATAAAATAAATAGGACCTTTAATGAGAGTTGTTACACAATGGTTGCGGCGAGAAAGGGCACATAAAGACCCGCTGCCCAAAGAAGGCGACTAAAGGGAAATGCACTTTAGAGTCACAGGCTAGGCCTTGTGGAATTTGTAATAAGAAAGGGCACCGGAATTTGGAGTGCCAAGACATAAACGACGCAACCTGCTATGGTTGCAATGAAATAGGGCACATCAAAACAAATTGCCCAAATAAAACCAAGAAGCCTGGAAAGGCTAGGAAGACCAAAGTTGGAGGCTCTCAAATGGATGCTCAAGAGACTATTCAGGATGACAATGTCACAACAGGTACCTTCTTTATCAATAACGCTCATGCTAGAGTATTATTTGATTCAGGTTCAGATAAGTCTTTCGTAGACAATAGATTTTGTAAATCATTAAATCTGCCTGTTAAAACTCTAAGCGTTAAGTATAAAGTAGAATTAGCTGATGGTACCTCAGAGACTACTTCGGCAATATTAGATGGATGTTTTATATCCATTAGGAATCATTTTTCCGCTGTCCTTGTTTCCATTAAAATAAGAAGGACTCGATATAGTGATAGGAATGATTTGGTCGTCTTAAAAATCAAGCCCATGTTGTGCATGATAAGAAGCAAGTAGTTATCAAGACTCCTTATGGTAAGCCTTTGACAATTCAAGGAGACACTGGGTATGGATTGCCTAAGCACTTGTTGAATATGGTATTTAATACCAAAGATACGAGTATGGAAAACTCAGAAGAGACAAACAACAGTCCCGATGCTGGAGATGCGACAAATGTTAATGGTGCATCCAATGTGAACCTCAATGTTAATGGAGTTAATCTCCAAAACTGTAATTAACGCAGCTATTAGAAAGGCTATCAGAAAAATTCATGAAAAGGTTCAAGAAGCCAAATGCTGATCGCTTTAAAACACATGTCGCTGCTCATGAGAAGAGATGTATTCATACTTCAATTGCAAGAATAAACCAAACAAAATTATATATGGCAAGGAGCCCATTCCTTTTAGGATGTACTTAAAAGTACTTCGTCTCTTGGAAGTCAAGAGACTTCAATAGTAAAAAGGGACCATCGATTACAAGAAATTGTTAGATGAAATAGAAACCATTAGGTATATCAGCGGTAATGCTGGAAAGCACACGGTAAGGTGTGCGTCACAATCATTCGATGGTAATACCCTTGACTAGTGAGGACATTAATGGAGTCCACAAGAAAGATCCCCTTATACATTATGGGATGGTCCAAGCTTTAGGACCTTATTAGAAAAACCTATTATCCACATCACAAAATGGAAAAATATGGAATAAGAATTTTCTGACTCTCGCCATAAAAGTTCTAGACTGTCGACAGTATGTCACAAATTTTAATTCATTGGCTGAGTTAGTGCTCTATTCAATTTACCCAAAATCTAAGCTTAGTGCAAATGATTATTAGTGGTTAGCATCGGCAATAAGAGGGCACATTAAGGTTTCAAAGCCTGCTCATTATAAATCCATTATGGATCTACCTCAGTTACTCACGTTATATAGATTAAGAAATAACCAGTCAAAGCTGAGACTGCCCTTAAAAAAATTTGCCAAAGATTTTGCAGCTAAGTTTAAAAGGATTAAGAATTGAGGTATTTAACCCTCCTGATGAATGATTAGAGGCAATTCACGTTAATATTGACACCAGATAAATCCCTTATTGTGATGTTATTGCTAGGAGATACGTTTGGGTTCAGGTGCTGCTAAGTCTCTCATAAGATCTTAAGCTTAGCAAACTTTTAGAAATTTTCCCGTAGGAACCCCAGATATTAAGACTAAGATAAAACTTACAGGCGAAATCATAAGAACCATTTCTTCTGTTCCTGTCAGAAACCTTCAGTCGTAGAATTTTAGGAGTATCCTCTCTCTAAAAGGAAGTGCGTCAGCATACATAGTTGATATCTCTTTGATCTCTATCGATTGCGAATACCAGGCAGTATGATAAAAGCGCCATATGAGGATTGATGTATCTTAATAAGTTCCATAGATTGCTTCCATGCCTGATCAGTATGGAGGTTTAATGCATGGAACCGCAAGGATATTCTAATGGTCATATGGTACTAAAGTCAACTAATGGTATTCAAAGAAGATATCCAGAATGGAATTGTCCAAGTAAATGTCTCCGATTAAGGAATTCGTGGACTAGTAACATAAACGTGTCACTTAATTGACACAAGCAATGGTGGAAGTACCGGAGCCTGAGATTTGGAAAATCTCTGTAACCTCCTTGAATCTTGATTATCTTCTCCTAAGATTACCTTGTTTACCTCCTGAGAGACCAGTAGAGTTAAGATTTATATCCCATGTAGGGCTGTTTTATTATGAGATCTCCAAGACGGCTAGTACCATCATTGGAAGAATCGAAAACCGGATTAAGTAAGTTTTAAAATAGAGAATTTATATAGCCTAACTCAATATTCTGAGAATTCGGTATAGTTAATTAAAAAAAGACGGTTCATTTTGCTTATGCATTGATTACCGCAACCCTAATCAGGCAATAATTAAGAATTGCCATCAGCTGCCCAGGATCATCGATTTATTCGACTAACGGCAAGAATTAGCTATTCCTTAAGATTGGTTTCAAGCTGTGGTTGGAATAACCATCTGACCTTAAAATAAGATTTTCTATAATAGTTGTTATATAAGTACCAAGGCTGCTCCTTTGGAGACCTTGTATAGAGGGAATGTTAAACAATTATTGTTAGATAAAAGATTGGTAAGTCCAATTATCAGGATTTGAAAGTTGCCTTGGAAAAAACGAATAAGATTAAACCAATCCATGATCATCTGTAAGTTGCCAGTATTGGCAGAAAATCAAGGACTAATGAAAGCCGCGAACCTCCTGAGTTCTTGTTAAGGAATAAGGTTCAACAAAAGGTAACACCCTGGAAGGGTGTGCCAAGTTGTAATTATCAGGTTAGTTAAGCTCTGAATATATAAAGTCATTCGAAGGATTCGAATATATCAATATTAAATAGCTTACAAGCTAAGACCTATTTAAGGAGATTGGTGGAGCTCGCAATGCATTACACACTAATGATTTAAGGACGTGTTCCACCATTAAGTCAAGAGGCATTATCACATAATGATATGCAGACTTATGATATGATGAGCAACCGGTGTCGATTAAGGATCGACAGGTTAAGAAGCTCCAAAAGGATACATGTACCCATTTTAAAGGTCAACTTGGGAGCATGGAAAAGCTCCAAATATACTATAGAAGTTAAGTCCATTATGCGACAAAAAGTGCTTCCAGCATTTAACAAATCTCGAGGTCGAGATTCCTTTTAAGGGGGTGAGGATGTAACACCTCGTAAAATCACGTCCAATGGTGTATTGACACGTGTAACAAACCCTAATGAAGTCAAGTGTTGAATTTAAGGGACTAATTTTTTGAAAAATCAAAAACCTTGATTATGAAAGGACTGGAAGTGTTAGCATACCTAAAATAAGTTTCTGAATAACCTCTCACGATGATTATATTCACAAATGAGCCACTTGTCGATCGAGTGTAGCCGTTTGCGTAATTAATTGAAAGTTTGCGCAATAAAGGGTTAAAAGCGTCAACATGTTAATTCTTACCTATGAGTGACCTTTTAACAAACCGGGAGCTTCATGATATTTAATTATACTATCGGGAATTCCAATTATTGGCCGTCTAAGGTTTTTATGCCTATAAGTAAAGTTACGCGCAACCTTGCAAGTTAGTGGGGCTAAAAGCGTCAATATGTTTAATTATACCTCTGAATGACCTTTTAGCGAACCCGAAGCATTGTGATGTTTAATAATACTTTCAAGAATGCCTAATATGGATTAAATAAGGCTTCAATGCTATTAAACGATGATATGCGCAAGTTTGCGCATTAGAGGGACTATTTGCGTCAAACTGCAAAAGTATGTCGATTCATATGTTATCGGACCTTCTGGAATATGATCGTAAGTTAAACATGCCCTAAATATACTTTACATAGCTTAGATATAGGCTTAGAGGTGTTTGGTGCACAAAAATAAACTTTTAAGTCATGCAGGGACTAAAAGTGTCAAAAAGAGCACAAGTTTGCACTTTCGCGCATATCTCACGTTCTGTATATACCCGGGCACCCAAAAATTTATGTAAGCACTAAAATATTTTATTTTAGTGTTTGGCTTGATAAAATTCCATTCGTCGCGTGATTTGGATCGTTTTTCGCGTCTGTTCGTGTTTCATCGTAATTAGCCGAACGACGCGACCGTACAACCAAACGAACCGACATCCGACATATTTTTGAGAATGTTTCATGTTCCCTATGTTTAGGCATCATAGTAGAGCCTTAAATTTGGTTTAACGGGCCTTCGATGTGTCAGAAATGGCATTTGGAAGTACAGGGGCCAAAACTGTCAACAAATGAAAGTGTGCATGTGCTGTACTGGTCCTTACGGACCGTATGCACTGACCCTTACAGTCCGTAAGCATGTGCCAGCATCAGAAACTTCACAGCTGCCTGTTCTAGCCGGTTACACCGCCTCATTTTGCCATTTCTTGATTCTAGGGACTTGTTTAATGAGTTAGAAGGACCTACGGACACTTGGAATGATCCCATAACATCCATAGACTTTGTTTGGCATGATCTTGTTGGATTAAAGTCCCTATATAAGAAATTCTTTGATGCACCATTTGATCACATTCACTTGCAACTTCACAACTTCACTTCTGGAGTATTTTGGAGCTCAAGCACCTTTCCTAGGAGTCACTAGTCGTACTTAGGACTATTGTAAGTATTCTTAACCTTCCCTAATTCAGTTTTGATTAGTTTATTAGCTTAAAGTCAAACTGTCGTAATTAAGATTTGACTTCGTTATTAATCTTAATTTGTCCAGTCAAATTACAAATTGAAAGTACCTATGAGTTGGCAATTATGTGGGCAATAAACCCTTAAAAGGGCACCCTCTGATTCTCACTCTAAGTAGGTCAATTGTCGGGTCAAACTTGATCTTAAAAAGTCAACATGAAGCAATTTTGCAAATAAACACATAATTAGCAATGTAGAAGCTATGCAACCTGTTTTTTCATTGATATAACTTGGTAATTAATGTAAGAACATGTCTAAACATGTTCAACTCAACAATTTTCAGTTTAGGCTCGGTTCGGGATCGAAAGTCGCATAGTTTGACTCCTGCTTTGACTTTCAGTTCTGACCCATTTGAGCATGGTTTAGAAATGCCTTAGAGCCTTATTAGGACCAAGTTTCATATAAGTATAACCCTCTGTGATTATACTTTTGGGCTCGTCGATTGTCCGATTCATATGCACGTTTCCTTTAAATGCCTAATGTTGACCAATATGCCCATTTGACCTTAAAACGAGAATTTTGGAAATGTGAGAGGATAATAACCTTAGTTACTGATTTATAAACTTATACCTAAAATTTGACATCAGTTTGAGGTCTAGAATAGAAGTTATGCTCGTTATCGTAAATGAAAAGCTTTTTAGTAATTAAACGGCATAATTAGCGTATAGCCTATCTAAACCCAATCTTTGATACCAAAGTTTTTACCCAATGACATAATATAATATTTTGGGATTTTTGAAGATTTTTATTTATTTTAAGGCTGAGCATAACATAGAGTTCTAAGCTTAATTCGGTATTGCCGGTTTTGCCCTTTCGGGCTATAAAATGAGTTTTACAAATCCTTTTGGCCCCAAACCTTTTTCTACTAATCTAATATGATAAATAAAATATTTTGAGCCTTCTGGAATAATAAAAATATCAGATCTTCTTTGAAAACCCGGAAATGGCTCCAAATCGCATTTTTAAGCGTTTTAAACGCATAGTATGCATTAAAACTATTTTAAACATATAAGGTTTGATGCCTACTGATATTTTTAGTGAATAATTGTACTCTAACAGTAAGAAAAAGTTTTAAACTCAGATTTCCAATTTTGACCTTTTAAGCTTATGTGAAATTACCAAAATGCCCCTACGGTGCATAGTTTGGTTATAATTGATAAATTTCACATATATGCAATACCCTACTGTTATAACTTATTAAATTAAGTATTTATACTAATTATATCAGACCTGTAACTCAGGTTAATAATTAAACTCTTTTATAACCTTTAAAATGACCAAAATACCCCTACGGGGCGTAAATTGAGTTTAAATCCGTCTTGGGCATAATAGAAGATATCTTACTGATGTCACAATATATTAAAGGCATATTAACTTAGGAAACTTTCATATGACTCATTTGGTTACTCGTTACGCACTTTTCGCGTTCGGATCGGCTTATGTAATTAGTTTGCATATATTAGCCGAAACGGGTCAAACCATATCATTATTGTTTCAAAATCCAGAATGTGTTTAGTTTACCCTTATTACACAAGTATACAGGCTTGTCGGGTCTAAACCACATTCTAATCCGGTTCTCGCTTAATCATGCGTTTCGAACCGTATCCTCATTTAAAACTAACCGGTATAAGCATAGGCTTAATTAAGACCCGTTAGGAATCTAATAGGTTATTAAAAACCTTCGTTCCAGATTTAGGAGCCCAGTAAAAGCTATTTGTACTTGCTGAATTGATATACGGCTGGGATTGAATTTATATTTAGCTAAGGTAAATACTTTTAACTTATTTCCCCTTATACGGGCTTGGGGTACGGTATATAAAATACCGTTTGGTCGGGCATTCGACTTTAATCGTTTGGTGGTTAAATATTATCGAGATGACCCGTTTAAAAATTTTGTTTTGTTTGCTTAACGCCTTTGGGGGGTTAATGACCATGTCCCAGATATCCTTGACATCATTTTACGAAATGGCCACGACCTAAGCACTGGGTGTAGGCGTACACCTGACAGATGCATATGTAAAAACTGGTATCCCACTTAAAGGATTCAACCTTGTGGGCATTATGCCTGTGGTGTGTCTTTTAATCTTTAACCCGGCACGAACCGGGCAACTGAATGCATAACAAACATATAATTCTTTTACAAGTATTATATACAAATAATTATCCCAAGTTATAAAAAGTTTTGTGCTACGTGCATTCAAATCAATTTTCTAAAACATTTTCAAAATGAGTCAGTTAATTGTATTTACCAGTGTAAACTGACGTATTTTCCAAAAAAAGGCTAAGTGCAGGTACTACACGTAATAGGCTGGCTACTCTAGGCATCAATAATCAAGTCTCGCAAGCTCTAGATGTTAAAGTCTGTTGAACAAAGTTTCGTTTTATCTTTTGATCCGCCTGTGGATCTTTTACAACCGTATTTGTAATACTTGATATTACTCTTTATCGGATTGTAATATATTTATCTTTTGCTTCCGCTGTGCATTTTAGTTGTGTTGTTTGACTATGATGATATCAACTACGTCACGATACTCCCCACCGGGCCCACCGGTAATATGTGGAAATATCGGGGTGTGACACATTTCGTGCTTGATTTTTTCAAAATTCTGCCTGAGGAACTTCTCTGTTCGTCCTTTGTTCGTTTTTTATGAGGAAATCCTGAGTTTGATGTTATCGATTTAACTAATGGTCAAATATAATATTTTTGGTTCCGTTTTGATTGTATAAAGTGAATAAATCAGAAATTACTAGATTATGATTACGATTTTAGGGATTGATCAAAAGTTTGATCAATCCTTGATGGTAGGATTGGATCATGATTTTTTGGCCGAAAAATAGGGACATCGATGTAGATGGCTCTGATGCCAACAAAGGATTCTAAATATAATATTCAATAGTAATTCACAGGATATAAACTTTAAACTATATAAACTTGCTTTCTTAGAAAAACGAACAGAGGGAATCGTGAATGTTTATTTGTTTTTCAACATATATGTGATTGCGCAGCCGTTTAACGGGGCATTTGCAGCCGTAAACGGGCCTTTAAACGGCAACGATTTCGCTACGGTTTGTGGCTACGTTTGCATCCGTTTAAAGGCCCGTTTATGGCTGCAAACGCAGAGGCAAACGGCTGCGAAATCGCTGCCGTTTGCGGCTGCGTTTGCAACCGTGAAATCGCTGCCGTTTACGGCTACGAATGCGCCGTTAAACGGTTGCGAAATCTCTTCCGTGTACGGCTGCGTTTGCAGCCGTAAACGGGCCTTTAAACGGCTGCAAACGTAGCTGCAAATGGCTGCGAAATCGCTGCCGTTTGCAGCCGTTTAAAGGCCCGTTTACGGCAATTTTGCAGTCATTTGACGGCTGCGAAACGGGCCTTTAAACGGCTGCAAATTCACCGTAAACGGGCCTTTTAACGACGATCTTAGTTTTGACGCTCATTAGGGGACCTACGCGCCTTACGGTTCAACTTCGAAATAATAAAGTTATTATTTTTTAAAACAGAAAACTGTTTTTCTGTATTTTTTTATAAAAACTGTATTATGTTTTTTATAAAAACTGTTTTTTTTTTTGTTAAAAAAAACAGTTTTCGAAATCCGTGACGAGTCAAAAATATATAATCTTTTTATTATTTCGTCGACGTCGTCCGTTACGAGCGTAGGTTCGTTACACGCGTCGAAATCCGTAATGAGTCAAAAATATATTGTATTTTTATTATTTAGCCGACGTCGTCCGTTACGAGCATAGGTGTCACAACCCCCGTCCCCTAACAACCCAGGAACGGGCGGCCGCGGCCAGTTTCGGTGGTATCGGTATTTATCATTTTGGCAGCGAAAATTTCATCAGGACCGTAGTTAGGAAATATTTTATCAGAGTAAAATACCACGCTGTTATAATATTAAACACATGGGAAATTCCCAAGTTTCAAGTACACACATTTTCATAGGGATAAACCCTATTTTATTTAAATAAAACATCTCTTTATTTTAGGTAACTTTATAGCCACTTTTTCAGGACTTCAGTGTTGTCCAGCTGGCTTCTAATTGGCTTTCACATTTTGTTACCTGAAATGCGTTTAAAAAATTTTGTCAGTGGGAAATACTGGTGAATAAATCTCAGTTTAATCAAGTTAAGTAAAACCATTGTACAGTATTGAGGGCGGTCGCACAATTATATTTGTTTCCATCTACTTTAATTACCACCCACGGTACTGTCAACCCGACTTGTGGTCATGTTACCTCACAATGTAGTAACAAATTTTGTATACAAAACCCCAACATATCGACGATAATTGTAGAATACAAATACTCAATCACTGTTTAATATAATGATAATCATATGAGGTTTTGTAAAAACAATTTGTAAAAAGGAGATTACTCACATTGCTGTCTTAGGGTTTTGCTTAAGGATTTCCTGGTGATTATCTATTAAATACACAAATGCACACGCGTTAGTCTAATAACCCAATATTTACATTAGTAATACCCTCCCCGAGACGGTATCCCAACGACTACGTCGGGCAGAACCACGACAGCCGTTACGGAACCCTAGATCAATCGGGCAGCGTATCTAATACGTAACCGGGGTTATGATACTTACAACGGGGCAGAACTTCGTTAATTGGGGGGTATTATACCCGAAAATTACTTCTACACTTATGAAATTCGAGAGAGAGAAAGAAAGTTGAACGATTTGGGACTGAAGCCGATCCCACCTATTTATAGTGCTGGTTTCGCAGTTCCTCGCGGCCCGCGAAGACTCAAAGGTCTTCTTACGCGGCCCGCGACATAGGTTTGTAGGGCCTAGCTATGCCGGTCATCACTTATAGGCTCGACACGCTTGTGACACGTGGCAGCTCCGGGCTATGCCTCTTGTCCTATCGCTCGCGGCCCGTGTAAGACCAAGCTTAGGTCTTCGCGGCCCGCCACAGCCATTAAAAATTTGATTTTTAATTTAATTTAACAAAATAAAGGTATTCGGGGCCAGTTTGCGTATACGGGGTGTATTTTAGGACATATTGGGGTACTCTAAATATTTTTAGGGTGTCGGATTGTTTAGGAGGGTTATTATAGTAGGTCCGTTACGCGCGTCGAAATCCGTAACGAGTCAAAAATATATTGTTTTTTTATTATTTAGTCGATGTCGTCTGATTATTATTTACTGACTGGTTTCCTTTTGTGCAGGTATTTTCACAAGATGATATCCACTTCCATCACCGCTCAAAACAAGAGCCGGGAGTGGTGTACGAGCAGTGACGTGTTTTTCTTATATCGTCTCTTGTACAAGAGGTCGTGCGCTCTCGCACCCGGGTTGGCCCAGTACTTCGCCTCCGCGGATCATCCACAGGAACGCGGATTATTATACGGCGGCGCCTACGTCACTGTGATAGCCCTTTCATTGGGCTATCACCCGAAGATTGACCCGCGTGTAGGCAAGGCGATACAGCCGAAGCGGATGGGGGCGAACACGATATCAGGAATGCACGTTACCAAAAAATTCCCATGCGAGAAGCGGTTTAAGGGTGCGGACGGCCAGCCTTATGCGCCTACGCAGCTGCAGGCACAGTTCGAGCTGGTATATCCCCTGCGCGATCCGGAGGTGCCGGAGCATGAGCCGGACATGTACATTCCAAAGCCACCACAGCCGCGTGGACCACCCAGGGCGCCTTAGTTCCCATGACATGTTGGGCCCGGTCCTGCCCCTTCATATCAATGGCTACGTCGCGACGTTGACAGGCTGACGTATGTGGTGGAGTAGATGGTTGTAGAGCTGCAGGGGCTTTCACAGCGTGAGGGGTTACCTCCACGACACTTCGTTCCGCCTGCGGAATGGCATCAGCAGCAGGATCCGCTGCCATAGTATTTTATCTTTGTTATGTATTTAGTATTGGAACCGTATACACGTCTATCAAACTTATGCTTATATTGTATATCTTTTGTGACGTGACTACCCTTAGTATTTCGTCATATTATAACTTTTGTTTGTATGTATAAACTTATGCGTATATTGTATATATTATATTCAGTCATATTATATCTTTTGTTTGTATGTACAAACTTATAACACTATCGGTTTAACGTTAACAATATAATATATTCGAACCGTATATACGTCTATCAAAAAATTTTAACGGTATATAATATTATCGGTATAACGTTAACGGTTATATATTTTAAGCGATTTAACGTTGAAACCGGGTGAGAATTTATACCACAAATACACCAAATGACCAAAAAAATCTGAAAGGTTATATACGCTGCGTATAGCTCTATACGCATCGTATATAAACTTTGTGAAAAATTGATGCCTCAAACCTACCAAAATGACCCAAAAATTCTAATGGTTTATATACACTGCATATAGCTCTATACGCAGCGTATATAAACCCTTGTTTTCTGTGCAATGATTGCTGATAAGGCTCTGAAATCCATGGTTTATATACGCTGCGTATAAAGCTATACGTAGCGTATAGATGTAACCCTCTATGTTGCATATAGCTCTATACGCAGCGTAGGTAAAGATAGGGTTTGTTAGGGTTTGGTGTGCCAATATGCACACCCATTATTAAACTTGAGTAGCTATATGAAATATATATATATTAAAGATATAGGGTGTAATAGAAAATAAAATAAAAACTTAAGAGAAAGTAAAAAAATCACAAAACACAAACTAAAGGTTAGTGTAGCTAACCTTTCAAGAATTGTTATATATAAAGGGTAAATTAAACTTTTCGTCCTTTATGTTTGTACCGGATAACAACGGATAGCCTTTAATTTTAATAATTACAGTCACAATCCTTTATTTGCAAAATCTGTTACACTCTATGTCCTTTAGTATTAACCAAGTTAAAATTTTCAGTTAAGTTTATTCAATTAAGGGTATTTTGGTCAATTTATATTTTTATTTAAATGTTTAATAAATAAAACCAAAAACATTACATATACACCTCATCTCCCCCAATTTCATAACCCCAAAACCCTAACCACCACATCTTGCCATCACTACCTGGCTGCGGCCACCACCACCTAATTACCCTTGCCCTATTTCTAATAGATACAATCAGTAATCAAACGGTCAAACTTGCATTCCCTTCCATTCCCTGCTGCAAACAACCAGACGCCATTTTTCCCCTTCTTACGACCATCGCTTCCCTGTTTCTCCTTCCCCAAAACCAATGGTCGTTGCAACACCTCATGCCCTACACAGGAATTCGTTAGTTTTCTGGTTGTGAAGTGGCGACGGAGGGAGTGGGTGAGCTGGAGTGGAGCTCCGACGATGGCGATGGTGGTGGAGAGCGATGAGGATGGCGATTGACGGCCGGAGATGATGAATGACTGACAGCGGGTGGTAATCAGTTGGTGGTTTCGGAGATGAAGACCTTATAGGGTTGGAAGTAACGATGTGGATATGTGACTTGTGATTTGGGGTTTCAAAGGAAAGAAGATGGTTAACTGTAGTAGCAGTTGTAACCGGAAAAGGAAAACGGAGGTCAGTTGGAGTTGTTGCGGTGACCGGAGAAGGAGACGATTAGCAACAGTGTTAATTTTATGCATTCTGCTTCATCTCAGAATTTGGTTAATTGTGATCCAAAAGAACGATGACCGTGAAAAGATTTTAAAACCATATTGCAACTATATTTAGGGCATGTTAGGCTAAGCTTATTTAACCTAAAAAGGATTTTTTTTTTTGTGCAAAGTATTTATTGAGTTATTACTTATTGAAAAGGAGTTTTTTAAAAAGTGTTTGGATTAGCTTATAGTGGGAAAAGCTAGTAAGTCAATAAGTTGTTTTTTAAAAAGTGTTTGGCTTAGCTTATTGATGTAAAATGACTAAAAGGGCTCAAAAAGTTATAAGTTGCTTAAAAAGTCACACAATCCTAACTTCTCAAAAATGACTTTTTCTTCTTTACAAAAAGTAATTTTGAAAAGTCCTTTTAGATTTGCAAAACACAAAATCTCCTTATTAGCTTTTTGAAAAAGCTAATAAGTCAATAAGTTGGTTCAAAAAGCTTAGCCAAACATCCCCTTAGTTCTGCTTCATCATACTATGGTGACTGTGAAAAAGATTCTGCTTCATCTTATTCTTTTTTCTAATCAATTAGTTCTAATATTTATTATGAAATTCAAATGTTGTTTTTTGCAACCATATACTACAGATAAAGAAAAACTATCGTATTTAATTTATATATTTTTACAATGTTGATGGCGGCAGGATGTGGTGGTGGTGGTGGTGGTGATGGTGGCGGCAGGATGAAGTGGTGGTGGTTAGGGTTTTGGGATTATGAAATTGGGGAAGATGAGGTGTATATGCAATGTTTTTGGTTTTATTTATTGAACATTTAAATAAAATATGAATTGACCAACATACCCTTAATTGAATAAACTTAACTGAAAATTTTTACCTGGTTAATACTAAAGAACGTAGAGTGTAACGAGTTTTGAAAATAGATGATTGTGACTGTAATTATTGAAATTAAAGACTATCTGTTGCAATGCGGTACAAACATAAAGGAAGAAAAGTGTAATTTACCTATATACCAACAGTGCGTTTACACTTTTAGCACATTTAGTGTAATTATATTTTTAGTATATTAATAGTAAAAGATGTGAGCTATCGGGTCATGAATAGTAAAGGCTCCTTCAATAACGGCCCATCATGTGGCACGCTAAGTTTATTTATTTATATTTTTGTGGCTATTTTGTCTAGTTTATATATAATTGGTTTCGGATTAGTAACAAAACAAAACTGGCATTTTGGACGGGAGGTCAAAAGCTAGATATGGAAATTTGAAGATGCCATTTAACTCGTCAAAATGCCATCAATTTGTTTTTTGAAAACTACAATAATTGAAGCAGGCATCCAAAAGACAAAATGAATGACATAACACACACACATTCGGTTCAACTCCCTTTACTTTCTTTTTTATTTTTTTAGATTTAGATTTAAATTAGCTTCTTTGTTCATATACGGGTCGAACATAACTGCGAAGTGATTATTTTCTTTACATTTCCATATAAAATTTTTTATTCAAAATCAATAAGCGAATAGACTGTTGGGATTTTATATATTATTTTAACATAGATACATTTTTAACATATTTTCTTTTTGTGGCGGTGCATAGAGGAACCTTATTCTCCTGTCAACGTTAGTATTGCTTTTTGGCACGCGGGCTTAGGAATGGCAATCAAACCCGACCCAAAAACTCAAACCCGATGGGTTTAGGTCGGGTAATCATGTATAAGAGGGAGTTTTAGTTTTTTTCACGGGTTTAAGATTTGTCATCTAGCACATCAAAGTCTATGAACTTTTTATTCAAAGACCATAAACCTATCTTTCACTTTCTTTTTGAGTTCACCATAATTAAGTTTTTCATTGATAAAAAAACCAACAACAATTAATTAGGTGCATAATAATGTTCCATTCCGTCTTATGTTGATTTCTTTAAGGGTATGCTCATCAAAAAACAAGAAGTTTTGTGTTTCTAATGAAATATCATTCATAGGATATGTAACACATCCAATTCACGGCAAAACTAAAGGTTCTACATGTTCAAGATAACACTCCTAGTATTGGAAGAAACGTTATACGAGAACTGTTGGTTGTTTTGGAGCCGGGGGTCTCTCAGGAAGCAACCTCTCTATTCTTGGATAGAGGGAAGGTTTGCCTACATCCCACCTCCCCTAAACACTACCAATAGTTCTGCTATTTGTGGGATTTACTGGGTATGGTTATTGTTGTTGTTGTTGTTGTTATACGAGAACTGTTCAACTAACATGACTTTAGCAAACTAGAACCATTCAATCAATTAAGTTCGTCAATGAGTTGACAAAACATTTTTCTAAAGGTAGCCAAAGATCTAAACAAATGAAAAAACTTACAAATAACAATAAAAAGTTGAAAAATGTTTACAACTCTAATGTCAAAACAAGAAATCTGAATAATTTATTTCTCAAGAACTTGCCTCACTCAAGCGCCGCACGCGTACGAGTATTTATATTATATCTTTTAACCAATATATTGACTCTTTAGAAATTCCATTCAGTTAACAATGAAAATTTGAAGTTTAAAACGATCCAATCAAAGTTGATTGATTTGGTTCAGATTTTGAATTACCAAAACAACTGATTGATAACATTAAACTTAACCATTCAAACAAGCATCGTTAACATCTGTACATGCCCAAGAACAAATGCCCTTATTCCTTAAATTGCATACGCACCCACAAATAAAGGATAGAGCATATCTCATGGTTTTCAACGGTTCTTAATCAAACACGCTTTATAAGATGACTTAACGGTACCCCCCCCCCCCCCCCCCCCCCAAAAAAAAAAAAAAAAAAACTAAACGTGCTTTATAGGATGGCTAAATTGTACCCCCTTAATTAAACGCACTGTATAAGATGATTAAGCTGTCGCCCCTTTATGAAAACATCAAATCAAGAGGTTTTTTTTTGTCTTTTAATATAACTCACAAACCACTTTACCAAACATACAAATATATCATATTAAAGAAACTGAAAGTATATAAACAATAACATCAAAGGATGACACTCACTATTCATTACTATTCATTAGCTTTGTTTTTTAATATATATATAATAAGAGAATATTACTGATATGACAAGTTAAATGAAGAACACACATTTTTCCTAATAAGCAAAGGAAGGACTGTGTAAAAATCAATTCAACAGTCAAGATTAATCCGACCAATTTTTCGTAATTAATTGGATGTTACTAATGGCTACAAGGATTACAAGATAAAATTTGCTTCCTTTGTTGACATTTTTGGTGTAGATCCGCTTACTCCCACTTTTTGACTAATGGGTGGTAAAAAAAGCCTGTTATAATTCACTGCATTGTTTTTTAAACAATATTATACCATATAATCAAGAATTTTAAAGTATAGTATTGTTGTATTATTTTTAAAATGCGCCGTTTGATAAATGGCGCGAACAAACTACAAACCCATTTACATGGACAACGCATATACCAGAATTTTGATTACGCAGCGGGTATACTCCATTTACATGTTGCGGATGCAAGGAGTGACAAGGAATACTGATCTAGAGGCAAAAAGCACTGTCACAACTCACAATGTTAGGGTTGGTCAATGTTGGACAAAGCAAAGGTGACAACTTTGACCCCTTTACATAAAATTGGGCATTTTAGGGTTGCTATGCATCCCCAACTTGGCAACTTGTCAAACGTATGCTTTTATACAGGGTAAAAGAAGCAAGTTAAAAGTCTTCCAAAGCACTCTCAACGGCTTAAATCCACCTAAATCGCTATGCAGTTAATATCGGTGATATATCAGTCATATCGGTCCCTTAGTAAAATATCGGTGACAAATATCGGTCAAAATATCGGTACCGATATTATCGGCGATATTGACCGATACTTGCCCGATATAACCGATATACCACCGATATTTGACCGATATAACCAATATATCACCGATATTTGACCGATATATCACTGAATTGTTGGTGTTAAATTGCTATATATATAAATTCTGCATTATATTAAAATTACCGATATCCCACCAATATCTCATCGAGATAACCTATATTTCAAATATCGGTCCTTGACCGATATCCGATATTTTACCGCATTAACTGCATAGCTAAATCGTTTTGTTAACAAATTCTAGATTACTATATAGCAATATTGTTTTTGAAACCTTATTTCATAACTTACAAAATTCAAGAGAAAAAAATGTTTTGATGCATCTAGTTGCACCCATAATCAAAAATGATCTTGTTTTGACCCGAGCTCATTTTAATAGGTTTCTTGACCCGCTTAGCAGATATAGTCAGATTTGCCATCAAACGCGTTACCAAAAAAATGTAATTAAGAATATATACATAGTTAATTAACATCTTGAAAAACTAAAGGAAGTGAGAGAGACACCATCTCAAATCTCCCATTTTCCCAACTTTTGGTCGTATCAACTCGAACTTCAAACTTTAAAGGGCTATTCTTACCTGGTTGCAGCAATGATTTCAGTAGAATTAACCAAAGTGCGTAAAAGTTTAGACCTGGCCCACATTGGGCTTCTGCCCCTTTGTTTATCGGCTGACCGCGTGCTTGCTTTCGGTAGCTGGAGTGAACACTCTCCGCTTTGATGTTTCCAAACAAGATTTCAGCAGCCTTGTTTTTTATGACAACAGGAATGTATGTCGAGTCATCCCATACATATAACTGCATATCAAGATCGATAGAATACTTTAGATACATACAGATAAATGTAAACTTGTTTACATATTATTATTATTATTATTATATTTTATATTAACTTCCTATAAATTAGATTAACAATTTTATATATATATATATACACTACAATTACCAACTTTGCGTGAATAGTGACTTGAGTTTTGTTTTTGTCTTTTTTGTGTTTTTTATACTTTTACCCCTCAACTTTACACTTACAACCCCTTAACTTTCTAAAAACTTTGTAATCGAGTTTTACGTGTTTATTTTTATGCACATGTGTTTTAGACGTAAAATTTTTATGTACATGTGTTTTCCAACTTTTATGTACGTTTTCACTTGTTCTACGTTTTGACGTAAAAAATTTCGGAACACCGCGGCAACGCGCAGAGCAATTTACTAGTTTGATATATTTATCAATTATAAAATTCAAAACAACATAAAAATGTCCCACCCGACATGTTTTGAACAATACGAAATATGACCCATTTTGACCAGCCCGCTTTTTACCACCTCTACAAACATTTATCAAACCACAACTAAAATCCCGATTATGTGTTAAACATCGTCGAAAAGGCTACGTTTCAGATAAACCGTCCTTTATAAGAAAGTAGACATACCAGGAAAGGTCTATATATCAAACCTACAACATGAAGACGATTTAAACTTTTTTGACAATAGAGAGGAACAGTTTTTTGTTCAATTCTCGATCTGGATCCACAAATACAAACTACAGTTTAGTATTATCATAAGCATATAACAAAAACAAACAATAAAGCAAAGCTTTATGCATACCCAAATTCAGAATTTAAAGGAGCACCACATAACTGACAGCCAGTACATACGAGATCTTCAGCAAGGTTTCCATACGCAGATGAGCATATTCTACTTCTGATAAACATTCTTTCCTCTTCAATATCGGGAAGATGCATAGGCAGAAACATTTCACCAACAGAGGCGAAAAACGATGCATTGCATGAATCATTTAGATTAGATATTTCCAGTATAGATAAACAATCCTTATGCTGCATCTCCTCGGGAAATTTCCAGTTTGCTGAAATTTGATTCCTCTGCACGAAAAGTTAAAACAAACTTTATTTCAAATTAACTTTGAATCAAGCACAGCTAATGCAATGAGCTACACAAGCCCTAATTATAATTATAATAGTAAGGAAAGGATCAAATACAAAACAATCTTAACCTAGGAAGTGTAGGAAACCGGGCCAAACGAACTCCAATTGACCTCATTCCAGCGGCGTTGGAACCGACTCGTCGAACCCTATTCAATTATATATAAGGTTTAGAGTTTAACTTTTAAGGTTTAGCGTTAGATTTTAGCTTTAGGTTTTAGCATTAGTATTTAGGGTTTAGGGTTAGTGTTTATGGTTTAGAATTAGGGTTTAGGGTTTCTGGTTAGGGTTCGACGAGCTGGTTCTAACGCCGCTAGAATGAGCTCAATCGGAGTTCGTTTGACCCGGTTTCCTACATTTCCTAGGTTAAGAACATTTTATATAACAATAAAAATAATCCTCTCCGCAATGCATGTATTAAACCTGTTTACCTATAGTGCAAGGTCATAAGTTCAAGTCTCATCTTCTCAACACCTCGGGAGAAATTAATAATAAATATGCGGGAACAAGCAGAAGGCGCGAAGTGAATATTCACAGACGATACCTTAAAGTTGTGTGATACACGCTTAAAAAGAATAGGTTCCACACGCAGCACCCATGTGATAACTTTCTTAAGCTTTTCCTTTGATGCAATTCCAATATGCTGAACCTTCATCAAGTTGTTTACACCTATACAAAAAACAGAGTAAAAGCCCAGTTTAGCAAGCTCCAGCACCAATTTAATCAACTACGTTATATGATTGCATACTATAATTCGATATATTACAGCACTCCTGGCGAAAAAGAGATGCACATGTTATTGTTCAATAGTTGGAATTACAACTATATTTATAACAGATGGAAACCTTGGTTCTGCCTGAAACAAACTAAACTAAAAGACCAGAATGGTCTAACTGAATATAATTAAAAACCATATGCTAAATGTTTTAAATCCTAAATCCCAATTAACAGCGACAATCTATGATTATACAATTTCTAACAACTGACATGTAACTAAACACGTATAAGACACTATACTAGAATTATTCATTCCTTTTCTTAAGAACGTCCACCGTAATCTTCTTTGTAGATGTAGCATTAGATGTCATAAGCTAATTACTTGGTACAAGGATTGGTAATATGTACTGAGAAAGAATACTTTCAAGAAACAAAATTTATTTTTAGTTAAAATACAAAAATAGAACCCTGAGGTACAAGAAAGGAAAAAAGGAAGAGTGAAAACCTTCAGAACGTATTGACTCGTAACTGTCAATCAAGCATTTTATGGAAGACTGCTGAACTGTTCTCGCCTCAACGGCATCACCAAATCGTGTCACTTTGACATCTGTAAGGCAAAAGACATGAAGTAAATAACCCCATTCAGCAATTTTTTACTAAAAGTTGACGGTTTTCATATATTTGCCTAGCATATAATGAGGACCAACTCAATTCCACTTTCCATATCAACATGTATAACAAAAGAGACCTCGTTTTAAGCTCTTATTTCCACAAGGATAACATTCTGAGACCTAAGACCATGTGTAGTGGAAGACACCCCACCCTTGGGCGTTTTGCGCCATGTGGCCGTCCAGTCAGCAATGGGGCATCATGGGGCGTTTTTTTAAAATGGGTGTAGTGGGGATATGGGCATTATGGGGCATTATGTTAAAAGGGGTGTAAAAAATTAAATAAAAAAAACCACCAAAAAAATGTTATTGGACACAGATTGGAAGGTGTGTGGTGATTGGCCCAGAAAATTGAACAAAGGCGTGGATTTAAGAACGCCCGGACCAAAAATTTGAAAAAAGCGCCCAAGGGGGCGGTATATGGGGCGTTTGGGGGCGTTGTTGGGGTAAAAAACGCCCAAATTCTTGACCACTATGGGTGGTCTAATAATTCAAAGAAGGAAAATAGTTAAAGAGTGTTACGATAAAACTTAAATAATGAAAGATGGAAAATAAGAGCTTTAAGTTAGAATGTGTAGCAAATAAATTGGGACATACTCTCTAAAGGATAACACTCACAGAAAAAAAAATGGAAGCAGAAAAGGTATCCACATGATTTACATATCAACCTCAAAGAGTAATAAAAAATGCATAACCTTTTAACAACGGAGTATGTAGTTGTCTATTTTCAAGATGTTTATTGCAACTTGATAATCCAAAATAAAAATTAGATAACCAGTTGACTGATGATACTCAGGTATTACGACATTCAACTCAACAATCAGCTTTCTTACAGCAACTACTCAATAGATAAGTAAAGTAATTTTATTTTGAACAAGTCTCAAGGTTTGCTTATAACCAAGCCCTTACCTTATTCTCCAAACCAAATTAAACAACCAATAATGTTAGCATTAGAGACACAAAAACTGAAGACCACTTGCCATTTTCAACAAGAACGGAGTACCCTTGGGACATGGCTTGATGCCACTAGGGATATTGTTGGCAATGGTAAACGAGATTGGCTCAGCAAGTGGGGTGTGAAAGGTAAATAGGCTAAAGGATTGAAAAAACCTGTTGTATGGTGTTTGAACCCTCAAACGAAGGGGATGATGAGAAGGAAGTGGGGGCATTGAGGGGGACAATGGAATAAATAGTGCTTGAAGGGGGTTTAGAGAATAAAGGTAAGGATTAGCCGATGAAGAGTTTGAGGGACATAAACAAAAATAGAAAGTTAGTTGTAAAACTTGATGGAACAAGTGAAAAACAAATGATGGGATGACATCTACAATGACCACGTGAGGTGAAGTCGAGAAAGTGTAGACTTTAGAGCATAGTACAAGTATAAGTGATGGTGAAGTGAGGGAGTTGGGGATGGTAAAAAAATTATCCTTCATCACATGACGAGCAATGTAATGTGACCCGTTGTCCTGAGAAACTTGGCTCTCATACAAAGAAGTGATCGCCAAAAAAAATAAAATTTCAGCAAGATTAATTTCCAACAAGCAAGTGGTCAGTTTGCAACCATAAATGCCAACCACTTGAGGTGCAACTACGACCTACCAATGGTATTGTGGTTGTGAGAAGTGATACGTGGTGGCAGCTAGCATTTCGGACAGGTGTCATGAGCAAATAAGGTTTACGATAGACTGAAGAATGTAGGTGCTGGCAAGGGTTTAGGAAAGTGAATTGCACTTGCTAGGGCTCCATAGCAACTTGACTCTCATTAGTCTCATACCCAATGAAACCAAAAGAATTCTTCTATAATATTCCTTGTATGTACAAAAATAGGAATGAACACATAGTCTTAGATATCCGATACCGTCTAGACTTTGACGATTAAAATCGAGTACTCAAATAATCTTAACACTAGACAAACAAGATATCAAAATCAATCCAGCCAAACAATACACATAACACACAGTAGTAGAATCAATCACATAACAAATATTTCATAATTAATCGAAAACCTGTAACTCACTCTGCAACAACACAACATTACCGGCCTTCAACACCGACTCCATGTGCTTATTATTCCAAATCGAGACAGCGAAATACGGCCGTGTATCGTCTCCTACCTGAACATCTGTCCTGATTACTGTACCGCCTCCTGAAGATTTATACTGCGGAATAATGATTAGATCTGATTACGAATTTAACATGTGAAAATGAAAATTAGGGTTGAATAATAATACCTCAACAGGAAGGGTTCTGTGAACAAGCACGAGAAGTTGAACGAAATGGCCGATGTGAGAAGGTGCTTCCGAGAGGTTTATTAGTGGTCCGTACCATCCGATTGCTGCCATAGCCAAGTTGCTATTGATCAATGTTTGTTTGTTTGTTTGGAGTGAGTTGAGTATATGATCGTGTTGGCGCCAATTTATGAAATGGTAATCCAGCAAGGAGTATTTATGAGCTCCTAAACGGGTCAGCCTAGAACCCGTGGCGTGCGTTGACCTGTTTAGTTTGACGTGTTGTTGTGTTCGCCAGTTCGACAATAAATTGATCCAGATCGAGTCCATTCTGACATGAATGTACATTCATGTTCATTTTTAACCGAGTCCATTACGCTCACCCACCTTTCCAATTGAAAAATATCACGTGACCTGACAGATTCACTGTGTTCCTAGGATTGTTGACCGATAGCTTCCTTTAATTGTTAGAGGGGGTAACTTTGTAGAATAGTAACCAAGTTTTAGAAGTGTTCCAATTAGGTCACTCAAGTTTCAAAAGTGTTTCAATCAGGTCACTCAACATTTATTTTTCATTAAAATTAAGGGTTTTTTCATCCATTTCTTAAGTAACCATGGTGATGTGGATTTTTGTTTCTTTTTTCCCTTTTATTAGATGCTAACTTCGAGTGATTACGTGGATTGTAACTTATTTTTTTAATTTTTAATGTAATTAAAATGTTTTTATTTTTAATAAATATAATTTTATATATTAAAATAATCCGACCCCAACATCTTATTCTTCATTTTTTTCTTGACACATAGAAAAAAGGACATGACTCGATTTGAATGTTAGGTTGTCTAATTGAGACCAAAACGATACGAGTGACCTATTTAGAACACTTTTAAAACTTGGTTACTATTCTGTGACATATTCCCTTAGAGGAACTGACGGTTCGTTTCCTATTTTCCGGCGATTTGCTCAGGCACTGTATAACAGCCTGTGATTGATCCTGGTGGAGCCCTTATTCCGCTAATCATAACGAGATTTGTTAGCAGAGTTTTGAGCCTGTTCGCTCCGGTGGAATCGTTTTGTTCTTCCTCTTTTCCTTCTTTCTCCGACATTGTGCTCAGTCTCTGTATAACAGCCTGTGATTGGTCCTGGCGGAACCTTTTTTTGCTGATCATAACGAGATTGTTAGCAGAACTTTGAGCCCTTTCGCTCCGGTCGTGTCGTTTCGTCCTTCCTCCTCCTGTTTCGTGTCGTCGTCTTCTTTGGTTGGTTTCTCGTCTGCGGTTTCTCCTTGCTCCCTTTTGTGAGCTGGTTTCGATGGGGAGGAATGTTTGGAGGGGTCGTAATAATAACTGGAACACCGTGTTAAGCAGAAAAGACTACAGGAGAGAGAAGTCTTTTGCCGACAGGGAACACATACTCAGGAACTCTACTTCGTTTTTTTGTTTCTAATCTTCCTGAATCCTGCTCTCGTGCTTCTTTGTGGAAGGCGTTTGAGCACCTCGACAATTTGGAAGATGCTTTTCTCCCGTTCAAAAAAGATCGCGCTGGAAATAAATTTGGTTTCATCACGCTGTCAAATGTTAATGACCCTGATTGGTGGATTGAGAATCTTAAAAACGTCCATATCGATGGGGGAATTGTGGATGTGGCCTTGGCAAAGTTTGATAGGGAGGGCATGAAGGTGGTAAATCCTAATAAGGGAGAAAGGGTGTCCGTGTTCTCTAGACTTCAAGGTCTGAAGCCGGTGGATATTCAGTCCAAGACGCAAAGACATGTTGGTGCTTGTTATAATGGTCCCAAATCTTATAGCTCGGTTGTTCAGTAGGGAGTATGTAATTCTCACCTTAACATGATTGAGCTTCCCCCGATGAACTCTGAAACTAAGAAAGCATGGGAGTTCAAATCTCTTATAGGCGAAGTTAAGGACATTGATATCCTTAATAACTTACAGGAGCACCTTGCGGGGATAATGGAGGATAGCTTTGAGATGAAGTATTTAGGCGGCCTTAAAGTTTTGCTGTGCTTTAAAAATCCCGAGGAAGCCGAAGACTTCAGGTTAGGGAAAGTTAATGTCTGGGAAGCTTGGTTCTCTAGGCTATATGTGTGGGATGGAATACCACCTATCTTTGAAAGAGTAGCGTGGGTCAAGATTTTGGGTGTGCCGTTACCGTTGTGGGATCGTCATGTTATCAATAAGATCGGTGAGAGATGTGATAGGTTACTGGTCAAGTCAGAGGCTGACAAAAATGATGGTAATGTGGCCGAGGACCGTTTGGCTATTTTAGTCCAATCGGGTAGTAGAATCAGCTCGGAATTCATCCTATCTTGGAAGGAGCAGAAAATCAAAGTGTGGGTGGAGGAAATTTCTGTCCAGTGGTGCCCGTCTTTTTTGGAAAAGGTCGTCGATGAGGAGGGAACTTCGGTTTTTTCTGGCGAGTCACCGGTGTTGAGTTCGTCGGCTATGTCTCCGGAGAAGTTAGAAGTGTGGATACCGGAGTGGAGAAGATGAAGGGTTGCCCTTCGGTTTCCCCACCTTCATGCATGGGCAACATACGTAGCGGGACTTTTTCCCATAAGCATGCAGCAGACTTTTGTGGGGATCCATGTGTGGAAAAATATGACAATTATGAAGAGAGAAAAAATGGGGGCGATATCCATTCTGTCGAGTCTAAGGAGAGAGAAGAGGTGGGGCAGATTCAGATGGCGGCCGGTTGGGTAGGCCCAATATGGAGATCAATTCTTTCTCCCCTAGGCCCAGTGATTCTAATTCCCCCAGACCCAGCTATATTACCACCAGGCCCAACAAATCTTTCGGACATAAGAAGTAGGCCCAGGGAGTTAGTATCCCTGACTTAAACATGAGGGCGGTGACTTCCTCTAATTCAGATCCTTTTGATATCGAAGCGATCTTTCGTATGGAGAAAGAAGGGGATGTTGGAGGGGAGTCGATGATTAATGCGAATTTTACTCATGGAGTAGATGTGGAGCTAAATCTCGGTGAAATTGGCAGTCAAACAGCTCCGGTAGTAGACAATTCTTTCGAGCAGGAAATTGCTCAAACTATGGAGTTCAGAGCTAATTTGGGCATCGGAACAGAGGGTTTTGAGAATCATGTGCGGAAGATAGTTTGTGGGGAATCGGAGAAAATTGGTAACCAATGAATTTTTTATCCCTCAATTTGAATGGAGTGTCCGATTTAAGAAAGAGCCACTGGGTTAGACGTTTGAAGGTTGGAGTGAAGGCGAGCTTTGTTGGGTGCCAAGAAACTCATATTTCTGGTATGGATATTTCGGTGGTTCGCCGTTTTTGGGACAACTCTAATCTAAATTTTGATTCAGTTGATTCCATCGGTAGATCGGGGGGGCTTGCTTTCTGTTTGGGATCCGGATGTGTTCTCTGTGGTTTCGGTTGTGAAAATCACAGGTATCTTTTGTTATCCGGAAGTGTCTCGGGAGTTAGCGTTTCGGTGAATATTCTTAACATTCATGCTCCGAATGAAGCTTGGCAGAGAGGAGCTCTTTGGGGTGAGTTACTGGAGGTATTATCTCAGTTTAGCGGGATGTGGGTTCTTTTGGGCGACTTTAATGATGTCAGAGCTGATTCCGAACGAGTTAATTCTCGTTTTGATCAGGGTTCGAGTGATGCGTTCAACAGTATTATCTCCTCTGCTGGGCTCTTCGAATATTCGATGACGGGAGGTATGTTCACATTTATTTCGGGTCATAGCGAGGTAAAAATGAGTAAATTAGATAGATTTCTGGTGAATGATGAGTTTCTTAGTCATTGGCCGAATGCTAAGCTCTCGGTGCTTAAAAGAGGGCTTTCCGATCACTGTCCTCTTTCATTGTCGTGTTTGGCGGTTGATTTTGGCCCTATACCATTCAAGTTTTTTAATTCTTGGATCGGGGACCCTGTTTTAGATGAAATTGTGGATAGGGGGTTGTTGAATCGTGGGTCTGCTGGGCCGAAGGATCGCATTTTCATAAGTATTCTGAAATATATCGAGCTGGAAATTAAAAAATGGAGGGCAGAAGTGGGTATTAATGATAGAAAGGAGCGAAAAAGTATGAAGATATTATTGAGAATATTGAAAACAAAGCCATTGCTGGGCCGCTTACGAAAGAGGAAAAGAGGCTAAGAATTGAGCTTCGAGTTAAAGTCAATGATATGGACCTTCGAAAAGCAAAAGATTTGCAACAAAAAGCTCAGGCTAGTTGGTTAAAGTTTGGGGATGAGAACAGGTCGTTTTTCCATAAGACCATTACGATCAATTCGGTTTCCAACAGAATCAACGGATTAATGTTCCAAAACAGAATGGTGACTGAACCGGTGGAGTTGAAGGAGGAGATTAGAGGTTGGTTTAAAAAGATTTTTGCTGAACCTATTAGACGTAGGCCGGACTTTGTTAAGGACGGGCTGCCATGCATATCGGACTCTAGTAGTTCCTTTCTGTGCAACCGATTTTCGGAGCAGGAGATTCTATTGGCCTTGAAAAGTTGTGATGGAAGTAAAGCTCCCTGCCCGGATGGCTTTTCGATAAAGTTCTTCAAAGTGTTTTGGGATAAACTTAAAGTTAATATCTTGGAGGTCTTCAATAATTTTTATAACAACTGCTCGCTTAGCATCGGGTGTAACCCATCCTTTGTTGCTCTTATCCCCAAAACGAAAGACCCGCAAGTCATTGCTAATTTCAGGCCTATTTCGCTGATCGGGTCGCTTTATAAAATTATTTCAAAGGTCTTGGCTAATAGACTAAAGACTGTCATTGGGGAGATTTCTTCCCCTGTCCAATCTGCTTTTGTTGGAGGTAGATATATCCTGGATAGCCCGCTTATTCTAAATGAAACGGTGGCATGGGCAAAAAAATATAAAACTAAGTTGCTTATCTTTAAAGTTGATTTCGAAAAGGCTTATGATTCCATTAATTGGAAATTTCTCTTCCGAATAATGGAGAAGATGGAGTTCCCGTCTAAGTGGATATCTTGGATCAAGGATTGTTTAACGTCCGGTACGGGTTTGGTTCTTGTCAATGGTTCTCCTACTAAGGAATTTAAATTCAAGAGGGGTCTTAGACAAGGCGATCCTTTATCTCCGTTTTTGTTCATAATAGCTATGGAGGTCATTAGCTTATTCATGAAGCGGCTTTGTAATTTGGGGTGCTTCCAAGGGTGTCAACTTCCAAACGGGGGTCCTTTATTGACTCATCTTTGCTACGCGAACGATGTGATTTTTATTGGGTTGTGGTCGGAGGAGAACACGTTAGCGTTAAACCGTTTGTTGAGATGGTTGGATCTAGTGACCGGGTTAAAGGTAAATCGCCGTAAAAGTAAATTATTTGGAATAGGTGTGGAGGATACCGAAGTGTCCCTTTTAGCGGATGTTGTTAAATGCGAAGTTGGTAAGTATCTGTTCACTTACCTAGGCATTCCGATCGGAGCTAACATGAAAAAATCGAAATTTTGGAAACCGGTTCTGGATAGAGTTGCTTCTAGACTTTCTAAATGGAAATCTAGGTTTCCTTCCTTTGCGGGTCGTATGACCCTTGCCAAATTGGTGCTCGGGAGCTTGCCTTCGTATTTCCTTTCGTTATTCGCCACCCCGAAATGCGTCATTAAAAAAATGAAGAAAATGAGGAGGGACTTTATATGGGGGAAATCGAACTCCGGGCATAAAATGTCACACCCCAACCGATGGCAAAATCATCAGGGCATGGCACTGAGCGAAACAGATTGTCCAGAAGTTTCCATAACAATTATCATTACTATTCAATTTAATAACATGTCCCATACCATGTCGCAAACAGTAAACAAATTATTACAGATAAAATCTAGGCAAATAATTCTGTTCCGACAACTCAGAATTAAACAGAGCAATTGTTTATCTGCTTCTAGAGACCCTTGACTTGATTACTACAGACAACTATTTGTTGGGCTCTAAAGCTTTATTCTAGCTTCAATTTCCTACCAGATGTGCATCCTAAGCACCTGTCATATACGTTAAAATAAAGTCAATACATATAATGTAAAGGTGAGCATACAAGTTTGATAATAGCATATAAAGTTCGAATTCGTTTACGCATAACCAGCACGTACACATAGTGAAATGAAGCACATTAGTTATCGACATAGATCCATCGATACCAATGACTGCGGGTTGACTGCCAGATGCAGTTCGCAATACATGATTACCACCGTAATCCATGCAAGTAATTGTCCTTAACAACCCCCGCGAACGGGTGCTGAGTCCAGACTATAGTACTATCGTTGCTAAGGCAGGTAGACAGCATTCCATGTGTAAACATAACAAACAAGCATTCATAAGCCACGTATAACATGCATTAACGGTTAGCGTTCAAATAGTATTGAGTAGTGTGTTTGATGTGATTTGAATAGTTGTAACGTATGTAACACCCAAAAGTGCATAAAGCAAAAAGGGATCGAGTATACTCACAGCGGTTGATGGATTGAAGGGAGCGCTTAGCGAGTAAGGTTAGCCTGAATAGTTTGATAGCATAACGATAAGTGACGTGTAAAACGATACAAAGTGTGAGTGGGTCGGATAGCAGTTCGGTCGGATGGTAATCCGATCGGACAGCAATCCGTGCGGTTGACAATGCGTTCGGATGGTCATCCGGTCGGACGGTAGTCCAGTCGGACGACTATTCGAGTGGATTGTTTCTCCCTTTGAGAAAGATGTGTTTGTGTATGATGGCTTGTCTTTTGAAGTTTTCGTTGTAGCATTTTGAAAGCATTGAAGTATCTCTATCCTTCAAGTCGGTCGGTCGGTCGGACGGTCAGTCGTGCAGATAACAATCCGTTCGGATTGTCATCCGGTCGGACGGCGACCTTAGTGATGAGGTTACTTTGTGGAAACAATTCATAGCAGAAGGGTCACTCGGTCGGATGTCCATTCGACCGGGTGGCAACTCTGTTAATGAACATGTTGAAAATTGTTTAAGTCATTAAAGTCCTAGTATCTCATGATCCGAAGAGTAATCCGGTCGGATGGTAGTCCGATCGGATGGCAATTCGTTCAATACTCAAACTTAGATAAAGTTGATTAAGTTGTGGGACCCCAAAGTGTGATCCGTTCGGATGACAATTCGTTCGAATGACCTATCCGCTCGGACAGCAGTCCGGTCGGACAGCATTCCGTTCCGGTTGTTCCGTTCGTCTTACACTTGGTCGTTTTGATTGCTTGTCATTTTATCGAGACGTTTTGACATCGTGTTAGCCAATAGAACTCCGTTTTGACCCGCGTGACCAAACCGACCAGGAATCACCCTTGTTCGGCCGGTTACCGGCTCAAGACGGTTGTTCTTGGTTAACCCAAAATCGGTGGTCTCGTGAGTAGAATCCGGATCTTGGACAAGTACAACACTAAGAGTGAGTAGGAGACTAGAACAAGGTCCGATTCTATCGGTTTTGAGTGTATTGAGTGTAAAAGAGTTGAAAGAAAGTTAGAAACCGTCTTTCAATCCTTTTCCAATATGTTTATGTTGAGATCTCTACAAGATCTTTGTGTATTTGTGTGGAAATCGGTTAGATCTAGGTTGTTCTTGGTGGATTGAAGTCAAAACTTGAAGTTCTTCAAGAACATACGATGACGTCATCCTAGAACACCCGAAATCTAGTGATTTCACGGTTAAAACTTAAGATTTAAAAGATAGAAAGGTGTAGGAGTGCGTGTAGATCAAGAAAGTACAAGGTTTAGGAAGAGATCTTACCGGAATCGAGAGAAATCGAAGAAAAGGTGAGGAGTGCGTGCTGTTTGGACAGAGGTTTCCAAAAGTAGAAAAGTTTGAGAGTGACATGCGTATTTATAGGATTCCAAAAGAGGAAAGTGCTGTCCGGTCGGATGGCACCTGACTCATGGCCAAGTGGCTATCCGGTCGGATGGCTATCCGGCCGGATGGCACTTGGTTCGAGTGTTTGACGCGACGATTTTTGATGTTTCGATTTCGAGCGATGCGATACGATAGAGTTTTCTAGTCAAATTACTTTTAATCCCAACCACTCATATCTCGCACTATCCCTTCTCCACCAATTATCATAGTTCGATTATGATTCGAGTTCGATTTCGAGTTTCGATTGATTCCCACAACACAGCATAAATAAACATGCACAAGTAACACATAAGGCACACACACACGTATAACAATAACTAAATTTCGTAGGTTGAGTTGCGGTTCGTATTACGATTTGATGTCGATTAGCATAGCTTAATTATCGATTAATTAACTTTATCGCATTGTTACTTTCTATAGTTCACAGTCGTAGGTCGATTGAATAGCGATTAATATACGTCGATTTATTGCAATTATAGACACTTACTCCACATAATAGCTACAATAAAAGAAATCCATTATTGGTCGGTTGCGCGAAATCGGTCGTTGACTTGACCTTGAATTTGACTTTGACTTATGAAAACACGGGGTGTTACAGCCTCCCCTAGTTGAGGGAATTTCATCCCGAAATTAGGCTGCAAGTCGTACCACACCGTGAATCACTTTGGAGCACTTTCTTTCTCTAGACTTTCTCCAAACAGTTGCGGGTACTTCGCCTTCATGTCGCTTTCGAGTTCCCAAGTGAACTATGCGCCTCGTTTGCCTTCCCATCGGATTTTCACAATAGGAATGCGCGAGCGTCTGAGTTGATTGGTTTGGCGATCCATGATTTCGACAAGCTTCTCCACGAAGCGGTGGGGTTTTGTTTATTTGGAGGTCATTGAGAGGTACGATTAAATCATGCTCAGCCAGGCATTTTCGAAGGTTTGACACATGGAAAGTCGGGTGGACGTTACTAAGTTCCTCCGGTAGTTCGAGTCTGTAGGCGACTTTTCCGATCCTTTCCAGAATCTTAAAAGGTCCAACATATCGAGGTGCGAGCTTCCATTTCTTGCCGAATCGGACCACACCCTTCCAAGGTGATACCTTTAGGAGTCCGTAGTCACCAATGTCAAATTCAAGGGGCTTGCATCGTCTATCGGCATAACTTTTCTGTCGATTCCGAGCTTTTACCAGGTTGTCTCGAATTTGGAAAATTTTGTCTGTCGTTTCTTGTAATAACTCAGGACCGGTTAATTGCGAATGCCCGATCTCGTGCCACACAATAGGCGATCGACATCTTCTTCATTATAAAGCCTCGAATGGTGCCATTTGAATGCTAGAATGATAGCTGTTGTTATACGAGAATTCGACTAGCGGCAAGTATTTATCCCAATTACCACCGAAGTCTATGACACACGAACGGAGCATGTCTTCAAGAGTACGAATCGTTCTTTCAGTCTAACCGTCGGTTTGAGGGTGGAAAGCGGGTACTTAGATTTAGCGATGTACCGAGTGCCATTTGAAATGTTTCCCACAGTCGCGAGGTAAACCGAGCGTCACGATCAGAGATGATATCATGAGGCGTCCCATGATTACAAATGATCTCGTCAGTGTAGATTCGGGCTAATCGTTCTACCTTGTAGTCTTCCCGTATTGGTAAAAACTGAGCAGATTTGGTCAAACGGTCAACAACAACCCATATGCTGTCGTGACCTGATGACGTGTGCGGAAGCTTTGTTATAAAGTCCATAGCTATACTCTCCCACTTCCACATGGGGATCGGTGGTTGTTCGAGTAAGCCAGAGGGTCTTTGGTGTTCAGCCTTGACTCTTGCACAAGTTAGGCATTTTCCAACATAGAGAGCAATATCCCTTTTCATGCCCGGCCACCAGTACTTGTAGCGAAGGTCCTAGTACATTTTGTCGGCACCGGGATGAATAG
Organism: Helianthus tuberosus; assembly: GCA_030545235.1. NCBI lineage: Eukaryota > Viridiplantae > Streptophyta > Magnoliopsida > Asterales > Asteraceae > Helianthus > Helianthus tuberosus. Next base: position 148,829,675 of record CM060371.1, on the reverse strand, counting down.
AATACCGGGATTTGTGGGCTTCATCCATCAAGATCTATCGCAAATTGGTCCGTTTGGGGATCCAAATTCGGTCCAGAAAGTGGAATATCCCATTCGGCTTGCTCACAAGCTGGGCTCCATCGTGGTAGATTCTTTCTTTCTTTAGAGTGCGTTCGTTAAAACACGCGTGCTGAGCTTCGCGGATGAGGGTTTCGAGGTCATATTGGGCTTGAACATTACGAGTGCTAAGCAGATAGCTCCGTCTGCTGAGTGCGTCGGCAACAACATTTGCCTTGCCTGGGTGATAGCGAATCTCACAGTCGTAATCGTTGAAAAGTTCTACCCATCGGCGTTGACGCATATTAAGTTCCTTCTGATTAAAGATATGATGTAGGCTCCTATGATCGGTGAAGATCATACACTTGGTACCGTACAGGTAGTGTCGCAAAATCTTTAACGTAAAAACAACTGCGCCTAGCTCGAGATCATGGGTTGTATAGTTCTTCTCATGGATTTTGAGCTGACGAGATGCGTAAGCTATAACCTTGTCCCGTTGCATGAGGACACAACCAAGACCAAGGTTGGAAGCATCACAGTAGACGATGAAATCGTTGTTTCCGTAGGGCAATGTGAGAACAGGAGCATTGCAAAGCATGTGCTTGAGGGTTTGGAAGGCAGACTCTTGTTCGGTTCTCCAAACAAAAGGCTTGTCCTTATGCGTGAGAGCGGTAAGCGGCACGGCAATCTTTGAGAATCCTTTGATAAATCGTCGATAATAGCCCGCTAGTCCGAGAAAAGAACGGACTTCAGACGGGTTCTTAGGTGTAATCCAACTCTTGACAGCTTCAATCTTCGCAGGATCGACGTGAATACCTTGATTATTTACGATGTGACCCAGGAACTCTCCAACCAGAATTCACACTTGGAGAACTTGGCATAGAGTTGGTTTCCCTAGAGTAGCTCGAGCACCAATCGTAGATGTTGCGCGTGTTCGGTCTTCGATTTGGAATAGATCAAGACATCGTCGATGAATACGATGATGAAACGGTCGAGATATGGTTTACACACGCGATTCATCAGGTCCATGAAAACCACGGGTGCGTTGGTTAAACCAAAAGGCATAACAATGAATTCGTAGTGGCCGTATCGAGTGTGAAACGCGGTTTTGGGTATATCCTCCTCTTGAATGCGTAGTTGGTGATATCCTAAGCGTAGGTCGATCTTTGAGAAGCACGTAGCACCTTGTAGCTGATCAAACATATCATCGATGCGAGGTAGAGGATAGCGATTCTTGATAGTTAACTTATTCAACTCCCGATAATCGATGCACATCCTGAACGACCCATCCTTCTTTTTAACGAAAAGGACTGGCGCGCCCCAAGGAGAGGTGCTCGGGTGAATGAAGCCTTTCTCAAGTAATTCCTGGAGTTGATTTGAAAGTTCACGCATTTCGGACGGCGCGAGTCGGTAGGGAGCTTTGGCAATAGGGTTGGCTCCAGGAATGAGGTCGATACGAAAGTCGATATCACGACTTGGCGGTAATCTGGGAAGATCCTCGGGGAAAACATTAGGAAATTCCCGAACCACATGAACGCCTTTCACTTCCTTCTTCTCTTTCTTTTCCTTCTCCACTACTACAATGTTAGCCAAGAAAGCCCTGTATTCCTTGCGGAGATACTTGCTAGCTTGAACACATGACATGAGCTTGAGACCTTTCGAAGTAGTATCACCGTAAACACACAATAAATCACCATTCGCGAGCGAGAATCGGATCATCTTGTCAAAGCACACAACTTCAGCATGGTTTTCAGGAAGAAAGTCCATGCCTACTATGACGTCAAAACTTCCGAGTTGCATCAGAATAAGGTCGATTGGGAAGATGTGATTTTTGAGTTCAAGGGTACAATCACGAAGTACAGAATTTACGGTGACGGTTCTTCCGGTAGCGACTTCAACATCGAACGTCGAGGAGAGTTGGGAGCTTTTACGACTAAGGAGCTTCTCGAATTCGAACGACACAAAGCAATTATTGGCTCCAGTATCAAATAAACACGAAGCATAAATACCATTCACAAGGAACGTACCATTAACTACGTTGTTGTCGGCTTGGGCTTGGCGCACGTTGATGTTGAAGGTTCGTGCGCGTGCTGCTTGTTGCTGTTGCTGCTGGTGTTGCTGCTGCTGAGGCGGCTGCTGCTGGGGCTCTTGTTTCACGACCCTATTTGGGCACATGTTGGCAAAATGATTCGGGTTGCCACATGCGAAACAGGCTCTGGCGTTGACCGCGGGTGCCGGAGGAGCTTGTTGACCCTGAGTGGCGGTGAGTAGAGCTTGATGAGCAGGAGCTTGTCGAGCACGGCAGTTGGTAGTGAAATGGCCATACATATTGCAATGAGCACAGAAACGGCATGCGATGGTAGTCGGGTGGTGGTAGCTACAAGTAGGGCAGAGCGGGTGTGGCCCAGTGTATGCATGCTTTGCAGGCGGTGCATTTGCCACAGGCGCCGCTACTTGACGCTGTTGGGCTGGTACAGCTTGAATCGGTGCAGCAGTGATCGCACAGTTCTTGTTGCTGGAGCTGTTCTTTCTCTTGTTCTTCCTCTTGTTGCTCGATGAGGTGGTGGTTTCAGCAGTTGGTACGGCGGTGGTAGTTTGATGCAGGTGCTTTGAAGTTTTATCCCATAAACCGGCCTTGACCCGCTTGTCATTGATTTCAGCAGTCGGTAGATAAGTCTCTTCGATCGTCGTAGTCTTAGCCGCTTGAACGAAATCTGCGACGCAGTCAGGCAGGGCTCGGATATACTTCTTGATTGTGATCTCCGGAGTCTTGACTTGATCGGGACAAATGATGCTGAGCTGTTTGAAGCGAGCAGTGAGAGCAGCGTTGTCACCTTCCTTTTGATGTATGTGCCAAAATCATCTTCTAGTTTCTGACGTTCATGAGGAGGGCAGAATTCTTCCAGCATGACTTCCTTAAGCTCGTCCCACGACAGACCGTAGGCTGCATCGTTCCCTCGCTTGTTCCTCTCGGCCGTCCACCAGTCTAGTGCACGGGAATGGAAAACGTCGGTAGCATTCAGAGTTCGGAGGTCATCAGGGTAACCACTCTGTCGTAGAGTGACCTCAATGGAATCAAACCATTGGAATAGTGCAGTAGGACCTCCCTCGCTAGTGAATTCTTTTGGCTCACGCGACTTGAATTGTTTGAAATTGAAAGCCTTGGTGGTAGCTTTAGGAGCTTCGGTCCTTGATTCCTCAGATGATTTGCTGACATTCTCGTAAACATCACTCACGGCCTTTGCTACACTTTTAGCGATGATGGCAGCAAGGCGTTTGTCTCTCTTTTCTTGACGAGAAAGTAAGGGATGACGGGATCCAGATGACATTGTCTGCAACAGACATCGTCACAGGACTCAACACAACGTATTCGAATCTCACCCCACACGTCTACTACTTACTAAAGCTCAGGAACACGTATAATTACGTAGGCGCATCAACACATAGTCAATCAGTCACAGATTCACATAAGCACAGATTCACACAGTCACGTAAGCATATAGAGCACAGAGTCACAGAACACGTAAGCATGAATTCATAAGATGCATATCGGGACACGGGGGGGGGGGGGGGGGGTATTCTGACTGCATCTATCATCTAAGGTCTAAATTGCGATTAATACGACTAGTATAGTATAAATGTATAAAATAGCATAAGGTCGTCTATAGTTCAGCAATTTGAGATAGATCGCAGTGCGAGTTGTGTGTGTCGATCGAAGTGAGGCATAAATCGAATAAACCCTTCAAAATTTAAGCACATAAACAGGTAAATGCACGTAAAACACATAAAATCAACGAGTTATCAGAGTCAGCAGTTGCGGGCTCAGAGTTGAAACACATAAAACCGAGAAATGGATTGTTTGCGGCTATTAGACTTCGACTACCCAAAGTGGTTCGACTATTCACAAGGATCTGGTGTGCACATTGGACCTTCAGGACTATGCTTTTGCCTCGATTCTTGGGCGTTTGGCACACATCCCGTTAGTCATATTGTGACTTCAGGTCGTTGGAGTCCGTCGAAACTTTGGTGGGAGCTTTGTAAAATGAGCGGAACAAGTAGTCAAGGTTAGGGTTTCACCCCTGGCTTAACAACTTCGTCCCTGTTTTAATAAAATGGAGGAGGTTATTCATCAAAATATGGATTTCACTCCTGATTTGGCATAATTCTCCTCGTTTGTGTCACACCCCGACTTTCCACGCTTGACCGGTGGGCCCGGTAGGGGAGTATCGTGACGTAGTTGATATCATCATAGTCAAACAACACAATATTTAATATGCACAGCGGAAGCAAAAGATAATTATATTACAATCCGAATATAAAGTAATATCAAGTATTACAACGGAAAGTAAAGGATCCACAGGCGGATCAAATAAAAGAAAATTGTTCAACAGACTTTGACATCTAGAGCTTGCGAGACTTGAGTAATGATGCCTGGAGTAGCCAGCCTATTTCGTCTAGCACCTGCACTTAGCCCTTTTGGAAAATACGTCAGTTTACACTGGTAAATACAACTTAACTGACTCATTTTGAAAAGAGTTTAAAAATTGATTTGAATGCACTTCGGCAAAATATCTTTTATAACTTGGGACAATTATTAAAATAATCTTGTATACAGTTTTACTCATTTGTCGTCCATTAGTACCGGTTAGAAGAGCCGGTTTAACTTAAGCGACACGCCACAGGTATAATGCCCACAAGGTTGATTCCTTTAAGTGGATTACCAGCTTTTACATATGCAACTGTCAGGTGTACGCCTACACCCCGTGCTTAGGTCGTGGCCATTTCGTAAAATGATGCCAAGGATATCCGGGACATGGTCATTTAACCCCCAAATGCCATACACCAAATAATACAGAAAAAAGCGAGTTATGTAAATACATTAATCACAATCCGATTTAAATGACTACATACCCGACCAAACGGTACTTTTATAGTACCGTATCCCAAGCCCGTATAGGGAAATAAGTTAAGAGTATTTACCTGAGCAAAGTATCAATCAAATACAGCAAATGCAAGTACTTTTACTGGGCTCCTAATCTGGAACGAAGGTTTATAATAACCTATTAGATTTCTAACGGGTCTTTAATTAAGCCTAAGCTTAGACCGGTTAGTTTTAAAAAGGAAGACACGGTTCAAACGCATGAAGAAGCGAAGACCGGTTTAGAATGTGGTTTTGACCCGAAAAGCTTGTATGCTTGTTTAATATGGGTAACTTAAACACATTCTGGATTTTGAGATAAAAACGATATGGTTTGACCCGTTTCGGCTAATATATGCAACTAGTCACATAAGCCGATCCGAACGCGACAAGTGCGTAACGAGTAACCAAAAGAGTCATCTACAGGTTTCCTAAGTTAATATGTCTTAAATATGTTGTGATATCAGTAGGATACTTTCCATTATGCCCAAAACGAGTTTAATCACAATTTAAGCCCCGTAGGGGTATTTTGGTCATTTTAAAGATTATAAAAGAGATTATTTAAGTTTCTGAGATTCGGGTCTGAATACTTCAGTAAAATAACTTATTTTAACAGGTTATATCAGTTGGTAATAAGTCTTGTATGCCAAAATAGTTTTAAACCCATACTAGGTGTTTAATACGCGGTAAAAAGCCGTTTTAAGCGATTTCCGGATTATACCGGAAATCTGAGTTTTCTGGTCAGGTTAATAAGTTCAAAATACTTTTTTTATTATATAAAATCAGTAGCAATTGGATTGGTGTCAAAATACTATGTAGAACTCATTTTATACTCAAAAAGGGTATAATCGGTATTTACCGAATCAACGCCATAACCTTAGGTTATGAGCAGGTTAAAAAAATAATTAAAAATCTTTAAAAATTCCAAAATATTATATTACATCAGTAGGTAAAAGGTTTGGTGTCGAAAATTGGGTTTAGATAGGCTTTATGCTAATGACGCCGCTTAATTACTAAAAAGCGTTATAATTACGCCATTGAGCATAACTCCTAATCTAGACCTCAAATTGATGTGAAAATTTAGGGACATGTTTATAAATCAGTAACAAAGATCTTTGTCCTTTCACATATTCAAAAATCTCGTTTTATGGTAAAAAGGGCATTATGGTCAACTTTAAGCATTTAACGGAAACGTGTAAATGAATCGGGTAATCAATGAACCAACCACAGAGGGTTATGCTAACATGTAGCCTGGTCCTAAGGAAGCTCTAAGGCATTTCTAAAACATACCAAAGCGGGTCAGAACTGAAGTCAAAGCAAAAGTCAAAGCTTTGCGACTTTCGGTTCCGAACCGGGTCTAAACAGAAAATTGTCGGGTCGAACATGCTTAGACATGTTCTTACATTAATTACTAAGTTATAAGAGTAATAAAACAGGTTGCAAAGCTTCTACATTGTTAATTATGTTTTAAATCGCAAATTAGAATCCTGTTGACTTTTTATTAACAACTTTGACCCGACAAAAGTCCTAGTTAGAGTGGGAATCAGAGGGTGCCCTTTTAAGGGTTTATTGCCCACATAATTACCAACTTATAACTACTTTCAATTCAACTAATCACTGGACCATTAGTGATTAATCGTGAAGTCAACCGTTAATTACGACGGTTTGACTTTTAAGCTAAAACTAAGCAAAAACTCAACTAAGAAAGGTTAAGCATACTTACTGAAGTCCTATGCACAATTAGGAAGGCTTAGGGTCTGCTCTTATGCTCCAAGAAGCTCCCCAAATGCAGATGGAATGGTGTGATCACAATGTTGCAACATTGTGGCCTTTTATAGTGAATTTGAGAGCTTAAGATCATGACAACTAAGTCTAGCAATGTTCTCAGATCATTTACAAGTGCCCCTAAGGCCTAGGAACATGTAGGGGTCGCCCTTGAAGTGAAAATATCTGATCTAAGTCTGTTCCAAGGCTGAACAGCCAAGTTTCACGATTTTCTGCATCTGGGCAGCCTTTACGGACCGTAAGGGTGGACCTTTACGGTCCGTAAGCCAGTCATCTGGGCAACAAAGTTCTTTTCAGTTTGCATCCCTGGCTCTTGGTCCTTCGAAAGGTCAATCCACCTTTATTCTTTGCATTTTGAGCCCCTCTAATTGACTTATAAGGGCTTCAAGTCTTATACCTTCTTTGTTAAGTCCTTGGCCACTTTGTTATTACCCGAAAAGTCATAATTTTCAACGTTGACGCTTTAACCCCTTGTATACAAATTTGATCATAACTTTCTCATACGATAACGAAACTTTATGAAATTTTTATCGTGCATTCTAGTGAGCATAATTTACCGTTACAAAGCTTCGGGTTTGCTAAAAGGTCACTCAGAGGTATACTTTAAACATGTTGAAACTTTTAACCCCTGTAGTTTGTAATCTCTCACTTTCATTTATATTTAGCTTCGTATGATCCATGATTTATTCGTTTGAAGGTATGAGCATCATGTAGGGTTACTGAAAGGTATATTTATTCACTGTTGACATTTTTAACCCGTATATTCACATACTTTCCACGTTTGTCAACTTTAGTCCTTCTAGAACATTCTTTCACACGTTCAAGCTTATGACACGTGTCAATACATTCTAGGACATGAATTTTCGAGGTGTTACAGTTTGTAGGTAAAATGCGGATTGTTTAAGCAACTTTAGTCGAGAGTTTGCGGTTTTCACACCTAATCTCGACTTTATCACCTATTCATAATTGAAAATTCGAGTGCAGTGATAGTGTAGTATAAGCGAGAATAGTAAGAAATAAGCTCGTACATAATCCTTACTGGTTATGCACAAGTCGGTCTGTTGGTTCCTAACTATAGACTAGGTATCTAAGACTTCGATCCGGACTAGATCGAGTCTTGCCTAATTCCCTATAGTTATGGCTCTGATACCAATCTGTCACACCCCAACCGATGGCGGAATCATCGGGGCATGGTACTGAGCGAAACAGATTGTCCAGAAGTTTCCATAACAATTATCATTACTATTCAATTTAATAACATGTCCCATACCATGTCTCAAACAGTAAACAAATTATTACAGATAAAATCTAGGCAAATAATTCTGTTCCGACAACTCAGAATTAAACAGAGCAATTGTTTATCTGCTTCTAGAGACCCTTGACTTGATTACTACAGACAACTATTTGTTGGGCTCTAAAGCTTTATTCTAGCTTCAATTTCCTACCAGATGTGCATCCTAAGCACCTGTCACATACGTTAAAATAAAGTCAATACATATAATGTAAAGGTGAGTATACAAGTTTGATAATAGCATATAAAGTTCGAATTCGTTTACGCATAACCAACACGTACACATAGTGAAATGAAGCACGTTAGTTATCAACATAGATCCATCGATACCAATGACTGCGGGTTGACTGCCAGATGCAGTTCGCAATACATGATTACCACCGTAATCCATGCAAGTAATTGTCCTTAACAACCCCCGCGAACGGGTGCTGAGTCCAAACTATAGTACTATCGTTGCTAAGGCAGGTAGACAGCATTCCATGTGTAAACATAACAAACAAGCATTCATAAGCCACGTATAACATGCATTAACGGTTAGCGTTCAAATAGTATTGAGTAGTGTGTTTGATGTGATTTGAATAGTTGTAACGTATGTAACACCCAAAAGTGCATAAAGCAAAAAGGGATCGAGTATACTCATAGCGGTTAATGGATTGAAGGGAGCGCTTAGCGAGTAAGGCTAGCCTGAATAGTTTGATAGCATAACGATAAGTGACGCGTAAAACGATACAAAGTGTGAGTGGGTCGGATAGCAGTTCGGTCGGATGGTAATCCGATCGGACAGCAATCCTTGCGGTTGACAATCCGTTCGGATGGTCATCCGGTCAGACGGTAGTCCAGTCGGACGACTATTCGAGTGGATTGTTTCTCCCTTTGAGAAAGATGTGTTTGTGTATGATGGCTTGTCTTTTGAAGTTTTCGTTGTAGCATTTTGAAAGCATTGAAGTATCTCTATCCTTCAAGTCGGTCGGTCAGACGGTCAGTCGTGCGGATAACAATCCGTTCGGATTGTCATCCGGTCGGACGGTAGTCCGGTCGGACGGCGACCTTAGTGATGAGGTTACTTTGTGGAAACAATTCATAGCAGAAGGGTCACTCGGTCGGATGTCCATTCGACCGGGTGGCAACTCTGTTAATGAACATGTTGAAAATTGTTTAAGTCATTAAAGTCCTAGTATCTCATGATCCGAAGAGTAATCCGGTCGGATGGTAGTCCGATCGGATGGCAATTCGTTCAATACTCAAACTTAGATAAAGTTGATTAAGTTATGGGACCCCAAAGTGTGATCCGTTCGGATGACAATCCGTCCGAATGACCTATCCGCTCGGACAGCAGTCCGATCGGACAGCATTCAGTTCCGGTTGTTCCGTTCGTCTTATACTTGGTCGTTTTGATTGCTTGTCGTTTTATCGAGACGTTTTGACATCGTGTTAGCCAATAGAACTCCGTTTTGACCCGAGTGACCAAACCGACCAGGAATCACCCTTGTTCGGTCGGTTACCGGCTCAAGACGGTTGTTCTTGGTTAACCCGAAATCGGTGGTCTCATGAGTAGAATCCAGATCTTGGACAACTACAACACTAAGAGTGAGTAGGAGACTAGAACAAGGTCCGATTCTATCGGTTTTGAGTGTATTAAGTGTAAAAGAGTTGAAAGAAAGTTAGAAACCGTCTTTCAATCCTTTTCCACTATGTTTATGTTGAGATCTCTACAAGATCTTTGTGTATTTGTGTGGAAATCGGTTAGATCTAGGTTGTTCTTGGTGGATTGAAGTCAAAACTTGAAGTTCTTCAAGAACATACGATGACGTCATCCTAGAACACCCGAAATCTAGTGATTTCACGGTTAAAAGTTAAGATTTAAAAGATAGAAAGGTGTAGGAGTGCGTGTAGATCAAGAAAGTACAAGGTTTAGGAAGAGATCTTACCAGAATCGAGAGAAATCGAAGAAAAGGTGAGGAGTGCGTGCTGTTCGGACAGAGGTTTCCAAAAGTAGAAAAGTTTGAGAGTGACATGCGTATTTATAGGATTCCAAAAGAGGAAAGTGCTGTCCGGTCGGATGGCACACCGCCCGGATGACTATCCGGTCGGATAACATCTCGGTCGGATGGCACCTGACTCATGGCCAAGTGGCTATCCGGTCGGATGGCTATCCGGCCGGATGGCACTTGGTTCGAGTGTTTGACGCGATGATTTTTGATGTTTCGATTTCGATTGCGAGCGATGCGATACGATAGAGTTTTCTAGTCAAATTACTTTTAATCCCAACCACTCATATCTCGCACTATCCCTTCTCCACTAATTATCATAGTTCGATTATGATTCGAGTTCGAGTTCGATTTCGAGTTTCGATTGAGTTCGATTGATTCCCACAACACAGCATAAATAAACATGCACAAGTAACACATAAGGCACACACACACGTATAACAATAACTAAATTTCGTAGGTCGAGTTACGGTTCGTATCACGATTTGATGTCGATTAGCATAGCTTGATTATCGATTAATTAACTTTATCGCATTTTTACTTCCTATAGTTCACAGTCGTAGGTCGATTGAATAGCGATTAATATACGTCGATTTATTGCAATTATAGACACTTACTCCACATAATAGCTACAATAAAAGAAATCCATTATTGGTCGGTTGCGCAAAATCGGTCGTTGACTTGACCTTGACTTTGACTTTGACTTATGAAAACACGGGGTGTTACATAAAATGAGGTGGATCCGTTGGGATTTAATTATTAAAGCTAGGAAGGCCAGTGGCATGGGTCTTGGAGGCATCCTAAGCTTCAATTGAGCTATGCTTTCTAAATGGTGGTGGCGGATCAAAGAATATCCAAATCATCTTTGGGCGAAGGTGGTCTCGGCTGTCCATGGAGGTAATAATCTCTCTTCCTCGGCTCAGTTTATCCCGCTAAAAAAGTCTATCACTGGGGTGTGGAAGGATGTCAGTTCGGTTGAAACGGCTCTAAATAAAATCGGCATAATCATCAAAGATAAGCTGGTTCTGGATGGAAATAAGTGGCAATGGGAGGGTGACCCTGATGGGTCTTATCCGGTTAAAACCGTCCGTCTCGAAATCGATATGGTTGCGGCTGAGAATGTCCCGGGTAACAGTGCTTTTCGGTGGAATCCTTGGGCCACCCCCAAAGCTAATTACCTGCTTTGGAGGGCCTTGTTGGGCCGCATTACCTGTAAATCGAAGCTGATTCGGAGGGGTATCAATATCGGCGATAGTTTGTGCCCTCGGTGTGGGTTGGCGGATGAGGATATGGACCATTTATTCGTCGGATGTCTTTTGGCTAAATATGTGTGGTGGAACATCTTCGCTTGGTTACGGATCCGGTTTATTAATTTGAGTAAGCTGGAGGATCTTATCGGCTACCTCATTCAGCAGCCGGGTGATAAGAGGTGGAGAAGGATCGTTTATATAGTGGCTATCGCAACTGTTTGGAGATTGTGGAGCGCTCGAAATGAAAAGGTCTTTAACGGGATTTTCATTCACGTTAGTAAGACCGTTGATTGGATTAAGGAGGATGCGTTTTCTTGGCTATGCAACAGATCTCAGCTCAAGAAGCCTGGATGGGATAAGTGGAAAGTGTTTGATATTTTAGACCTTTTGTAAGCTGTTTTGTTTTTGTTTCGTTTTGGTTGTTGTTTCCAGTCTCTTGCTGGCCCTTTATATATATATATATAGGGAGGGGCTCATGCGAGAACCACCCTTATTGTGAGAACCTTGAGAACCAATGTGAAACACAACCTAAAATAGCTAAAAAAACCTAACCCCCACCCCCCAAAAACCTAAACCCCCCCCCCCCCCCAAAAAAAAAACCTAACCCCCCCCCCCCCCAAAAAGACCTAAACCCCCCCTCCCCCACCCCCCAAAAACCTAAGCCCCCCCCCCCCCCCCCCAAGCTAAAATGCTAAAAACTAAACCCCCAAAAAACCTAAAAAAATCTAAAAAAAATCTAAATTTTTTTTTTGATTTTTATAATATTTTTTAGGTTAAATCGCTACTTTTCGAAGCCAAAAAAAAAAAAAAATTAAAAAAAAAAAATTTAAAAAATTATTTTTTTTTTTTTTGGCTTCGAAAAGTAGCGATTTTAACCTAAAAAATATTAAAAAAATCAAAAAAAAAAATTTTTGTGTGATTTTTAGCTATTTTTAGGCATTTTTGGTGTGTTCACATTGGTTCTCGCGGTTCTCACAATAAGAGGTGGTTCTCGCATGATCTTCTCCCTATATATATATATATATATATATATATATAAAGAGTGTTTGCCGTTCAAAAAAAAAATTGATCCAGATCCATTTAGGGTGGGCGGAGTGGGTTCGGTGAGTGGAGCGGGGAGGGGGTTTACCGATTGGGGAACCATTGCCACCCCTTCGGTGACTGCAATTCGGTGAATGGTTAGGGACAAAATTGGTTAGTATTCACCGAGTGTTTGAAGAGGAGAGAGGTGGGAGGGAGAGGGGGTTAATGGTGGGTCCCAACCCCTTCCAACCAATCACAAATTTATCTTTTTTAAATTGTTTACCATTCTCCATGTGTTTGACCATTGTTAGTGATTGAGTGCAAAATGGGGAGTGAAATGGGAATTTGACATGGCATGACATTATTGGTTAGAAAATAGTTTAAACACTCACCATTTGGTGACCACTCCCTCCATCCTTAGATTAAACTCAAACCCATGTGAATCTTATGTTAGGTTCGTGTCGTGTGAAAGATTCACACATTTGAATAGTCAAACTGGTTAACGGGTAGTAAATGATTGTAGTTAAAGTGTTCATCATCATCATACTCAGTAAATCTCACCAATAGCAAAGCTAAGGTAGGGACTGAGGAGAAGGGTAAGATGTAGACAGCCTTACCTCTACCTCGTTGGAATAGAGATGTTGCTTTCAGTAAATCTCACCAATAGCAAAGCTAATGTATGGTATGAGGAGGGTAAGATGTAGTTAAAGTGTTAAACTATAATTTGTTTGTTTGTTTACCAATGAGGTGGTGGTCCATTGGCAAAGACAAAGTCTTTAAACACCTTGGGTTCAAGTCTCACAAACAGCAAGGAATAAAAGAAATTTTGCCGTTCTAAAAAAAACTATAATTTTTTTAAACGGGCCTATTATAAATGGATTGCATATGTTGTAAAGGGGTTGGTGCCTTGGCGGGCTAACACTATAAAATATGTTTTCTTATGTTTTTATTTTTTTTATTTTGAACATATTAATAGGTCAACGTGTTTAATTAATCTGTTAAACTCGAACACTAACATGTTTAACATATGGGATCACTAATTTTTATGTTGTGTTTTTGTATAAAGTGGATCATCTCAGGAATTATTGTCCCAACAAATTGTAAAAGATAAATAAAAAAAAGTAAAATTATGTTAGTCAAATCATTATTTAGGTATAATACACAATAAAAGTTGTTTACACTAACACATGATCCATGATATTCTATATATGTTGACTACTAGAGTTTGCTTACTAAAAACAGTCTACAATTTTAAACACTAATCAACAAGCAATAAGTATATTAAAACTAGTTCTACGTATCACAGGTATATTTTCCTTATGAAACATGTACAATACAAACCTAAGCTTTACAATCATCTTCTATATAATGTGACGGGGAAAATTAGGTTGGTGGGTCGGCCAACAAGCCAGTTTTAACGATTTCGTGGTTTAAAATTTAAACTGATTTTTTATTTCCTTTTTCAGAAACATTAGTTTGCATTTAAATAGTTAAAATGGTAAATACATTCCATAAATATAATACATATACACGCTAACTCCATCTTCCATTCCAGTAAATAAAACTAGTCGAGAATAATCATTCAAGAAATATTTCATGCATATTTATTGTTTAATCAAACTAGTCTAATAATGTGTTATAACTTAATCACAACATAATAATACACCAACTACGTGATCGAGATCATCGTTTCGAATCTAATTCCGAGGTTGCCAACTCCTCCTTCAGTTGACAACAAAGTTTCGACATTTCATCTAACAAAGTCGATGCACGTTTCTTTTCTAATGATACCAACTCCTCGGTTTTCATATACGATAAAGGGTCCCTGAGAAGTTGCTCAAGTTGGGTACATAGCATCAATGCTTTTGGATTCTCGGTAAAAGATTCAGAAAGCAACTGAACAAGTGTACCATGTTTGTTTTCATGTAAGGAAACTGGAGGCACGAGAAATGGGTGTTGAAGAAGTTGTGGTATTCTCCATCTTTGGTTACGGTCCCATGCGAGACACTTTTTCATTAAATCAAGAAGCCATGGATTGGACAGAGGTTCATATGGGATTTGGTGATCTGGATCTGTAACGACTTTAAACTTTGCCCAAAACGTCTTGTAATCTGCAAAGGGCGTTCTTCCGTATACCATTTGATAAAGTATGCAACCTAGTGACCAAATATCGGATGGACGACCACATTTGATTATGTTGCCCTGCGCATCTGTTTCGTTGCACATATATGCCTCCGGAGACATGTAACTCAGTGTACCCACCTACAGAAAAACAGACCAGCTGGGTCATTGTTGTATACATTGAGTTGATCCAAAACAGTCAAACAAGTAATTCTGAGTCAAAAACAGGTCACGTTGACCCGAAACGCTTTTTCTCCAAAGATCTTTATGTTTATAAATAATAAATAGTGTCAAATTATGATTACAGAAATTATATTATCCCAATAATCTAATATTTTGAATATAATAATTCAATGGGTTGCATGCATTAATATACACATTGTGTGACTATCAGCCCAATGATCCATTCAAGTTTTTAAATGTTTTTTAAAATTGACTCGCTCAACATAAAACAAACTAGAATTGACTTTTATTGCGTAATAATAAAGATAGGCAGGTTGTAGATCAACTAACCTGAGAATCTCGTTGAATGTTTGTTGTATCACTCATAATTGCTTTAGCAATACCAAAATCAATTAGCTTTAGGGATCCTCTAACAAGAAGAAAATTAGCCGGCTTCAAGTCTGAGTGCACAATACGTTCCTCGTGTATTGTTTTGACAGCTAAAAGTATTTGCTGGCATTCATTAGAAAAAGATATTACAGTTAGATTCTTTGCAACGTATGCGCTTCATAGTCTATAAAATCCGAAATCATTTCAAGTTCGATCACTTTAGGCAACTTCCAATTCCTGCACTTGTAATTTTGCGGGTGTCTTGACTCTTGAACAACATAGGCCATTGGGCCTTTTTGGTATTCAAGGTTGATAGGACCGACCAACGCATGAAATACAGTTGAAGGTTGCATTTTTTAATCCATTATTTATGAATGGGTCAATTCAAGTTATGTAAGATCTTTAACAGCCTAACAGGTTAAATAAAAGAAAAAATATCTTTAAAGACGAAATGGGCCAAAAGGGTTAAAAGGTCACCCATGGTATATGTTGAATACATGAAACCTCCTAAGTCCTAAACCATTTTTTATTAAAAAAATATCAATATTCCAATAGAACAACTTTTATAAACATATTGGACACGCTAATCATATATAAAAAATTTTAAAAAGTTCAAAAAAAAGTATTTTTGGTCAACCCAACCCGACTAATTCCATCTTATAATTGAAAATACCCATTACCCAACTAGCCTGACCTATCCATATCAGGATGTTAAGAAAAGTAGTAAACAATTACAAAATAGTAGGCAATCATTAGATTATTACAAAGAAACGATTGCAAGAAACTGAAGAGTACCTGCCAGTAAAAACGAAGCCAGTTCTCATCTAAGGTCAACTTCGACTTATCCAGCTCTTTCCATTTTTGTGACAACATATGAGCTAGATCGATTTCACCATATTCAAGTACCATGTATATATATCCATCATCTTTCACTTTCCCATCCTTGTTACTCAGAGTACCACTCATGACTTCCTTCAGCAAACCCTTATCTGTCACCTAACAAAAAGGTGCATATTAGAAGGTGTTCAACTATTAAAGGATCATCCAACTTTTCCTGAATAAGTATGAGCCATGGCACCATATTCATTTATATAATACAAGTGATCTTGTGCTATTATAGAATTAAAGTGATATGTTATGAGACATTAACAGATCCAGTCAGGAATAACGGTCTAGTTTTTTGATTAAAAGGTCTGTGCATTTTAAATACAGTTAGGGTGACTGGGTGACTTTCGGCCCATTTCTACTAAGCCACTTTTTTAAGTTTATCCATTTGAGCCCGATGTAAAACCCAAGTTAGTCTGTTTACCCATGAATGGGTCGAGACCGCCACCACTAGCTACAATTTTTTAACACGTCTTAAGAATGGACTATAAACAAAGGTCCTAAAGAAGCTACAGTGTTGTCTAATTCTAACAGTGTTGTCTAATTCTAAATACTCGAGTTTTTTTTTTGCATGCAGGTGCTGCATACGTCCCTTGACAATAACTAAATGCAAGGCAATTTGAGCCAACATTAAGCACAAATCTGCCTAGTATGAGCGATAACCCGAGAATTTAATCTTGTAGTTTCAGCTTCATGCTATAGGTTCAAGAAATGATACAAGAAAACTAGTGAAAGCATCAATCACAGTGGTGTGACGGTGTCCTATAAATAAAATTAACAGCTATAGTAGTGTGATGTGGCTAAAACACAAAACTAGTGTCTCCAAAGAATACGAGTACACATCTTTATTTACATCATTTGGAAACCAGTTATCTATAAAACCGGTTGTTAAGTGTTTAGGAGGCAAAAGGCTGTGCAAAGTTTTTTATCTGGAATATAATAGTTTGAATAAATGCATAAGCATTACAGGTTTATGATAAAAAAATGACAATGGAAATAGCTTGTTAACAATTGTTATTGGAAACATATGGAGCATCATATTACCAAGATTATGTGCAAAAAATACCAAAGCATTCCTTTTCCATTTGTAAACATACTTGATACCTTATGAACGTGTGTAGTCGAGTCATGTATAAATTTGACTTTGCTCAAACTAATATTGCCTAAGAGACTAGAGGGCTACAAACAAAAATGTGAAGTAGGTATGATGGGGCATTCATTCACTACCATAGTTGTCAATAGTGAATAGCGAACCATAGCAATTAGCAACAGGCTACCTATATGCTACGTAGCGATATCAACGAAATAGCGCCCGCTATTTCGTGTTTAGCGATAAAGGGGAAAAAATAGAAACCACATTTAACACACCAAGAATCATCTAAATAGCTCAAATATGCTATCAAGAATCATCTAAACAAATAATGAAAATAGAAAAAAATCATTAAAAAATCCGATATTTATTGGTACAGGGTCTGTAGCGACACGTCAGCTATACGCTGTAGTGGGCGCTACAAGGGCTATTGACAACTATGTTCACTGCTCATTCCCCTTCAAGCTGGAAGAGACATTAACGATTGCCGATGTTGAGAAATTATTTGTGATCCAAGAAGCAACTAGACATCTAAGCCAAATGTCAACTATTAACGTTTAATGACTTTAATCACAGCTCTTTTAAGTGCTGTCAGTCACTACTCATTCCCCCTCAAGCTGGAAGAGAAATTAACGACCTAGCTTGTATATACAGTTATACACTAACTTAATCAAAACTCAGTCATGCATCTTCTGCTAGCAAATCAAGTAATGTGACTTTAGACTTAAAAACTTGCTTCACGCAAAGCGTCTTTTGAATGAAATACATCAATAGCCTCGGTCAACAAACTTAATTTTTTGAATTCGCAAACAAGCTGTGTATCCTTAGTTCCTTACTACAAAAAAAACTTGTTGCCTAACAACAGATGATTCCACAATCCACATCATAAAGTCATTACATGTCTAAAGAACATACCTCATAATCAATGAGTTGAATAATGTGGTCCCTTCCCTTAAGTTTGTTCAAATATTCGATTTCCTGACAAAATCCATACGCGGTGGCATAGTCACGGCCTTTAAGCTTTATCTTTTTCAAGGCGTAAATCGTGCAGTCTTGAGAAATGACTTTATGGACCTCACTACTTCCACCACTACCTATCTTTCCAAGCCTTTGATAGAGCTTCCCATTAACCTTGAAAAACAAGTCAGGATCGTAATTTCTCTTACTGGTACTTTTGTTGGCATCAGCTTTTTTCTTTTTTTCATGTTTATGAGATTCCGTTTTTACATTGGAAGACCGGTCATCTGCTATCGGAGCTTGAGATTGTACATCAGTAATATCACCAGAAAATGCGTCCCCTATAGTTGATCCCGTTTTTACACTGTGCCCTACTTCTTGGCCTTGTTGATCTTTAGAAAGACCATGATCTACGTGTGTCATGGGTTGATCTTGTACATTAGAACATTCAAGATGAGCCTGATCTACATGTGTCATGGGTTGAACTCGATCTTGTACATTAGAACATTCAACAGCCTGAAAACTACTGTGCTGAGGGCGGGAACAGTGGGTACTTGGGGTAAGCATGGGAGCGTATTCTGGATTCACTATCGTTGTTGTGGCGCAAGATGAGCCTACGACTGATGATTGGGTCATGTTATGACCAAAGTCACTCTGTATGAAGTTTCTGACTGATTTAATCTGATCTGGAACTCCTATTGTGCTCTTTAGATGCGACAAAGGTCTTTCATCATTAGTCTGTAAACAAAGATCAGCATCGAATTTCTGAAAATTCTGGAGCCTTGTGTCTTGACTGAGAGCAGATGCGACATCCGACTGATTACTTCCAACCCATTCCATTTCTGTCAATGCAAGTGAATTCATATGAGTCAATAAGTTGTCGGTTCCTGAAGTCATGTGATCATCAGACCCTGCACAAACATTTCGTAGTTGGCACGATAAATGGTAACAATTATAATACACCGGTTCATGAGACTATATATGTTCATGTAGCAGCTATGCAGTTAATATCGCCGATATATCGGGGATTCCCTGGATAGATATTGGTGCAAAATATCGGAACCGACGATATCGACCAATATTTGACCAATAATGGGCGGATATTTGACCAATATATCACCAATTTTCCCGATATTAGTACCTTTCTTCTTAGCTCTACCATTCGTCTTTCTTCTTATTGCTGCTATTAGTGTTTTAAGTCTTAATTGTTACTTGTTAGTGTTTTAAGTCTTAATTGTTACTTGTTAGTGTTTTAAGTCTTAATCAGTTCCTACTTGCTCCAATTGTTAGTGTTTTGCAAGTTACAAAAGGTTGATTTGTTAATGGCAGGAGAGTATACTGAACTGTTAGTATTAAATTGCTATATATAAATTCAGCATGATATTAAAATTACCGATATCTCAAATATCGGTCCTTGACCGATTTCCGATTTTTTACCACATTAACTGCATAGTGTAGCAGATCACATTACAATTTGCAAACAACCGACTTATGAATTGATTTTACCTTAAGTTTCATATTTTTACAAGAGATGCAAAAGAAACAAAATATCTAACTAGTGAAACCTCATCAGATGACTTTACAGTTTAAAGTAACAATATAATGAGGGAGTAATTGAACCAACAAACTGGAAAAAGGCTAGCAAAATATTACCATGAGATCTTGCATTCTTTTGCAATGCAAACTGAACCTTCTTCGGACCATCGACCAATGGACCATGTGCATGTTCTATTACAGAGGAAGCAAGTGTATCGCTGCTTGTACAACCGATACCTGAACGGTGTTGACCTCTATCAGCATTGACTGATACAAAATTTCCTTCATCGTTAGTTTCACCTAATATAGTAGGTGGAGTAATTGAAGCATCCTCATGGTCAACAGAACTAGAAGGCCTCATATTCTTTGTCCGTAAAATAGAATCTTGCACTCTTTCACCTAGCAAAGCATTATGAGACTCATCTCTCGTTTTCGAGTGGATAACTGGATCTGAGCTCTTTGCTGGTTCCCCTCGAACCACTAAACGCCTAGGTTTCAACTGTGGTATCATACCTGCAGCAACTTACAAGTTAAAATATTAAAAACCCATGCTTAGCATTGTTTTGTATAAAAATAGCAACAACGTTTATATCATTCTAGTCACCAATCATCAGTCATTGCTGGACTAAAAGTGCAGTTTATATATATAATCCAAAAACCAAATCGAATAAACCCTAGTTTTCACATAACCAACTTAAAACCATTAATTAATGACCTCTTAGGTGAAAGCTGTCCCTACTGAGGCTACAGAAAACCTAATTACATCATTCTAGCCCCTAATCATCAGTCATTGCTGAACTAAAAGTGCAGTTTAGAACTTTAAATGTCTAATCCAAAAACTAAATCGAATAAACCCTAACCTTCACATACTCAACTGAAAACCATAAATTAATCACTACCTAGGTTACAGTAAAAACCTAATTAAACCATTCTAGCCACTAATCATCCTGTACTAAAAGTGCAGTTTAAATATCTAATCCAAAAACTAACTCGAAGAAACCCTAATTTCACCTAATCAGCTGAAAACCGTAAAATAAAACTAAATCAGACTCCAATTCACAATGCGTAACAGAATATAACTGAAATCAAACTGCAAAAAACAAGATATATCCAGATTTGAAGAAAATGTGTGTACGGTGGCGCTTGAAGGCGGCTTGTACGTTGCGGAGGAAGTCCGGTGGAGAGGAAGATGAAGACGACGTCGTTGTGGCGTTGAATGAACGGTGGAAGTTTGAATCTGAGTTGTCCGGCGGTAGATCAGCCTCCGTTGTGTCCATTGAGGGATTTGATGCATATCTGTTGCATATAACCGCAGCTGCAACGCTGAGTTTGAAGATGTGTTCTATGGAGAAGAAGATGCCATAGATTCGAAGTTGGGTTTACGCGCTTGTGACTTGTGAGTGAAGATTCCAAGTTCAAATTTTTTTAAGAGAAAATTACGAAAATGGCCAGGAAAATGGTTGACTTACCAAAATGACCTGCCGATGCGTCCATGGAGCAGGGCATCACGGATTACGACTATTTACGAGGGAGCTTATGCGTCCTTAAATATAGAAGTGACACGTGTCCGTGACTCATCCCATCATCCCATGCGTCCGTGACTCCAGTGGCGGAACTAGAAGAAAATTTCAGGGGTATCCCAAATTTTTTTAAACGTACATTCGTAAAACGGAGCATTTTTTACCGTACATTCAGTGACGGATACACGATTTTATTTGCATGAAGTCACTGTTTGATGTTTCAATTTATACAAGCGAACATAAATATTTCTGATAGAGTAAATTACGTTTTTGGCCCCTGTGGTTATATCACTTTTACTATATTAGCCCAAATTAAGAATTTTTAACATATCTGCCCTGCATGGTCTTTATTACTAACCATTTTGGCCTCTAAGTCTAACTATTTTGACCCCCCATGGTCTCTATAACTAACCATTTTGGCCCCCATGATCTCTAGACTTAGGGGCCAAAATGGTTAGCTATAGAGACCATGGGGGCAGATATGTTAAAAATTCTTATTTGGGGCTAATATAGTAAAAGTGATATAACCACAGGGGCCAAAAAACGTAATTTACTCTTTCTGATATGTACTAACAATTCATCACGAACTTTAATTTAGTATATTTGTTAAAGCATTTGAGGTTTTTTAATACTGATTAATCTCGAAAATAAAGCATTTTTTATACTGTGAAAAGTGTTATCCGGCATTTACATAGTTTAAAAAATAGATGGCTTGTGATAAAAGATTGTTATAAGTAGTAAGCTCTAAATAAAAAAAAAGAAATTAATAAACTAACAAATAATAAGTTGATTAACCAATAAATAATATGCTTGATTAATTAAACTAAATAGATAATAAACATTAAATAATAGTATGTAAGATAAAGTTAAATTGTATTTGTAAATTGTAAACAATAAATAAAATAGATAAAACAGAAAACGATTGGCCGGTGAGCCCATATGGGTTGCAGGCTTGCAGCCCACTTCCAGAAAACAAAACCCAAATAATAACCCTTATCTTTTGGCTTTAATTTATAAAACCTGAAGAGTCGTCTTCTTCGTTGGTCTTTCTGCAACACGGACAGAGATCTCACTCTTCAAAACAAAACCACAAAATCCCTGCAGAAACATGCTCTTAACTCTTAGGGGTGTCCTCGTACTTGTTTAGGGGTGTCCTAAGTCTAAAAATCGAAAAAAAAATAACAAATTTACACTACCCGAAAAAAGTTGAGCCGTAGCCCGGGACCAGGCTGTTTGTGCACTGGGTCCGCCCCTGCGTGACTCATCCCATGCGTCCGTGACTCATCCCATGCGTCCGTGACTCATTCCATCATCCCATGCGTCCGTGACTCATCCCATCCGTCCGTGACTCATCCCATGCGTCTTTGGAGTGAAACCTAATAAAAAATGGACACGTGGCCACGGGATGCGTCTTTGGAGTGAGACATCATACACAGGATGCGTCGAGCAAGTTTCCGAAGCGTCTATCGAGGTTTCCGGCGAGTTGCAGGTTTCCGGCGAGATGCAAAAACCAATCAATAACCTACAACCTTTTCCGGCGAGTTGCAGGTTTCCGGCGAGTTGCAGGTTTCCGGCGAGTTGCAGGTTTCCGGCGACTTTTCCGGCACTCCAAGACGCATCCCGGCACTTCAAGACGCATCCCGTGCACTTTCAGACGCATCGTCAGTGAATTATTTCCAAAGACGCATCCCGTGGACTTTAGACGCATCCCGCGCATTTGAATCCGTGATGCACCACTCCAAGGACGCGTGAAGTGGCCAATTTCGTAAGTCTAACTCTTTTCTTGGCCAATTTCGTAATTAGCTCTTTTTTTAATGTGTCGAAAATAATCTAAGGGTAAATTACTTTTTGAGTCCCTGTGTTTTATTGGTTTTAACTAGTTGAGTCCAAAAGCAAAAAGTTTAATGACCGGAGTCCCCATAAGCATTTTCTTTAACCATTTGAGTCCAAATTTCTAACCCCATCCACCAAGTTTGTTAACTACAAGGGTAATTTGATCATTTACACACAAAGTACAAGTGTTTAATGCATAAATATTTTAATATTATATATAAAATAAATTATATATAATGTTATAGACACACCTGCACAAACATTTCACACTCTATCCCTCCTCTCTTTCTCTCTACCCTACCATCACCATTAACACCACCGCACCTCCACCACTATCACCACGTTCCGTTGACCGTCAACCACCAGTCACCGCCTGCAAACCGTACCTCCACCATTATCATTGCCTTCCCCACCGGCCAACATCTCTCCCTCTCTCTACACTCACCGGAAAATCTCACCGATCACATGTTCATTCTCTCCTATTTCACACACCGGTACACGTCATCCCTCCGTCACCTACTTAAACACAACTATTTTACAATTTTATGCATAATTTTGTTTATTTTCACTTTAATTTCAATTTTGCAGGTTCAATCTATGCGATTGAATCGGTGAAGTTAAGATTTGTTACATCAGTGTGGTGGATTTAGGTTTTTGAAGCGAGTTTGTTCACTTTGTTGAGACCGATTGACTGATTTTGACTTTTGGTGAGGATATTGAGATGGTTGATTTTGTTGAGGATATTGAGATGTCGAATTCGAAAGTGGTGTATGAAGGATGGATGGTGAGATATGGGAGGAGGAAGATTGGAAGATCGTTTATACATATGAGATATTTTGTTCTTGAGTCAAGGTTGCTTGCTTATTACAAGAGGAAGCCTCAAGATATTGTGGTAATTGTTAGTTTATTATGTATAGTTTTATGCTAGTTAGTGATTATTTCTGTAGTATGTGATTTGTATTTTTTCTCATTTGTTTTGGATAGCAGCAACATTGAATGAGGATTAATAGTATGAAGTCAAATACTGATATTAATGAAAGTGGTTTTGGGTGATATTCATGAATTGATGGTCACTGGATGCCTTTTTTATGTTAATAAGCACCTGTTTTTGTAAACTGTGACTGAAAATTTGGGTGTTCTAAATTCGAAAGTATATTTCTTCATTATATATGATCCAAAAGGCTTAAATTATGATCAGAACTCTACATACGGTTTGCAGATTTTGTTTGATTTTGTTCAAGAAAGTTAGATGTGGGTCTAAATGTATGATCGTTTTGTGTTTGTTGTTGATGAGTGTTTGAAGAAATGAACTGGGTGTGCCTGATCTTGTGAAGAACATGTGGTCTTTTTATTTTTATTTTTTAATTATAGGGGTAATTTGGTCATTTAACAAAACTTAACAACAAAATTCTATCTGGGTTAGAAATTTGGACTCAAATGGTTAAAGAAAATGCTTATGGGGACTCAGGTCGTTAAACTTTTTGCTTTTGGACTCAACTAGTTAAAACCCGTAAAACACAAGGACTCAAAAAGTAATTTACCCATAATCTAATAAATCTTGTTTAATTAAATCTTGGGTATTGTTAAATACACACTAAAGTCAAATTTTTTTTACTCTTTCCCACAAGTTAGCGTCATTTCAGTCAACTTTTCAAGTTTATTTCAAGTTTCCATAAACCAACTTTTACAGTCAATGGAACAGGTTTCCATAAACTAACTTTTACAGTCAATTGAACAATCTTTTAACCCAATCAATGAAACAAACTTTTAACCCAGATATTCCACCACCCACCGTACGGCTCCGGCCACCACCGCACACCCCCGGCCACCACCACCCACCGCACACCTCCAGTCAATGGAAGAAGATGATTTTATCATGAGGACACATGAATTTGTCACTAATCAGGGACAAAAAAAACTCAATGGAACAAATTTTTTACAATCAGATCTTAAAAAAACAAGCTTTTTACAACTAGATCTATAAAAAAACAAGCTTTTTACAGGAGTTCTTTCTTGCTTTGTTTTCTTGAATCATCATCGTCGGAGCCGTCGATCACAGAGCTCTTACAATTGCCGTTTTGGAGTGGTCTAGAAGAGATTCAACATCATGGTGGAATTACAAGGAGGGTACCCAATGCCTACAATCACGCCTTATTGGAATTTTCGCAACATTAGCATGTTTGCGACTGGATGAGAGACCATGTATAGGTGCCGTCTAGAATTATATACCCAACTTTATCGTCGTGAAAGCGGTTTTGTCGATCTAGGTAATTAATTGTTTTAATGTTTGCACGTATACTTTTTTATTAGAGACTCATTATTTATTTATTTATGATTAACTTTTTCACTTTCGTGTTTATAATAAAGTGTCTTGATTATTTATTTATTAATATTGATATTAATACTAATAATAGTATAACAAAATATAAAAAAGTAACAAAAGTATTATAAAATAAAATAACATAAAAAACATAATTATTACTTTTGACTTTATAATAAAATAATGTATTAAAGTACTTAATCATTATCAAGTTTGACTAATTGGTATATTAATCCATATCTTAGATGTATTTATCACACCTCTTAAATCTTTTGTGTTAAACGTTGGTGATGATGCAGCGTGTGAGGTGGAAGTTTGGTAATCTAAATAAGTGGACGCTTTCAAGAGAGTTTGGAAATCTGATGTGGGACTAAGGGTATGTTTGGAAAAAGTAGCTGGTGGCTGGTAGCTACTAGCTGTAGCTTTTTAGATATACTTAGTGTTTGGTAGAGTAGTTGGAGCTTTTAATAAAATGTATAAAATCTATACTATATTATAATGCATGAGGGATGGGTATTTTAAGACACCCAAAAAATAAGAACTTCTTCCCTCTTTATTTATAAAAACACCCTTAAAATGAGGGTAACTTGGTCTTTTAAACACTAATTATATTTTAGTCCCTTATATTATTACACTTAAATCCCTTTATTTTAACAAAATTATGGCTAATTGGTTACACTTATCCCCTTCTACAACAAACTTATAATTATTTTATGTATTCTTATCATATATTATAAACCATAATGTTTTAAAAAAAATCCAAAGGTACCATGATGACCTACTCATTTTTGTCGACGTTTCGGTAGTTGTCTTGGTCAATATTGTTGTGCAGATTAAAATGTACAAGCAGATGATGCATTAGTGTACAGGTGATTAAAGCAACGTGTTCTATCACATTTCAAATGCTCAAGACCCTCTACGTTGTTGTCATTACTATCAATATAATAATATTCCAACCCTTTTCACTCCGATTTTTGTTTGATTAAGACTGTTCACCAATTTGTTCCGCGCGACTCGAAACCTTGCACATACGGGTTTAATATGAGCTTTGTTCGTATTCTGTATGTTTGTGCATTTACTTGGTTAGGTGTACACAATTACATAGCTTAGCAGGTAGTAAATTGATATCAAACAAGCTCACTTGTTTTATCTAATTAGTTATATTAAAAAACTTTATATAATACCATATTCAACAAAATGGAATTTTAGTTTTCATACAAAAAATTATAAAAACGTTTTTAGACGCATTTTTGCTTTCATAAAACCTTTTTTATAAAAACTTTTTTTAGAAGTTCGGTAAATAAGTTTTCCACAAACAAACTTTTAGGAAAAAACTCCATAATCTAAACATAATACATCTTCAAAAACGGAATACGAGATTGTGTTGCATTTTTTTAGGGATTATAAGTTCAAAAATACTCTTATAGATAATATTAGTTAGTTGAAAAAAAACTACATGTTATTTAATTCGTTGGTTTATAGATTCTATTATAGTTTAACTAGGTTAATGCCCGCGTAATACGCGGGTTTCAACCATAAACTGATTATTTATGTTCAAAATATCTACGTTTTTACAGATGTGTTTATAATACAACTATTTAATATGGAAAATGATCAAAAGATAACGCCACAAATACAAACTAATTCGATTGCCGAGCGGTAATCTCTCAAGTTTATTCACATGGAGGCTTGTTTCCAGAACTCTATGGGCTTTCGGTGCTAGAAGGAAAAGGCCAATATGAATCCTTAGCATAAAGAATCTTTCATATATCAAAATAAATGTGTATCATACTATCATGTGCCAATATTGATCTGTTTACATATGAATGATTTACTCGGATTGTATTATATCTTAAACGGGTCAACCCAAAACATTTATTTAAGGTAACAGGTCAAAAGATTGAAAGTTGACCATGTCTATTGTTAATACATAAAGCCTCCTAAACCGTTTGTTATTACAGATTTAAATTATCAATGTAAGAATATTCATTTTGTATTGACAATTATTAAATTTATCAGTAAAAATAGAACAGACAAAAAAATGTTTGTAGGTCGGCATGTGCTAAAAGATGACTCGTTCAAAACCCAACCCAGTTAAAAATAGTTGCCCAACCAGCCTATGTTGCCACAACTAAGATCAAAATGGCGTAAAAATGGAACTTAGATGCATTAATAAAAAATATTTTACCTGGTATGGTATATTGGCATCTTCGTTCTCACTGATTGGATCAATGAGAAATCTATATCTGCAACAACAATCCCAGTTGAAGCTCTATCTGAAACACATAGTTTGAATATGTGAATTCGTGCTAATGAAGTTGCATAATTAATATAATTAATATCTTAACCCAATAATTTAAATTGAGACATAGTTCATACCTGGTAAACGACCAATTACTGTCCCCCATGGATCAATGATCAGTGTATCACCAAAGCTCTCTTTTTTTCCCTATGTTTCCCGCCTTGTGCAGCGGCTATCACCTGATCCAACATTTAAAAACTTCTTATACAGTATACACACAGAACAGTCATTAACATTTATCACTAAACGGATCCACATAACATGATAATATCCACACACACACACCCCCCCCCCCCCACACACACATATATATATATATATATATATATTAGATGGGATATTTCAGTAGCATACATACATAACACTGAGTCTCTATGGCACAGGCATGAAGAAGAACCTCCCAATGTGCCTCACCAGTTACTCTTGTAAAGGCAGCAGGAGCTAACAAAACCTGCATATCAATTGAAAGGTAAATATGATAAAATTACTGATCCAAATGTAAATGATAAAAAAAGGTGGCAATCTAAACCCAATTACAGATAAAATAGAAGTCAGTTAAAAACGGAATCAGGTCAAACGTTGTTTTTAAAGGATACTAAACAATATTATTTTAGAGATCATATTTGACATATTAAATTATTAAAAAATGGACAAATAAGATTCCGGGTCAACCTGAACTGACATGCACCAGCTTTACTTTTTTAGACCAGTTGTCCAACCAGCCCAATCTATATATTTTTCCACCAATGGCTAAAAGCTATACAGAGTGAGAATTGCTTAACATGTGCTCCATGGTGGAACCATAGTTGTTGATAAACCTCTGGGAACCGCAAATCATAACATACAGTTAGGCCCAAACGTCCAAAGGGGCTATCCACAGCAACTATCTCCTTACCTGCAAAACTTTGAATTTCAACTGTTAAGCATGTGTTGTATTATATATCCATATCCAACGGGGACAAATGGTTAAATAACAAATCTTACCAAAAAAATAAGTAACGGGTCAAACTGATCGACCATGTCAAACAGGTTAAAGAACACCCAACGTGTTAGATGTTTAAAGGGGCTAGATTGCTTTTATAAAAGAATTAGACTACTATTCTTGAAATGGTTTCTATAATCTTATATAAAACAATACTAACTTTTACAATTAACGGTGCAGATTATGTAAGAGTGTTGACAGGTCAGACCAACCCGACTCAACTTGTCTAGACCCATACTAAAAATAACCCACTTTAATTCGTTAACCACCTCACCACCTGACCAGCCCAAACTGTCACCTCTAATTTAATTTCAAAACTTTTATATAGTGTATTAGTTTTTACATACAATAGTGTATTAGTTTTTACATACTATAACAAATTATAATGTAAGATGAATATAATGTGAGCAGAAAAGAAAACATTGATACTTACCATTAAATGTTAAAACTTCTATGCTGCTTCTTCCCATGGATTTAAACATAAGATGATCTCAAAACATCTTTTTCTTTTTTCCTTATTGGCATGTTCTCAGATGACATGGCATTCAATCATTGATGTACCACAACTAGTGGATAGTGTTTTCTCTTTCTTTGGACATTGTGTTCATCTCGTCTCATCAGAAAGCCCCTGATAAAAAACACATCTTCTTCTCATCATAGAGCCCCTCACCTAAAACAAAAAAAAAAGTTGATAAAATCAATGATCTTTAAGACAAAGTTGAAGCTGCTGAATGAAATATGGATTTTGTAGTCTTTCATGAGTGGATGAACAAAAGTTGACTGGTGAAATATGTGTACAAATCAACATCTAGGGTTTGTTCAAAACTTCAAATGATGGAAATAATCATTAACTATATTGTTTGTTAGCTCCAAAATGCATATTATATCTCTGAAAGTAGCTAATACGAAAAGACTACCATTTTACTATATTGTTTGTTAGCTCCAAAATGCATATTATATCTCTAAAAGTAGCTAATACGAAAGAGACTACCCTTTTTGCTTCAACTAATAAGAACCCTCAAAATATAACATGAACGAAGCTTCCTCCGCATCATGCGAAAAATCTCTGGAAAGAATTGAAAGTTTATAATGAATGTATGATGTAGTTCAATTATTTAAATTTGATGTTTAATACTTTATTTGCTATTTTTTTTCTAAGTCGGGTAAAAAAATTCTTCAAATTTAGGGCAAAAAAAAACCATCATAGAAATTCACTACAAACACAATATTCAAGATGCAACTTAGTAATGTTGGGAATCCCTTACCTGAAGGAACACCTTTACAATTCAAGAAAATGATAGAAACCTACTCCATTAACAGAGAATCCAACCTGTAACATAAAATAAGTTAAGTTAATGTCAATCTTAGACCAAGAGTCAACAATAAGAAAGTATCTATACACTTTTCATCACTATAAGAAAGTTACCTGAAGGAACGCCTTTCTAACAAAAAGAACATCAAGACAGACAATATAAAAAAAATATCCATGTCTTTTAGAAACTGTACTTTGTTATTCTCTAAAATAGAATGTGGTAATCTCTAAGAATGTATAACCATTAAAACATGATAAAAGTATCCATTTTCTGTAGGGCAGCTTCATTTGAATGTTTATTTCCACTTTAAACCTATTAACTTTTTTCAAAACAATAGTAGCCAACTCACATTCTTCTTGCTTGGGATCTAAGAGTTCTACATAACTATCACCGACATCGGCAACATCACCATCAAGTAACTACAAATATAAAGCAATACATGTTAGTCTACATCTATACTATATAATAAAAGAAACCTGATTTGGGACACGTGTCATTCAATGAGGGCATCAATAATTTATTGATAAATTTTAAATTAAAAAGATTTAAATATTATATTAGAATTTTATTTTGATTGTAAATCTAAAGTCTAAAATGTGTTTTAATCTAATCTATAATTTATGGATTTAATTTTGATTTGAAATTATTAAACAAAAACCCATAAAATTAGTAACCATTTAATCAATTTCGTAAGTTTTACTTTCCCATCTACAATCAAATTAGATTTTTGTGATAATTAAAGTTTTGTCAAGAATATAAAAAATTATTATTTAATATTCAATATATTACATCAAATATTTAGAATTAAACTCCACTTCATTCTAAATACTATGTATGTTTTTTTACTCTTCATATGCTATGCATATTATCTATGTCACAAAGAAAACATCATGTTTTTTTAGATAAGTTTACCATGTCAAATAAGTAATATGCATATTATCTATGTCACATAGAAAACATCATGTATTTTTAGATAAGTTAGATATATGTGTTTTAAAATAAGGTAAACTCTTAAGATACATATTTTTTCCTATTGTAACTAAGATGTAGAGGTCTGTGAAAGGTATCTTCACATTCGGAATGTCATAACTTTTTTTTAAATTTAGATTTACTTAGTTGTCATATGGTGTCTCATGTCTTTATTTTTATTTTTTCACTTATATATATATATATGTTCCATTGGTTCAATTGTACATGTAAAGTATTACACTATACATAGTATTTTCTCAACTATAGTTAATTGGTTTTATTGATTCAATTTTTGTCTATTCATTTACATTACTTTTATCTGTCTAGAAGTCACTTTTCAAACCTTTCAAATGGTATGGGACATATTACATTATCAATAGTTTTTATTGGTTTTCTTACTAATTGTGATAAAAGTAATTATTTCGTACAATTCATATTGGTTTATAGCTTTGAATACGAGCATACCTTATATTAATGTTAATGATAGCGAAAGTGAGGAAACTATATTTGGATGGTAGAAAATATAATATTATGCCAACATTAACCCGTCAAAATAATCTATTATCAAATAAAATCAGACACGTTACCTTTGAACAAGAAAATGTCACAATAAATATTAGTAGTGGTACAAAATTTTAAGTTCCTATGACAAATTCTATTACAAATAACAGATCATATTATTATGAATGGCTATACAAACTTCAATATTTATTTCGTATTTGGTCTGCATATTACTCTATATTATATATACTTAGATCATATTATGAATATATTTTTTTTATTTCATATTATAATTATGATTCACCCCGTGTATTACACGGGGCAATAACCTAGTACAAAGTATAAATGAATGGAGAGTTCTTACTGGAAACCCAACACAAAAACTGCGTAACGCAAAGAAAAACTCTGTAAAAACTACTAAACTTTAGTTTGAAATCAGGTTGTCTTTAATCGCATAGAAAAACTTGAGTTTCTTCGATTTGGCTTTTATTTATTGTTTATTACGGTTTCAATATTCACCGAAACTTAATTAAAAATTGACTTATATATGGTCCGGGTTTTTTTTTGAATGGCGAAACGGAATCTTAGTAACTCAATTAACAGGAAACCATCCCTCATGATCGTATTACAGAAAATCTAAAAATTTGAAATAAAAACAAAGCTGAAACAAAGACTCATATTGAACCAATACTGTTACAACACCACTACCTTCCTTTTTCTCTTTTAAGTGGAATGCCATTCTGCTCCTCCTGCAGCAAATCTTTTAGTGTACTCATGTTACTCCTCACCGGATGATTGAGCCAGCCAAGGATTTGTGACCAAACTGCGCTGGCAAAGTTGCAATTTAATAACACCAATCAACTGATGTGATTGTTTTAAACAAAATCAAAGCCCACCAATCAAACCGACTAATTTATCACAATCTTTACACTTCAAAGTCACAGCCAATACAAAAATAACATTAATGAAAATTAGTTTCAATACATTAAGTAAATAAATATCTAAACGATTTAATGTTGTAATTTAATAAAATATCCCATGTGAGATCTTGTCGAGATATATTAGACATGGTGAAAACTTTGTGGCATCTGTACCTGTAATACGTCGATCCTATTTGTAATTTAAAAAAAAAATGCAAACATGCAATCAATCGAAAATGGTAGTGGAAATTGGCCTGAGTCAGCGCAAACGAACCAATCTTGATTCACCTACTGGTATCACTGATCCCCAAAATCCATTGTATTGTAATAAAAAATCTGACTTAAGAATCTATATTCTCAACAAAAAAAAAAGATGGAGAGGAAGATAATTCTAAGATAAACATCAAATCAAATCGGTGAAACAAATCGATGTAAGATAAAATCACCTTGGAGAGAGAGTTGTAAACCCTAAGGACGTTCATGAAGATGGATCGGCTTAGAATTGCTTCACGATGATGTGTGAGTCATCTTTGAGAGAAAGATTTCAAAACCCTTGCCTCTTGAAGATCGATTGATGGTTGTCGCAGAGGATTGAAGGAATCGCCAATTAGGGTTTCGGAGGAGAGGAATAGCCGTTTGATAGATTTTGAGAGAATGAGAGAGAGTACACAAGAAGCGTATCAAAGAAGCCAAACTCAATCCAGCCCTTAGAGCTATGCCACATGTACTCCTCTATGAGATATGCCACATGTATGCTTATGTGGCTGCTTATTTGGCATCAACCATAGGGTGACATGTGTCCCCCAATGGTTTGCTTTATTAGAGATATAGATTCATTAGGAAAAAACTTCATAATCTAAACATAATACATCTTCAAAAACTGAATACCACATTGTGTTACATTTTTTTAGGGATTATAAGTTAAAAAATACTCTTATAGATAATATTATTTAGTTGAAAAAACTACAGGTTATTTAATTCGCTGGTTTATAGGTTCTATTATAGTTTAATTCATTAGTTTTTTTCACTTCAAGAAATTTCTTGTTCCTTATAATTTTTGGTTTACAGGTACTTCAATTTTCTGTTGTGTATAACTTTGATTTATTCTTCTATGCTCACACTTAACATTCATCTTATTTATTATTTTGTGGTTATGGAGCTTCAATGTTCATCCTTTCAGATCTTTACACGGGTATGAATGTTTCTAAAACAGGATATATTATTTGTTTTTTTTTGTTTTTATATGATGTTTAACTGTGAACGTCGTTTTTTATCCTATGTTATATATAATGGTAATATGATAAAAATGTAACTAAAATGCTTAACATTTTTTTCCAGTTCCCCAAACTGCTCCAACTACAACTAATGTATCAGTTAAAGAGGAGAACATAGAAGAAACTCATCATCCAAAGGATGTAAAAATCAAACAGTAAGAGATACAAGAAATTTCGAAGAATGCTGATCTTGATGATGACAAATGATGGTGTGACAAAAATAGATGACATCCTTGAGATGTTTAAGCTCTATGATTACTAAATTGATCTCATCATGATGCAAAGTACTTATATTTAGTTTTCAACTTTTATATTTAAGATTTATATTTCTTTATTCGTGTGCTACTTTATATAACTTTTATTTATGTTTAAGATTTATTTTTTTTATTCGTGTGTTACTTTATTACATCAATGGTTTCTTGAAGTACTTGATAATTTAAATTCTAAATTTAATAATTACTAGACATGTGTAATACTTATGACATATATCCACCAAAATAATGCTACCATAAATATTATACGAATAAGAAAACTATCAGAAACGAATGCCCTAATGCAAAGTGTCGCCCCAGCCGCATCGCGTGGGCACCCTACTAGTGACCAAAATGGACATAACTAAAAATTTAAAAAGTTTGTACATTAAAAGTTCATTATCTTTAGAGGTTAAAATAATCATTTTTTCTCTAAAAGCTTGTAGCTCCTTCTAAACGCTACTAGTAGGAGCGTTCAACTAAAAGCTTCAAGCTCATAACCTAAAAGCTTCAAACTCCTTCAACCAAACAAGACTTTTTATTGAGTAGAAGCTTTTTCTTAAAAGTTAAAAGCTCCTAAAAGCTCTATGCCAAACATACCCTAACTTTTTGTTAAAGTATGAGAAAAATGGAAAGAATCATGTATGTAGAAGAGGGTTTAACCGTAGGAATTGTATAAGAAGATATTGGTCTATGATCAAATAATTCAATGGTTGAGATTGCATGATTCTCAAATTTATAATTCACGTGACTAGGGGTGCAAACAAGCCGAGCAGCTCGTGAGCTACTCAAGATCGACTTGAGAAAAAGCTCGAAACAAGCCGAGCTTTATCGAGCCCAAGCCGAGTTTGAGCCTAAAATAAAGCTCGTTTATTTATCGAGCCCGAGCTTGACATGTGAAGCTCGTCGAGCCTTCTCGATCCTAAATGTAAACGAGTTGAGCCGAACCAAGCTTATTTAAACTTGTTTACGAGTTAAGTAAACGAGTCCGAGCCCGAGCTTCACTTATTGAGCTCGCGGGCCTAAAAGAGTTTATTATTTATATTATTTTATTTAGTATACTAATTAATATATAACAAACAAGCCGAGCCAGAGCCGAGCTCGAGCTTGAGAAACTACCAACAAGCCGAGCTCTAGCTCAAGCTCTCGTAAGTTAATCGAGCTCGGCTCGGCTTGTTTGCACCCCTACACGTGACTAAATACAAGGTAAACAAGTGGGGAAAGGAAAAATAAGAAGATCACATATTGGTGACTCATAACCCCCCCCCCCCCGCCCCGCGAATTTCAAGCGATTAGAACTTTGTTATATGATAATGTTTAAAAAAAATTACTCCGTATTAACAAGCATTTTATTCTCTTTAATATTTGTAGGCTATTGCTATAGCCTTCTTAATTTTTAAAAATTGTTATTGTACAAGCTATAACATTATGTGATTATGTTCCAGTACGTAGTTATGTAATATACATTTTTTTCTTGAAATAAATGTAACTTTACGTGATTATATTTAAGTACGTAATTACGTAAAAATAGTTGACTATGTATTATTACGTGATTTTGAATACCCATTACGTGATTTCATTATAGCACTTATGTAAAAACCCACTAAGTGATTACGTAATTATGTACTAACAATAACTATAATAAGAAATAAAACATGTAATACATAATATTTCACCGAATGCCTAATATTTCAGGTCTAATCACGTACTAAAGATAAATGTAGGAATAATGGATTTAATGTCACAACTGCTCATAGGCGGAAGCGTAAGGTGTTGGGATTGAACCCTATCAGAGGAACATATAATTAAAGCCAAAACTGGATCAGAGCAGTGGATCCAAAATAAGTAGATGTTATGTATACAAGTCTCTCCCCTTGAAAGTGGTTTCAATATCTGATGACCTCCAATCCACTGATCTTTACAACTGCTGACCTACAACTGCTGATTAAGTCAAAGACTGATGAAGACTAAAGCTCTGCTGATCAATCAACTGCTATGAGTCAAGCACTGCTGAATTCAAGTACTGCTGGGTTCACAACAGTGGAAGGATAAAGCAGTAGTTTAGCTTGTTTTATGTAATGCTTTGTAATTAGTAGTTAGCATAGCAGTGTTTGTATCAGATCAGTTGTTAGAGTTTGTTAGGTTGTTAAGTGTCACTTTCATGGTGACGTCAGATTAGATGCTTCAGTGGTTTGATGTGCATTATAAATAGAACCGTTTGCACTGTTCTATTTAAGGAGTTTTCTCCTTCAATTCTATCATCTTGTACGATCAACCATGGAGCTCGAGCTGAGGGGGAGTTTTAGTATGTAAACATGCATGTAATCCTTTGATTATAATCTTTCGATTCTAATGAGATTCACATGTTTATGAAAACTATTGTTCTCTTGATTATGTTTACAAAGTTTGTTTTATTTCCGCTGCATTAGATCTCTGTCTTACATTCATTCATTGTTTAATTATTACAAATAAACATAATCAATCCAAACTCAGATCCTAACAATTGGTATCAGAGCAAGGACATTCAAATTCGATCTAACAATCAATTTGACATAACAGTTCAGCTCAAAATTTATTGATGCTAAGGATGATCGTATTTAGTTAAAAAAATAGAGTAACGATTAATCACGTCCAAAGTTGATTATTCAAAAATTCTGTAAATCAACCAAGATGTTATCTATCACGTTGGAGTCACGTAACACTGGAAGTATCATGTATCAAATCATTATAGATTCAGTGTTTATGTTGAAAAACTATGATGATTCCATCATGACTGCTGCTAAGGTGTCACCTCATGTCAACAAAGGTATATGTTCAATTAAAAGCATTAGTGTCTCTGTTAACATCAAAAGAGGTAAATAAAACTTTAGTTACATGATCTTATATGTTGAAAAACAGGTTGAAAAATCCTTCAAAAGGATCAAATCAATTTTGTTGAAGCATCATAAGAAAATTAGCAGTCTTATAATATACATCAAACATAACTAGGGATCAACTCCAAACCTCTGATGGAAAATACCAGAGTTGTTAAAAGGAGGTGGAATCTATTCAAAATCACTTGTGATAAAAGAGTAGGATCCTACAAAGGTTATGTGTTGGTTTTTAAGAAGTCTAGGTCATGAGTAATGTGAAATTTGGCATAAGCATGTGTAACAATGTCCAAATCTCTCAAAACATTACTGAAAATGATTTTGGATAAAGTATTCCTCCCTTAAAAACCTTCCCAGTGAATGTTACAACATTTATTAATGAAAAGGGTAAATAGGGAAAGAAGAAAAATCACAAAAACTCAAAAGTGTATTTATCTCAAAACTTTTGAATTCAAAAGAAAAGAGTATAAATCCAAAACACTTAAGAGGCCACAGGAGATCTACATATTTGGTCAAACATTTGTCATCCATCAATCATGCACAATCACTATATCAGGGAGTTCAGGTAACCAAAAGTATCACCAGTTTGGTTATTAAATAAAAATTAGGCTAAATTTTCAGAATTTTTTTTTCTTTTCACATGGTAATAAGGTTCACAAAAAGCCCTTAAAATCACTGTGAGCAGGTCACTTCATAGTTGTAATCATCTGGGATACTCAATCACTGCCTATATCTAAAGTGTTATAAGCAAGGACTGGGCATGTGGAAAACCTTCATTAAATTTCATGAAAACCCTGCTATTTTGATAATGATGATAAGCCTGCACCTAAAATTTGCTTGTCAAGTATTTGGTTTTGCAGATAATTCAAAATCTTCATCAACAGATGTTTGATATTTTGTTCTCACAAGACAAAACCATGTCCTTCATCTGAGCAGCAGCTGTTTAAATCAGTTGTAAAAGCTCATCCACTGATAAATAAACTGTACTTGACCAAAATAGCCTTCTAGTTGTTAATTCCCAAACCACTGTTGATAAATTCCATCAAAAATGGATAAAAAATCATCAGTTTGTCAAACCTACATTCATGATCCTTTCTCCTTCATCTCAAACAGCTGTTGGATCATCAAAACTCACCAACAGATGTTAGCTCAGGTGATTCACATCTGCAGCCTCACATTTTGAACATCAGTCCCTTTTAAACCTCATTCATTATACCAAACCTTGACAACATCATTTGAAAAGAGATTCTCACATAAAGTTTATCCCAAAACTTTTGTCCTCTTCTTGATTTTCTACCATTCCATCAACAAGTCATGTACCATTGAAGAACTAAAAGACAGAAAGTTGGGTGTTTGTCATGTAAGAGGAGCTTCAACAGTTCAGGGAAAGCAAGTCTGAAAACTTGCACCACTACCAAAGGACGAGAGTCAAATTGGTAAAAAGTGGGTCCTTAAAAAACATTGCATATATTGGAACATGGTTGTCAAGGCTCATGTTATTCCGACTAAGCACTAACAGCAGATGTTGTCACAACCACTGATTGAAAAATATTATGATGCTGTGGCAAGCTGAAAAGTCCAGTTGTTTTGGTCACTTCAAAATATGTTATTGAACTTTGATATAATTGCTCAAAAGACTTCTTTTATGCAGGACAGTCAGGTAGCAGAAAATATCATCAAAAATCCAGTCTCCCATTCCACCACCAAGCACATTGATATCAGACATCACTTTGTGAGGAATTGCTATGAAAAAGGTTTGATTTCTCTGCATCATGTTCCAACTAAAGATCAGCTGGCAGATGTGCTAACCAAAGCTTTAGACACATCCACCTTTGAAAGCTTGATCTCTAGGATTGGCATGCTAAACATGGAATAACAGGCAAAATCCTGTTTTTCTATAAATAAAAAGCATTAAAATGTTTTCAGACAATCAAAAATCCATCCTTAAAAATAGCTAAAAATGAATTTTTCATTAAATCCTTAAAAGTCTGCCATAACCACTGTTTTGTTCAAAAGTCTGCTCTACTTAAAAGTCTGTCCACTGCTGAAAGTCAACCCCTGTTCTCTCATTTCCTTTATAAGCACTGTTGTTCAAAATCAGTGTTTTTATCCACTGATATGCTATCCACTGATAGTAAAAATCACCCACTGCCTTCATTGTTACCGTTACACCCACTGATCTTGTTCCATCAGTGGTTTTCATAAAACACTTGTCCTTCATTTCATCAGGGGTTGGCACGTGGACAGTACATAGCGGTCAGATCTTTTGTAACCGCTGCCACGTTAGCATTCACTTTTCCTGTCTATAAAACTCTGATAAAAAACCCCAAACAGGGTTTTTACTGTCGAATCGAATTCAAAATTCCTTTCTAAAATAGTTTTCCCCAAATATTTTCACAACCCTCATCGTCCTCATTTCATCTTCTTCATCCCTGATTTAATCATGGTGAAACAATCCAGTAAAATCAAACAAAAGGACCCAACCACGATTGAGATTCCATTCAAATTTTCACACAATTACTTGGGCATATTTGACAAACCTAGTGAAACCTCAATCTTTGATTCCATCATCGACACACTTTCATCCACAAAGTACAAAACTTTGCTTACCTACGATGCAACCATCTACCTTGCTACTCAAAGGGAATTTTGAAAAATGCAACTCTTGAAACGGTGGATAAAAAGGTTGTAGCTATAAATTCCTCAATAAAGGGAGTCAAATTCTCAATCACACCTCAAACTATTTCTGAAGTTTTTGAACTCAACGATATTCAAGGTAAAAATTCTTTTCAAAAAACAGAGTATCAAAATGATTTTCAAGAAAGAGCTTATGAGGAGCAAATGAAGAAAGATACTCTGCAAAAAGACAGCTTTCCTCCTGCCATGAGATTTTTCTTTCACACTCTTCTTATGTGTGTATCTAATAAGACCACAGGATTCAGTGAAATTCCATTAAAAATTCAATACTTGGGTAGTGTTTGGTATGTAGGAATGAGAGAGAGAATGGAATGGACTATTACGAGGGAATGAAAAAAAATGTGTTTGGTTTGTCAAGGTAATGGAATCACCCAATACATATGACATTCCATTCCCTCAAATTCATTCCACCCACACCCCTTGTTTTTTTATCCATTCCATTCCCTTTCCCACCTTCATCACCAACACCTCCCACCACCTCCACCACTAGCCACAAATGCCACCACCACCCGCCGCCGCCACTTTACGCCGCCATCGCCGCCACCCGTTGTGCCACTGCCACCGAACACCGGTGCCACCGTCACCACCCGTCACCGCAACCACCCTTTCCGCCACCGAACATTAGCACCAACGCCACCATCAACCACCAAACACCACCGACCACCGCCACCACAACCCACCACCGTCGCCACCCTCCGCCACCGAACACCGGTGCCACCACTGGCCACCACCACTAACACCGCCACCCGCCGCCACCACCCTTCGCCACAACATCAGCACCACTTCCGACCATTGCCACTCTCTGCCACCGAACACCAGCATCACTGCCGTCATAACCTACCACCGCCACTGCCACCACCGCTGCCACCGACCGTCGCCGCCACCCACCGCCGCCATCAACTACCGCCACCCAAATTCTAGTTTTATTCCTTCTTCTTTTCCTGCCCACCAAACACTACAAGGTAATGATTCATTCCATTCCCACATGGTAACCAAACATGACCATGGAATGGAATGATCCATTTCATTCCTTTGTCCATTCCATTACCTCGACCATTCCATTCTCCCGTCCATTCCATTACCCCATACCAAACAGACCCTTGGGGTATGCTATTTTGCAAAAAGAAAATTTTAATTACTCCCAATAAATTTTTAATGATTTGGTCAAAAATGTTGATAAAAAGGCTTTCTTATTATTTCCTAGATTTTTGAGTTATTATTTTAAGAAAAGTTTTCAAAAGATAATGCCCATGTGCTCATACAGGGTGCTCCTCTTCAAATAAACAGTTTAACTGCAGAAACATTCACAAGGATGTTAAAACCTTCCAAAACACAAGCAGAGGTACCTGAGCAGACTTTAGCAGCTACCACTGCTCCTCAGGTATCTGCTGTTGAGCCCACTGCTCCAGGTGATCATAGTAGCACAACCACTGCTATGAAACCCACACCTGCCATTACCAAAAAGCCCAAAAAGAAATCATCTAAAAAGCCCCCCAAAAAGGGTAACGCTGGAAGATGAGATCCCAGAGAAAATACCTATGACAACACCAATGTCACTAATAACCATTGCTGCTACTTCCTCACAGCAGATGGAAGAGAGATCTCCACCTTTGCCTAAAACTCCCCCTGGAACAGATGATGCCAAAACCCTTCATTATTCTCTCAACCCATGCCTGAAACTCCTCCTGCTTCTTCTAAAAAAGAACAGGTTGTACATATAGGGATACCACAATATGATGCTCTGGAATCCCTTGCTTCCATCATCCACAGCCCAATGCCCGTGGCTAATTCTCTTTCTACACCCAACCTCACCTCCACAATTCCCCCACAAACAAAAATATTGTTGGATGCTCTTGATTTGAACCAGGCACAAACCAGTCCTTCTCAATCACCTGTCAATGAGAACATACCTCAACAAGTGACTGGGTCTGATGTATCAATCATTGCTAACCCACCAACAACACCTGAGGAGGTTACACCCCTTGAGTTACAAGTAACTCTTGGTGGTAGTCCAAGTGAAGCAGCCACTACAAGTGCTGAACCCACTGGTTTGCCTTTGGACAGTGGTTACATCCATAAGACTTCCTTGGAGGCAATTCCTTCTCTGGGAACACCTGTGTATCTAGTATTCACTGGGTCACTAAAAAGTGTCTCTCTTTTTGAAGGAAGAAGTCCCCAGTTCCAAGACAAAGGGGCATCAGTGGATGATTTCTGGAGTACACTCCCTGAATCAACCACTGTTACAACCACTGTAAGTGGGAAATCAGATGATCCCATTAAGTTGGGTGATGGTTTAATGTACCGAGAATTGACGGATAGAATTGACAAACTGGATACCTCTGTTGCATAAATTAAAGATATGTTGCAACAGTTGTTGAAAGTTCAAAAGGTACTAACCACTGCTGCTCCAGCTCAAGTACCTGCACAACCTGCACCTGCTGCAAATGAGTTATGGAACTTATTTCAACCACTGCTCCAACATCAAAGACAATTGGCTGATCAATACCATGAGATACATGTTCAAAAGCTGAGAAACATGATGGAGTCAAGGTTTAAAGATACCCAAGCTGACATCAAGGCTATAAAGGCCTACATACTAAACACCACTGGCACTGCTCCTCCCACTGTTCTTTTTATTGATAATCCACCACCAGATAATGCCAAAAAGGGGGGAGAAAATCAAGCAGTGGAAGAAGAAGGGAGTTGAAGATGGTCTTTATATTGAACCACAAAAAGATAGCATGACTAAAGACATTCCCTTGCCAGATGGTAGTAAAAAGATTGATGTTACCACAAATGCACTTGCTGAAGCAAAAGCAAGTGTAAAAAGGGATAGAGAGGCTAAGGATAAATCCAGGTGGGATGAGGAGAAAAGAGCTTTTATGGAGCTGAATGAGCAGGGTATTTCTGAGCCAAAGGATGACAAAAATCCTGAGCCAAAAAGAAAGAATCCCACTAGAAAAGTGAGAGAACCCAAACACACACCATCCAGACCCACAAAGCATGCCTCCAAACCACCTTCCAAAAGCTCCCAACATCAATCTTCCACCCAAGCAGCTGTTGAAACACCTGCTGTATCAACAACTGTTGGTACTTCAGTGGTTTCAGCAGTTGTTAAACCAAAAACCACCATTTCAACCACAACAACTGCTCTCATTTCAACCACTGCCCCACCAAAACTTCCATCACCACTAAAACTACCAGCACCACCAAAAACAACCTCACCACCATTACCTCCTGCCAAAAAGCAGAAGACAGCTGATGACACATCATCAGTTGTAATGGCAACAGTGGTTGAAACACCAGTTGTTTCAACAATTGTTAGTCAGCAACCTCCCACTTCAATCACTTCCACTACAATAACCACCACTCAAATCACCACCAGTGAACCACCCAAAACATCATCAGCCTCTCCTCAACCAAAAAGGAGAAGGTTAATTCTGAAAGATGATGATACTTCACCACCACCAACATCTTCACAACCTTTATCACTTGTTACAATATCAAACCCTGTTCCTCTCTCATCAGCTCAGGTTCAAAAGCCAATCACTGACATTACTCCTGCAGGTGTCCAATATCCTCTAGAGCTTATAGCTGTCAGAGAAGAAATTAAATCCTTCTACTTTGAGGATGACCCTGCTAAAAGGAGTTTACCATCTGTTGAGGGATATCCCAGGCCTAACAACATTGAAGAATGCATGAAAGTTAAGTGATATTCACCAATTTACACATATTTTAGTCCCCCATTTTATCCCCATTTTATGCGTTTTCGGCCGTAAAACCGTTAATCGGATACTTAATCAGGTATACTTTTGTTTACAGGCCTAAAACAGCATGCCAAACAAGATGATAGTAAAAACGAGGACTTTCCAGACGAAACGACAAAGCTGCGAACATTCTGACCTGGGCGTTTGGCACGACCGTGCGGATCCGACAACATAGTCCAGCCCGGCAGTGCACGCCAGTGCGATCCGGAGTGCAAGCCTTTCTCGGAGAGGAACGATTGTGCGGATGGAGGCACTCCCGTGCAACCCCGATGACCAAGCCCAGCCCGGAACTGCACCCCCAGTGCAGCTGCACGTTCAACCTTATCCCGGAGACGCACGATCGTGCCACCAACGGAACGGTCGTGCGAGATCGAAGACTGGTCAAGATCTGATGATGTCATGCGGTATGGTGAACAGTAACTCCAATGATTCAAAAAGTGAACGGTCGTGCACTTTATTGGCACGACCGTGCGATCGCAAAAAGTTATAAAAAACATGCAGAAACATTCTGTTCGTAACTCTGGGCGTTTTGGGAGCTCTTCAGGCGATTTTCAGGCTCCAGAGGCATTAGCTTTCACCCGGATTCAAGCCAC
This sequence comes from Helianthus tuberosus, assembly GCA_030545235.1. Lineage (NCBI taxonomy): Eukaryota > Viridiplantae > Streptophyta > Magnoliopsida > Asterales > Asteraceae > Helianthus > Helianthus tuberosus. The sequence goes on along the minus strand of CM060371.1, from coordinate 148,786,131 downwards.
ATTGTGCCGTTTAGCTCCGTTATCTTCCGGATTCTTAATCTAGTGCTTGTTTATGGTTTGATCCTCTAATCTTTCCAAAATTTTGTTAATGTTTCAAGCATTTAGATTAATGTTTTGTGTATTATTGTAAGCCTTTGGGAAAAAAACACTATATCCCTTGCTTAATTATAACCATTAGTATGTTAATTTTGTTTGTAATGACACTTGGAAGTATTTTCTATGTTAATCTTTGATGATTAGTATGCAACCTTGTTTATTGATGTTGATTTCTTGATTATAAGTAATTATGTTGGATGATTAGTATTTGGTTAGTTGAGATAGTTGAAAGATGAAGCTTAATTAATCATGTATTGGTAGACTTTTAACATGCTTAACTTGTTTAAAATGTGTGCACCAAGATACTAGAAATGGTTAGTGGTTTAAAAAAAGGTAATTATTGTTAATCAAGAAAGCTTTCCGTCACGTAAGGACCTTAACGGGTTAAATGGTGTTGTTATGAATTCTTGCTATGAATTGTTAGCTTAGTTAGTAGTTTAGGCCAAAATTGCTATCTTGGTGAATTTATGTGCAAGATTTGTAAAATGAACTCGGTTGTGATTTAATCTAGTTTATGCTTGTCTCGGTGGTTGCATTGTGTTTATCGGTGTCACTTTCCTTGATTAAGTGAGTTTAGAAAACTCCTAACGGATGACTAACTTATTTTTAAGAGATTTTCATAGACATTTATCAATTGCACGTTAAAGAACAATTTTAGGTGGTTAAAGTGTGTTTATCGTTTTAGCTTTCCGAATGATTGTCATGTTAGGATTCCCGAAAGGGATACTAATTGTCTTGAAAATGAAGAATTGACCAAATGTTTCTAGTGACAAAACCGACTTAATTCACATGCTTTGGTTGTGTATAAAGCAAGGCTATTTATCTATTTTCTTATTTGGAGTCTATTATGTTTTATTAAATATTTGTTTATGCTTATTTTAGTTCTTATAAAATCAAACAACTTATCTTTCTTCCATTAATTTAATGATAAAGGTCTAGTACTATTCCTCCGCCCACTTCCTTGGATCGATACTTGGTTCTTACCGATACTTTACTACATATATGACGGGGTACACTTGCCTCTTTCGTGTGTGTTTTGATGTTGAAGTATAAATCACTTTTATAAATTTAAAACCGAATCGTGTGTAATTTCATTATTAAAAATATGTATATACGCGCACACGTCATTAAGGCTCAACAAGCAGAAGATATCTCCAAGAAAAATTCACAAGGAAAGTCTGACAAAGAAATACAAAGGCATTATCAATTTATGCTCACACAAGTCAGATCTTTGGAGCGGTTTGCAAAGAATGTTTGTCAGCAAATATCAGAAAGAGCAGATGAATCCCCTGAGAAAAGACTACATTGAAAATATCATGGCTTATAAGAAGTATAAGGGAGAAAAACATATGTACAAAGAATGGACCATTCATGAGCTTGAAAGTGAAGCAGCCAGGATTCAAGAAATGATTAAGAACAAGGTCAAACACACTCCTCCTGATTGGGCAAAGTACAAGAAGAATGTACCTGATAAGGCATTGGAGCTGAGGAGAATGAAAGAGGAATTAATCACTGCTAAGTTTGGGTCTAAAAACCAAGTGATGAGGTGGAAAGAAGACAAGGTCAGGGTTACTTACAAAAAGTTGGAGGAATTAAGAAAGAAAAATCCAAAGATCCCTCGAAAACCTGACTATCCTGAAGCAGAGGTTTCAACAAGACCACCAAAGCTGCAAATCAGGAGAGCCACTGCTCCAACTGGTGCCATTCTTTATCAAAGAAGAAGGCAAAAACGAGATGGATGCAGAAACACCAGAGGATCAAGCAGCTGGTGATGAAATTTTAAAAGTTGTTCTCAAACAAATGATGGCTGAAATTCCTGAACTTGCTCAAGCTCAAAGCACTGCTCAGTCAGTCATCACTAGGCCAGCATCTCCAAACTCCTCATCTAATAAAAATCTCCCAAGAAACCCACCAGACTCAAAAGTACTAAAGTGGAAAACTGATAAACAGTCCCATGTACTGACTGTGATCAAGTCTAGTGGAGAAGTGAAGAAAATATCAAGGGAATAAGCACTTGGCCTAAGTCTTGAAGGTCTGCAGGATCTCATTGATCTTCCACTGTGCAGGGATGAAGATGACACAGATACCTTAGACTTTGAGTTACAACTCAAAGGGCAAATAAGGGAACTGTTGATGAGGCAATAAAGCTCCACAATAATGAAGAGTTTTGGCATTATCTGTTCCAGGGGGAGATTGTTGGGATTGAACCCTATCAGAGGAACAAATAATTAAAGCCAAAACTGGATCAGTGCAGTGGATCTAAAATAAGCAGATGTTATGTATACAAGTCTCTCCCCTTGAAAGTGGTTTCAACATTTGATGACCTCCAATCCACTGATCTTTACAACTGCTGACCTACAACTGTTGATCAAGTCAAAGACTGATGAAGACTAAAGCTCTGCTGATCAATCAACTGCTGAATTCAAGTACTGCTGGGTTCACAACAGTGGAAGGATAAAGCAGTAGTTTAGCTTGTTTTATGTAATGCTTTGTAACCAGTAGTTAGCATAGCAGTGTTTGTATCAGATCAGTTGTTAGAGTTTGTTAGGTTGTTAAGTGTCACTTTCATGGTGACGTCAGATTAGATGCTTCAGTGGTTTGATGTGCACTATAAATAGAACAGTTTGCACTGTTCTATTTAAGGAGTTTTCTCCTTCAATTCTATCATCTTGTACGATCAACCATGGAGCTCGAGCTGAGGGGGAGTTTTAGTATGTAAACATGCATGTAATCCTTTGATTATAATCTTTCGATTCTAATGAGATTCACATGTTTATGAAAACTATTGTTCTCTTGATTGTGTTTACAAAGTTTGTTTTATTTCCGCTGCATTAGATCTCTGTCTTACATTCATTCATTGTTTAATTATTACAAACAAACATAATCAATCCAAACTCAGATCCTAACACAAGGTGTGAACTTGATTAGTTTTCATTGCATACGATGTAAGTAAACAATCTATATGAATAAAGTATGCACGATGTTCATCCATTCTAAGATATAAAAAGTATACAAGTCATATGTTTGCTTTCAAAAGATAGCATTAGTAATATTGTTTTACAAAAGAAGACTTGTACAAAATAAAGTTTTAATAGATTGAGGTTTTGCATTCAATCTTTCGCACAAGGGCGGGAGATGTGAACCAAATCCTCCATAAGGATGACATCGCTTTCTTGACATGTTGGTTCTTGTTTCATGAAGTGCAAGGATCCACAAGTTACCTGAAATACATGTAAGTTTGAAAAGTCAACATAAAGTTGGTGAATTCATGTGTTTGTTTGCTTGTATCAAATGAATCTCAAAAACATTTGAAAATCTTGTATTATAAACCGGTATGTGAAAGCGTCTATGAAATTTGAGGATCATTAATGTTTTGCAAGGACATTAATATGTGTGCCACATAGGTAAGCAACCAAACCTAGACGATGATATTTGGACCCTTCCGATATGGGACCACAAAAGCACTCCAAAAAGGCCAAGAAACCAGGAGTGGAGCTCGCCAAAACTCAATATATCTACACCTTTTGCACCTTGGTCGTTATGTATGATTAATGGTTACTCTTGTTCATTTTCTACTTATGCGCACATGATCTAAAGTGATTTCATTCCATAGCTAAACATACCCTTTATTGTAACATGTATTCCCCCTCGATAGTTAAACAGTAAAACATTGAAAAGTTTGAAAAGAGGGACTGAACTCACAATTTTGCATTCACAAGATAGTGTGCTAGCAGACTCGGGTATCCATATACGTAACGCAACCTACAAGTGTTCTAATTTGTTAGACACTTTGGTCTTTACTAGACCATGTACGCGTTGCTCATCTTGAATATTCGTTTGGTTTGTACTTGTCTTGTTTGGATACCTTTGTTTATTTTATATGCTATATGTTGGTAGCTTATGTATTCATTTGTTGCAAATATATATTATACAAATATATATCGTCATGTATTTTCGTTATGTATGAACGGGCCTCGCCCTTGATTGTAACGCCTCACTTTTGTAACTTTTTTTATTTAGAAAGTTGTCATGTATTTTCTATTTTTGGAAACTTGTAATCTCTTGTATTTGTATTTCATTTTCAACTTTGTAATTCGAGGCTTTGATCGTAAAAAGATTCATACATTATACATACATTATACATACTTGTCTTACATGCATTCAATCATTAAATACACGTTTTTATAAAACCGACACTTGTAATACTTGAAATTAACAATTATATGTGCATTATACTTATACACTACTTTGATACACTTAGAATACCTAAAAACATGCTTAATTATGAGTTTCTAGCATAAAATAATGGAATTATAAAACTCTAGGGGTTAAACTGCAAATTCTAGAAAGTATGGTAAAATCTGTAGGTGGTGCACGACCATGCAACTGAGGCGCACGGCCATGCACATTACGATCTGCATGACCGCGCACCAGATGTGCACCACCCTGCGATCCGCACGACCATGCACTTAATCCGCACGGTCGTGCAAAATGACCAGACCTGGCAGAATCTTCTAAAACACACAAATTTTGCATTTAATTCACCTTTCAACCACCCAAATGGCCAACTAACCCATTTAAAGCCTAAATCCTAATACCACACTATAAATACAATATTTCTAACACTCATTTTCACTTTCCAAACACCACAATCACTCTCAAATCCTCTCAAGAACACTCCAAAATTCAGATTTTTGGGCATAAAACTTTCAAGACTTTAAGTGAGTTCTAGCTCACTTCTTTACTCATTTCTTTCTTGTTTCTTCTTCCATCTTACTTGGATAACCTCTAGGAAGGTTTTCACAAGTTTTCCATGGCAAACTAAGGTGAAACCTCACCATATTTGAGGTCCAAAGTAAGGTTTAAATTATGTTTTTGTTCATGTTCATATATATTCAATTTATTTGCTAAAACTTGGTGAAATCTTGTACCCACCAAGCTCATAACTTAGTCCATAGTTGTGGGTTTGTGTTGAGGTTGATTTCCACCAAGTTATGCCTTCAAAACTCTTTAATTTAAGTTCATACATGTTATATTCAAGTGTTGAAAACATACATGATTCACCATCTTCCATATGGTTGAACTTGTGTCTTGTAAAAGTGTGAACCGAAGAAGCTTTGGCTTTTCCAACCTAGTTCCACTACCTCACTTATGAACCTTGTGTATGAACACTCAAGTAGCTTTCTAGTATCAAAGTAACATAACCCCGTCTAGTCTCCAACACTTAGTTAACTCTTTCCATATTGCGTTGGCTCACCCGGGTTAGGACTTAGTTGGCTACTTGATAATGTATTTGTTAGTTATTTATTTCTTGTCATTCATGACCCTCTGAATCATCCTTGTGATGATTTGTGTAGTGGTGAATCATACAAAGAGGTTAATCCTCCATGCTTGACTTACATGACAATCTATGAATCTCATGATGGACTTAGCTTAGGTTAATATTATAACTATATATATATATATATATATGAACATGGCTGAATTTATGATGATGATCGGGTTATGGTTATTCGTCATAAACTTAAGCTACTTTATCTACGAATCTAAGTCTCTCGTTGATGATTCTAATGGGCAAACTAGGACCCATGAAATCACCTACAACTTAGTGTCAAAAACGAATACTTAGAATAGATAATACTTTTATGCATATATAGTTTTGTACTTTAAATTCCAATCCAAATCTTCCATTTAATTCCGTTACTCACACAACTTCGTTTACCATATGTTGGGTGACCTTGGTGTTCCATCCTCCAACTCTCAAACTCTTCACGGGATTCCATGTCACACCCTGACCGCGTAAAACAATGAAACCGCGGCGGAAACATCGGGGAGTGGAGCGACATAATTATTGTTTCACAACCATGGATTCAAAAAGTTTCGTTTTATTGCATTATTAAATATTTACATTGTCTTAAAGTTAAAACAAACAAGTCACATCTCGACTATCATCGTTATTAAGTCACTAAGGCCTTGTCCAGTCCTAAGTGAGCATGCATCCTAGGAGCAATCAACATCATTCAACACCACCTGAAACATATGTAAAAATAAAGTCAGCAAAGAAATGCCGGCGAGCACATAGGTTTTGTGAGAGTGTCAGATTCATGGCTCGTTTACATGTTGAAATAACTCGTACAACTTCGTTAATCGATATTAGAAAACCTTGTTTTGTAAAATATTTGTATTGTAAAATGAATAACCAAGTCAAAAACAGATTGGTTATAGTTTATAAAACCTCGATGCCATGAATCTTAACCCAAAACATTTGTTTATGTAAACCACATCGCAAATCGTTCTCGTAAAATAACTCTTATGGTTTATATCATTTAGTAAACATCTCGTTTGAAAATCGTTCGTCCAAGTGAACTAAATAACGCCACGAAATATAATATGATAAAAACACTTATATATAAGAAGTACCAGCGGCGTATCTACCATGCTTTTATCACATTACACCCGTCCCGTTATCTAAACACTAACCAAAAACCAATCGTTCGTTCAATTCGTTTAACTTGTTTAAATCGTTCAAATCATTCCAAATCGTTCATAATCGTTCAAAATCGTTCAATCGTTCAAAATCGTTTTAATCGTTCAAATCATTCGTGTTTAAATTGTGAAAACTAACTTTTGGTCGTCTCTTTTATAACATTCAAACCTTCGTAACTCGTCCATCGTTCAACTCGTATTAACAAACCACCAAAGGGTAAATTAACAATTAACAGGTTCAGTCGTTACCCACATAACCCCCACACATAACCATGGGTGCAGTCCGATAACGGGATTTGTCAGATCCTATGGTACCATAACCTAATACTGGTCGGCTTGGCCAAAGCTAATGAATGCCATTCGTTATGTAAATACGTCCAACAAGTTCATTCACATTATCGAAATCGTTATTGTTTAATATAAACCATAGTATTTGTTTTTGAAATCATCGTTGAAAGCATCGAAATCGTTTAACACATATGAATCACCCCAAAACAATTGAAAACAGTAAAATAGGGGAACTATGTACTCACTATAAGTGCAAAGTATCCTCGATTAAATGAACTAGCAAAGCTCGAGTAAACCAAGGAATTTAAGTAGCACCTAGTAATCGAATCGCTATATTAATAAATCGACACCTAAATCGAAAGATCGGGTAGAATGAGGTCTCGTAAACCAAATGAGTATTGGGAACTCATGTGATATGGTTTAACAAAGCCTACACTCTAAATCGGAACCTATCCTAAGTGCTTACGACCCATTAAGGTAGCTTATGCTACTTTAACGCGTCGTTCGCGTAAATGCGCGTTCGAGACGCCTAACTAGTCCTATGACAAGTATTATATGCCCTATCATGTTTAAATATGTTGCATAATCAGTTTAAGTGACAAAATTTAAGTTACATATGCTTAAAATCAAATTATGCATGAAAAGGGCATTTTGGTCATTTTCCTAAGGCATATAAACTACCTATCACACAACTAATTAAACTAAGTGATCATAAGGTATAACCTCAGAAGGTTATTCCCTATACAACTATGGTCACAAAATATGCTTGGTCGGATCCTAACGATCGACCAAACGGGTCGGGTTCGAAAGTCTAAGCGGTTGTCAAGACCGCTTGACTTACGACCCTAAACAAGCACTAGGCTAAAAGTGACGAGTTAAACATGTTAAAACATGTTTAACTAAGTTAGAAAACAGGTTTGATATCAAAACAAAGTGTTTTGATACCCAAAAATAGCTTCGTTGCAAGATACGCATAAACACGTATTTTGACCGAAACTTTGACTCGTCACTTCGACTAATCGACGTGGTAATTAGTAGGTATAGTCACATGGGACTATAACCATCATGATTACGCTCACGTTGCAAAGTTCAAACGAACTTTGTGTTGACCAAATCATGGTCAAAGCAGAAAGTCAAACACTGTTTGACTTTCATGCTTGAAAAGCATAAAAAACATGAAAGAAGCTTACAAAAGGTCCAAGCAAGGAAGAATTTGATCTGAAACACTCAGGTATGAAGCCTTAGCTTCAACTTAGAGTAGATTTAGAGCAAATGTGTGAGGAATGAATGAGGAACAAGTGGGTATTTATAGAAAGTCTTGGGTTCTTAGGATCTTGACAAGTGTTTTTACTAGAATCAAAGCTCAATCTCAACCCTACACTTGTGCCCATAGATTATAATACAAGGGGAACTAAAAAACAAGCTCATTGTATCCAAAATCTAGGGTTAAAACCACTGATTTCAGCTGAAATGGCCAGATTCAAAGTTTCTGTACTGGCAGTCTATCATGCCCCGTGAAGACTGGAGTACTGGGCTTCGCGCCCCACCTAGCAACTTTGACAGATTGTCAAAAATGGCCCCTGCATGTCCAAAACTTTGATTTTGATGCATTTTCAACGCGTTTAAGCCCCGTTAACCCAATTTCAAGGCTCCACAATGAAGTTAAAGCACAGGAAACATAAAATATGCTTGAAAACATCTCGGATGTCGGTTCGTTTGGTCGTACGGTTGCGTTATTCGGTTAATTACGATGAAAACTCGAACGGACACGAAAACGATCCAAATTGCGATTCGTCGCGTAATTTTTTCATTCCAATCACTAAAATAAAATATTTTAATGATTACAAATTTTTTTTATGTCCGGATATGTTCAGAACGTAAGATATGCGTGAAAATGCAAACTTATGCACTTTTTGACGCTTTTAGTCCCTATTGATCAAATAAGTTTATTTTCGCATACCGAACCCCTCAAAGCCTATTTCTAAGATATGTAAAGGATATTTAGGGTATGTTTAGCTTATGATAAAGTTCCAGAATGTTCGTTACTATATGAATCGACATAGTTTCACAGTTTGACGCAAATAGTCCCTACGATCGAATAAACTTGTTTTTGACACACCAAACCATCCAAAACTTATTTCTAAGTTATGTTAAGGTTATTTAAGGTATGTTAAGCCTATATCACTGTTCCGGAGTGTTTGTCGCGTTAAACTGGTTACGTTTACGCATCAGTTTGCGTATAACTTTCCAGAAAGCGATTTAAAGCCTGAAATTGAACTAGAATCAAATCGTAAAATCGTCAAACACAAATACACAAATATTAGCACCAAAACACATCGTTTTATTGATAATTGACATTTTTTACATAGTACATCATTTACAGAGCACAGTTGTCACATTCCAAAGGAAAACTTTGCAAAACCGTGAGTATACTCGAACACCCTTTTTTCTGTTTTACACTTTGGGTGCAATATGCTTACTATGAAACCTACACAGTTACACTTAGAGTTTAATCAAATGCACAAACAATCCAACACATGCATGCATGCATACGTTATACTTGATTCGTTATTCTGGGATTATTCTTTGTGCGATAAACTTGTCATTAACTTCGTACGAGCCTACCCTTAACATGTATAGCGCTATAGGAGTAACGCACCACCCGTATTCTTAAGGTCATGTTAAGTCTTTAAACATTTGCATAATCTTTGGGTTGACTTGAATAATCACATGTCAGTTTTACGTTAATCCTGATAACTTAGTTAGCCATGTGGATTCGTTTAAATCTTTTATACTTATGCTATGTGTTAAACTTGTATACTCACCAATACTTTTGTATTGAACCATGTATTTTAAACATATTGCAGGTTGATGATGATGATGATGATGATGATATGATGAAATCTAGTAGGGACGACTTAGAAACATACTTAGAAATACTAGATTTTGATGTTGTACTTGTTGTTGAGTTTTGTCGCACTTTATCTTTAAATGTTGTACTTTGATTTGTAATTAACAATTATTACTATGAAATGAAACCTGTTTTGAATTAACTATTGTCGCAAATAGTGTTATGAAGTCTCGAGCAATCTTGTTCGTCTCACTCCGATGTTTCCGCCATCGGTTGGGGTGTGACAGATTGGTATCAGAGCCATAACTATAGGGAATTAGGTAGAATTTCCATGTTTGACCTAGTCTATAGTAGGTACATACTTTGACCATTCTTGATTCATGTTGTTGGTGCATATGTCTGTTGACTTCGTCTTGTATCGAGTCTTGTAACTAGATAGGATAAACCAGTGCTCGATAGGCTAGAAATAAGGGTTTTAGTGTTGTTTGACCAGTTCGCACAAACTGGCAAAGCCAGTTCGTACGAAGTGACCACTTCGCATGAAGTGGTTTGTGCTGGTTTGTGAGGACTGGCTTCCCTATAAATAGCTGAGCTTGGGTTGTCATTTGTAACGTTGCTGATTTCGGAGCAGAGGTGCTGCCGAAGTGTCAAGTGGTCTGTAAAGCTTTCAAATCAATATACTAGACAATTAAAGTGAATCTATGTGTTAGACAAGCTGTAATGAAGTCCAAATCATTGAATTCCGCCTTTGGTTTGGATTAGAACTCTTCTGATCGACTCATTTAGGTCGAACAACGATCCTACAAGTGGTATCAGAGCTCAGGAGGAAGAGTTCTTACCATTTCAGCTTGTTTTCACCGTTTTTCATCTGAAAATCTCACTTCTCCTCACTTTCTTCACATTTTTTCAAAATTAACTGAGATTTTACGGTTAAAATGGCTTGATTTTTACATATAACAAGCGAAATACTGTTTTAAACAATCCTTGAAAGAATCAGACCTTAATTCGACCTAAAACGTGATCAATTTTGTCAAAAATCAACCGTAAACCATCTCAGATCGTTCGAGAATCACCAGTTCGTTTGAAATCATCCCTCAGTTCGTACGAATTGCGGTCAGATCATGTGGAATTATATCCACTTCGCACGAAGTGGTTCAAGTTGTTTGAAAGTTGTCTCAGTTCATTTGAATTAAGGTTTCAGTTCGCACGATTTGAACGTAGTTGACCCAGTTCGCACGAATTGAACATCCAGGTCAATTCGCACCAAATCAGTTCGCACGAAGTGAAAAGGTCGTTTGAGGTTCATCACTTCGCACGAAGTGGTCCAAGTTTGAATCAGGTCGTGTGAAACATTTTCAGTTCGTGTAAATTTTTTTTAGGTCATGTGAAACATCATCAGCTTGTTTGAACAATCAGTCTTAGTGAACTTTTAAAACCGAACCATGGATAACGAGTTTTACAATGCCTTTTCTACTACTCCAGCTGCTCCAGTTACAGTTGCCGAAACTGTTGAAATTGAAAATGAAACGGGAACTTTTCAAAAACCTCCAAAGCTTATGTACATTGAGGATTTTAAAGGATGGCAAAATCGTTTTGAAAACTGGGTGCAAGGAAATAAGTTTGATGCACGGGTTTCGATAGAGAAAGAATATGTTAGACTGAAATATGATCTTGAAAATGAAAAACCTTTAAGTGAATTTACAGCGAATGAAAAATTAAGATACACCAGTGAAAAGATGATGATTAGTCTTCTCCAACAAGCAGTGAAAGAAGATTTTTTCGTTTTGCTTCAACATGAGGGAACTGCTAGATCAATTTGGTTAGCGTTGATTCAAAAGTTTAAGGGAAGTGCTGACATGATAAAAAATAAACGTGCATTACTAAAGAAATCATTTGATATGTTTACAACTTTTGAAAATGAGACGACTAGGAAGACTATTGAGAGATATTGTCATCTTGTCCAGGAGATGAAAAGATTGGACATCAAGAAAGAAGATGATGAATGGGTTGATAGGCTAGCCGATGCATTACCACAGAATAAATGGGGAACATATCTGTTGATTTTAAAACATATGCGAAAATCTGAAGATATGAATTTGTGTAAGTTTATTCAGAAGCTTGAAGAACATGAATTAGATGTTCAGAAAACTGCTATCATGAAGAATCCGGGTGCGCAACAAGATGTTAGTCTATACTATAGAGGAAGCAATGTTGAGACTACATCGAGTCTGAAGATTCAGACTGCTTTCAGTGTTGATGGTACGTCCGGAACAAATGTTAGCACTACAACTCAGAGTGGTGGATATTCTTCGTCTTATTCAAGTTTTGATCCAAATTTCTCAACACCAAGTTCTCAACGACAGAGTTCAACAAATTTGCAATGCAATGTTACATTGAATATTCAAAATGGTCAAAATTTCTCTCCAGATATTGCTAAACAACACATGGCATCTCTTGTTACTGTGTTAGAGTCGTATGAAAGCTTAGTTGCTGGAAGAATCGGAAATCCGATGCTCACTAAGGAGGATTATGATCAGATTGATTCTGAGGAACTTGAGTTGATGGACATCAAGTGGTGTTTAGCTAGTGTTTTGAGAAGAGCAGAAAAATTCAAACAAATCACTGGAAGAGATGATCTTCGTGAAGCTGCAACATCACAGCTAGGTTTTGACAAATCGAAGGTTACATGTTTTCGTTGCTGAGAAAAAGGGCAGTTTAAACGAGAGTGCACAAACAGAGAAGCAACCGGAAGACAAGATCCGTTTGGAAACAACGATTATCATCGAAAAGCAATTTATCATCAGGTTGCTCAACAACCATATCAACAACAACCTTCAAGCTCAAATACTATTAAAATTGAAGATGGAAAGAAGAGAGCTTGTTACGGTCTGATAGACCAAGAAGACGAAAGGCTTCCAGAAGGATTTTCTTGGGAGAAGTTTAATTGGGATAATTATGATCCTAACAGAACTTTAGAAAAAAACAGCATTTGTTGCTCGAATCTTTGAAGACTCAACCTCAGGAGAAGAATCAGTCAAATCTAAGAAGAACAGTCCGAGAAGAATACCAATTTTTAAGTCTTCAGGAAGTGATGAAGATACTGATGATGAGGAAGAGTATATTAATACAGCTAGAAAAAATTTGGATTCTTATAGTTTTAATTTGTTTTTTGCAGATAAAATCGAGATGTTGAAAGAGAAAAGGGCTGCTAGACTGAAGAGAGAATTGGAAGCAAGAAGGGAAGTTGAAGAAGAAATGGAAGCAAGAAGGGTTGCTGAAGAACAGACTAAAGTTCAGATGGAAGCTGAAAAGGCGAAAGCTGAAGAGAAACTGACAGAGAGAGTCGAGATTGATGAGAATGAAGTGATGATAGAAGTTGAGACAGATCAGAATGTGAATGAGAAGGTGGTGGAGAAAATAGTTGAAGTGGAGAAAATAGTCAAAGTTGAAAAAATAGTTGAAGTGGAGAAAATAGTCGAAGTTGAAAAAATAATTGAAGTCGAGAAAATAGTTGAAGTTGAAAAGATTGTAGAGGTTGAAAAATCTTGTCTAAAATGTTTGGAATCGTGCAAACATTGTGAAGAAAAAGATAAGAAGTATATTGAGCTAGACAAGATGAAAGAAAAATTGGTGTTTGATGTTAAGTACGTGAAAGAATCTTATAATGTGCTGAACAGAACAGTTAACCAATTGGAAAAGACAAACTTAGAAAGAGAAGATTCTTTGACAATGATGAATGCAACAATGATGACTAAGCAGAAGGCTATCAATCACTAAATTGATGAGTGTGCAAAGTTAAAGCAGGAACTGGAGACTGAAAAGATTGAGAATGAAAGAATCAGAAGACTGCTGCAGAGTTACTCAAGTTCTGATTACTTGATTGATAGAATTTATCCGATTGTAGCAGGTTTTGAAGCCTTTCAAGATAAGAAGTCGGAAGATACGGATACTGGTAAGAAACAAAGTACAAATTATAAAAGGTGTCCGCCTCCGATCTGGGAAGGTTATTCTCCCAGAAAGTCTATTTCAGATGAAGTCAAAAAGGCAGTCAATATAAAGTTAAAGTCTGAAACAACTGATGAGTTACCAGACAACATTGATGTTACATTCACATCGTCTGACACTGATCATGAGTCTGAGTTATTAAAGAAAGTGGTCGATCAGGTGTTGGATAAAGATGAGGAGTCAGAGTCAAAGTCTGAATCTGAGAGTTCAAGTTCATCCGTTGACAGTTCGAAGTCACCAGACAAAAGGGTTTACAATAAAGATTTTCTGATGTCGAAAAATAATTTGAATGACGAAACATTCAAAGTAGCATATACTTTGAATGATTCTGACAAATTATTTTCTGATGAGGAATTTCCAATAAGAAGTGTTAAAACTGACATGATCAATAAGGTTTTCAAGTTAACAGAAATTAATATTTATGAAATAAAAGATGTAAATCTTACTGAAAAACCTAAAAAATACACTTCAAGAGTTCAACAAAGATTGAACAAGGAAAAAGGTTACAGTTCTGGTTCTGGTTTTCAAAAGAAACCAAACCATAACAGTAATTTCAAAAAGAAAGGTTTAGGTTTTATTCCACCAGAAAATCATAAAAATGAGAAAAATTATAAACCAAAAACTAAATTTGTTTCAGGAGGAAGTTCGAAAGAAGAGAATGAGAAACCATTCTGGAGACAGTCAAACAAGGAATTTCTCGCTGAAAGGAAAAAGAATATGATGATGAAATCTGAACCAAGAGTTGAACGAAGAACCTGTTTCAAATGTCAAGAGATTGGACACATTGCTTGGAATTGCTCCAAGATCACTAATGTGACACCTGTGTCACTGTGACCGTCAAACAATTACCAAATCAATGAAATATTATGTTTCATGTTTGGGATTTGTAAAAATATGTGTATTGTTTGCACATATCAAATTCTTGTTCGATTTCGGGCTTTAAATCGCTTTCTGGAAGGTTATACGCGATCTGATGCGTAAAAATAACCAGTTTAATGCAACAAACACTCCGGAATAGTGACATAGGCTTAACATACCTCAAATAACCTCTACATAACTTAGAAATAAGTTTTGGATAGTTTGGTATGCCGAAATCAAGTTTATTCGTTTACAGGGACTATTTGCGTCAACTTACAAAAGTCTGCCGTTTCATAAGGAAACGTACAGTCTAGAACATGATCATAAGTTAAACATACCATATATAACCTAAACATAGCTTAGAAATAAGCTTTGATAGGTTTGGTGTGCGAAAACATGTTTATATGATCTTTCAGGGGCTAAAAGCGTCAAAAATAGCGTAAGTTTGCATTTTCGCCCATATCTTACGTTCTGACCACATCTGGACATCCAAAATTTTTGTACACACTAAAATATTATTATTTTAGTGATCGACATGCAAAAATTCCATTCGTCGCTTAATTTGAATCGTTTTTGCGTTCGTTACGACTTTAGTCGTAATTAACCGAACAACGCAACCGTACGACCAAACGAACCGACATCCGAGATATTTTTGAGCATATTTTAAGTTCCCTATACTTTAAATTCATTTTAGAGCTTTGAAATGGGGTTAACGGGGCTTAAACGTGTAAAAAATGCATCAAAAATCAAGTTTCTCAAGTGCAGGGACTAAATTGTCAATTTCTGAAAGTTGCTGGTCTGCAAGTAGCTTACGGACCGTATTGCCCATATCCTTACGGTCCGTAAGGCATGCCCAGCGACCAGAAATCAATTTTTGCAATCTGTTTGATACTTTAGGGGCTGTTCTTACAAGTTCTTGGTGTGGCAGCCAAGTTAACACCTCTCCAAGCAAATTAGCTGGCCTCTAACATTTGTATGGCTAGGATTTCTTGCTTCTTGGCCACACAAACACATGTCTTGATCTTGTTGATCACCAACAAGTATAAATAGCATGGCCAACTTTCTCATTCTTTGCTCATTTCCTCTCATTCTCCTTTCTAATCTGCTTTGGGAGCTCTCTCATCTGATTGGAAGCTTATTCTTTGTAGAAAAGATAGCAAGGACCTTTAGTGAGAATTCCTTCATTCTTTTTATTTTGCTTACTAGTTTAAAAAGTTAAAGAGTGTTTGACTTTCAGTTTGACCAGTCAATTGGTCAAGTCAAAGTTCAATTGAACTTTGTAACGTGATTGTAATCACGATGGTTATAATCCTTAGTGATTATACCTACTGATTACCACGTTAAATAGGTGTAGTGACGAGTCAAAGTTTCGGTCAAAATGCGTTTTAGCACGCATTTTGCAACGGAACTACCTTTAAGTATCAAAACACTTTGTTTTGATACCAAATCAGTTTTCTAAGTAGGTTAAACATGTTTTGACATGTTTAACTCGTCACTATTAGTTTTGTGCTTGTTTAGGGTCATAAGTTAAGCGGTCTAAACAACCGCTTAGACTTTCGAACCCGACCCGTTTGGTCGATCATTAGGATCCGACCAAGCTTGATTAGTGATCATAGTTGCATAGGGAATAACCTCTGAGGTTATACCTTATGATCACATAGGATTGGTTAGTCATTTGCTAGTTAGCTTGTATGCCCATAGGAAATGACCAAAACGCCCTTTTGAAGCATAAATCCGTAATGTGCATATGTGAACATATTTTTGACATCTAATCTGATTTAGTAACATATTAGGGTATAATTGGGCATGTAAGACTTGACATAGCACATAGTTAACCATCCGAACATAGTTTTACGCTAACGACGCATTATAATAGCTTATGCTACCATAATGGGTCGAAACGGGTCTAAAGCACTTAGGTAGACTTTCAAATCAGAATGTTGGGACTATTAAATCATACCATATGAGTTCAAATACTCATTTGATTTATGGAACCTCATTCTATCCTATCTCTCGATTTAGGATCCGTTTATTAACATAGTTACCTATACTAAGTGCCTTGTTGATTCCGTGATCCCTCTAGCTTTGCTTGGTTGTTGATCAAGACTTCTAAGCACCCTCAAGTGAGTACATAGTCCCCTCTTTTACTATTTTCAAACTGTTTTGGGGTGGAACACATGTGCCTACTTGTTACTTTCCTTGTTTTCATATCATATACTTGCTATGTTCATTAGTACACTATTAGTACATGATTTCGTTATGTTTTGCTATGTATGTTCACTTAACATGCTAGCACATTGATTTTCATATACTACATTTTGTTGCATATGCTCATCCAGCATATGGACACATTGTTTTACATTTTGAACCGTTGTAACCGTTTGACTATGTGAACCGTATGTAACCATTTGTAACCGTTTGATTATGTGAACCGTTGTAACTATTTGATTATGTGAACCGTTGTAACTATTTGATTATGTGAACCGTTTATAACCGTTTGACTATGTGAACCGTTTGTAACCGTTTGATTGACATGAACCGTTTGAAATTTGTTTGAACCGTTGGGGTTAGGGAAGTGATTAGGTAACGGGGCGGGTGTAATGTGTTAAAAGCATGGTGGATACGCCGCTGGTACTTCCTATATATAAGTGCTTTTAATACATTATATATCGTTGCGTTATCTAGATCACTTGGGCAATGTTATCGAAACAGAGTTAAATTACTAGGTTTTTCTAACGATATATATATATATATATATATATATATATATATATATATATATATATATATATATATATATATATATATATACTATTCGAGTTTTTATTTCAAAAACGATTTACAATTTGGGTTTAACTAAACAAATGTTTTGGAGTTAAGAATCATGGCTATGAGATTTTTATAAATTATAACCATCTTGATTTGAGTTGGTTAATCATGTCGTAATACTATACTTTTCAAAAAACAAGGTTTTTAAATAAGTATTGCAACATGTAAACTAGCCATGAATCCGACACTCAATCAAAACCTATGTACTCGCCGGCATTTTTATGCTGACGTATTTTCACATGTGTTTCAGGTACAATAGTTGATGATATTTGATGATGATATTGGTGTATGCTCACATAGGAATGGACGAGGCCTTAGTGACTTAATAACAATGGAAGTTTATTGTTCATGTTTTGTTTCGAATTCCAACATAATATAATACATTTAATTCAATAAAACGAAACTGTTTAATCCATGGTTGTGAAACAATGATTCTGTTACAACACTCCCCGACGTTTCCGCCACGTTTTGTTGTTTTACGTGGTCGGGGTGTGACAACTAACATAAAACAGGGAGTTTCTTCTAACTCAAAGTTGAAAGGAAAATGTGTTGAGAAAAAGGAACAACAACAGAGAAATTTAAAGAATTCAAAAATT
The DNA here is from genome assembly GCA_030545235.1 of Helianthus tuberosus. Classification (NCBI taxonomy): domain Eukaryota; kingdom Viridiplantae; phylum Streptophyta; class Magnoliopsida; order Asterales; family Asteraceae; genus Helianthus; species Helianthus tuberosus. The sequence goes on along the minus strand of CM060371.1, from coordinate 148,768,122 downwards.
CGACTTTCGAAGTTGGTGAAAGTTCGAAACATTTTTACAAAAGAAGAGTTGATTTAAACAAACAAAAATGGGTTGTTAAATCAGAGGTTAGTTCTGGCGATGAATCTGACTCGTCAAAGCCAGGGGAGCCACATGTTGTGAAAAATGATGAGAATTCCGTCCCAACAATGGATGATGAAAATTTTCCACCATTGTCAAACGGAAATTTGAAATCACAAGGTAAGTTTGAGATTTCAGATCAATTCTTCTCTGATGAGAAAGAATTTGATGCTGAAAAAGCATTTAATGGAAAAATGTTACATATTTTTGGGAAAATGGCTGATGGGAAGGTAAAAGGAGTGAAAGAGTTTTATAAATCAAAAAGAAATGTTCAAAAACCGAGTGAAGATGACTCGGAATCACCAAGGACCGTCAGGCTTGGGTGAATCTCTTTAACTGAAAAACCTGACTTGCCGGAGCTCCCAAGTTGGTAATCGTGGAGCATGAATCGGCATCATTCTTGAAAAATGTTTTTGTAAAAAACCTTCAAAATGTTAGATTTTACAAGTGATTAAAAGAACAATGTGATGAAACCCCGTGTTTGTGAAATGATAAACAAAACTAATTTTCCGGAAAAACCATTTTGATTAAAACAAACTTAAGTGTTTTGAAATCTTAATGGGAAAATAGTTTGTTGTCAGGGGGAGTTCTGATTGTTTATGCCAAGTGGATGGCGAATTGAAGCAAATCACATCAGTTTGTCACTTTACTTTGTACAGTTTATTGTTTTCAAATTTTCCTTGAAAATCAAAATTGAAACATATTTTGATTTTAGGGGGAGTAAAAAATTTAGAAATTTTGAAAATTTGAAAAATCCAAAAACATGATAAAATCGAAAATCCAAAAACATTTGAAAAATTCAAAAATGAGTTTTGTTGTGAAAAAGAGGAAATGAGTACATCAGTAGACAATCACAGTACGCTAAAGAATTGGAAAGTTAAAATGTGATAAACGGTCTCACTGATGATATGCCAGTAGGTTTTTACACGCTTAGTAGATTGTTGTCGAGATATAAACCTAAATATAATACTTACTTATTTCGTGGGGAACATCTCTCGGATATATAGGTAACCCCTGAAATCTTGTTTGAAGGGCTTTCTATTTCTGACATACTAGGTCTTTGTGCGTGATGATATCTGGGGTATTATACCAGGACTTCTGATTTTTTGGGAGCAATAGCCTAGTCCTCGTATAATACTTTACCCAGCTTTAATCTTAAAGCTCACCCTCAGCATAAAAAATGATGAAACATTGAAAAATGCTAATCATGTGCTGTTGAAAAGAAGATCCCCAAGGGGGACCCACCTAAAGTCGAACCATCATCTCTCTGATTTTGCGGAAGCAATAGCCTGAGCTCTCATGGTCTCGCATTTACCCCTTACAGATATCATTAGTGTACATTCACCTGTAAGACTGAATATAGGAGTCTGGATACGGGAGTATATTCTGAGATGGGACACGCGAATAAATTTAAGTTATTTAAAACACTATTCTCGTCTCTCGAAACAATTGAACTTTGTGTGAAAATTTAAGTGGACCAGTATACTGACAATCTAAGTGAATCGTTTAGAACTTAAAATGTTTAAAGCTTAACGGTGCTAGTGATTTGTCTTATAAACTGATATGATCTTCTTACACAAACTCACAAAAATATTGTCTGTAAATATTTCTTTACTGCATTTCTTTAAAAACAAAATCCAAAAAGATTTTCAGTGTGTTTTAGCATAAATTTTTGAAAATTCAAAAAGATTTTATTTTATCTTATTTTCGACAACTGATGTTGAAAGGCTGTTTTTCAAAATTCCGAGTGCTAAACATGATGGATAAAAGGTTTGGGAAAGTGTGTTTGAAGATGAAAATGATGTTTTGAGAATGATTTTACTGGTTAGTTAATCAAGGTCATTAATTTGAACTTGATATAACTATTGTTGGTGAATGATATTTACCAGTGGTTTTCAAATTTGAATGTTTCGATTAACAAGTGGTTAATCAGAGATTTAAATTGTTATATATATAAAAAAACTTACTTTTGGGTAGAGTTTTGCGCAGATCCCCGTGTCTAAGCCTGAGCAGAGGTTGAGCCAGGTTACGATTTTAGAATGAGAACTATGTCAGATTACGATCCCAGAACAACTTAAGGGGGGAGTCTGCTAGCAAAGGGGAGTCTGAAGATGTAAGAGCCAGTTTCTGATCCTGGAACTTTGTTCAAGATAGAAGCTGCTGCTGCTGATGAGCAAGAGATAGAAGAAAGATAGAGATTGAAAGATGCTTACTGTGTTAGATACTTTGGAGAGAGCAAGAAGACTGATCAAGACTGAAGACTCGACATCGAAGACTTCGTCAACATCCAAGGGGGAGTCTGTTGGTGCATATGTCTGTTGACTTCGTCTTGTATCGAGTCTTGTAACTAGATAGGATAAACCAGTGCTCGATAGGCTAGAAATCAGGGTTTTAGTGTTGTTTGACCAATTCGCATGAACTGGCAAAGCCAGTTCGTACGAAGTGACCACTTCACACGAAGTGACCACTTCACACGAAGTGGTTTGTGCTGGTTCGTGAGGACTGGCTTCCCTATAAATAGCTGAGCTTGGGTTGTCATTTGTAACGTTGCTGATTCCAGAGCAGAGGTGCTGCCGAAGTGTCAAGTGGCCTGTGAAGCTTTCAAATCAATATACTAGACAATTAAAGTGAATCTATGTGTTAGACAAGCTGTAATGAAGTCCGAATCATTGAATTCCGCCTTTGGTTTGGATTAGAACTCTTCTGATCGACTCATTTAGGTCGAACAACGATCCTACACATGTTTAATATGTTACTTCTTCCTATTTGCTTCTTTCTACTTCTTTTGTCTAAATAATACAATATGTCTTTCCTAAGACATTTACATAAAATACACGTTGAAGACTTGAAGACACTCCTATCATACAAACAAGATGAATTCACTAAAGTAGGTGTGAAACCCATAATTTGGTGAATGACTCTCAATCCGCTTATTCGATTTTGCATGAAATTACGCCATCAAGTTAGGAGTGAAATCCACACCTTGATGGAAAATTTCCAATTCAAACTCTAGTGGACCCTCTTCAAAGTGTCGAAACTAACTTTCTTGACTCGACGAGTACTAACCACACTTAGGGTACGATGTTGTCAAGTTAGGGGTGAAACCCGCATCTTGTCAACTAGTCCCACTCCTCGATTTTCAATCCCGCCAAGTTTCAATTTTCAATCAATTAGGGACGTGTAGTAACTGGAAGGGTAAAATATCGTTAATTGCTTCTCAAAGAGAGTATTTTACCTATAGGCCAAAGCACGTTTCCCTAATTTGAAAGGGATTTCGATTCACTTTGGAATAATCAAAGTTACTAAACCTGAAACACTCCAATATTTTATCGAGCCTCTCTTTTATGTTATCTCAATTTCTATGTGTTTTAATACTTGTTACCTCATTCATTTCAAAACCAATGCACAATTCGCACGTTCCTCACAATAAAAACAATAATAATTCTCGTGAACAAACTAAATTTATACTCCTTTACGCATTTATACGTGTTTATACTTTGTGAATACTTGTTAAATTCATGCAATTTATGTGAATCATACGTGTTACATGAATACTTACATGCTCATACATGCAAAACATTATTTTTATATTATGATCAAGTCTCATCCTCTACTCCTCTTTCAATTCTCTAGATGTCTTCCCACAGCCTTTCCAAGAAATCCAAGAAGTCCAAGTCACGATCTGGTTCAAAGAAAGGTTCCAACAATGAGGACACAATAGCGAAGAAGGATCTCATGGGATTGATAGTTGATCAGATGGCCAAAGTTATCCTTGAAATTGTGAGCAAGATTCAAACCCCACATGTTACTAAAACCCCCAATGACTCCGTTGACTCCAAGGTGGAAACACCTAAGACAATGTTCTTGTTCAAGCAATTCATGGCTTGCAAACCCTTAACCTTCACAGGCGAAGAAGGTGCGACAACTTTGCTTCAATGGTTCAATGCCATGGAGCTAATGTTTCTTCAAAGCAGTTGCCCCGACAACCTTCGAACCCTCAATGCGATGGGTGTGTTCCGTTCAAGAGCCCTCGAATGGTGGACATCCGAGCGCAATGCTTGTGGGAACAAGGTCGCCCATGCCTTACCCTGGGCTGATTTGAAGAAGTTGATGAAGGACGAGTTTTGTCCTCCCCACGAACTTCAGAAACTGGAGAATGAATTCTGGAACCTAAAGCAAGTAGGGAATGATAATGCTGGTCTAACAGCACATTTCAAACACCTTAGTGGTTTGTGTCATGGCCAAGTCGACTCTGTTGACAAGGCTGTCGCCAAGTACATCTGATGCCTCCCACCCTCAATCATGAACCTCGTCGAGTCTGCTTCCCCTAAACTCTTGAAGACACCTTTTGTTTGGCTGCTAAGCTCAACAACAATTATGGTCTTCATGGAACTTCTGACAAAGGTTCCATCGAGGAATACTCACCAAGATACAACCGATACCACCACTGAACCATCCAAGCCATCCACGAAAACCAACAAAGGCAAGAAGCAGAAGGGTTCAAGCTAGAACTGTGTGGTAGTCACTCTACAAAACCCTAAACCACTTCAATCAGTCGCTCCTACTCCCAATCCCGAACCCCAAAGAAAAGCCTACACTGGGACTCATCCCAAGTGTAACACTTGTTTCTACCACCACCCAAACTACGCACTATGCCGCTTATGCACAAACTACAATCGGTTTGGGCATTTTGCCACCCAGTGTCATAAACCACTTGCCAACCAAAACCAAGCCATTGTAGCCCAAAACCCTACTCCTAATTAAGCTCAACCTCAAGCCAACACCGATCGGGTGTATTACAAATGTGGTGATCTGAATCATCTTGCAAATGCTTGCCCTCAACGTGCTAACGACAACAATCCACAGCAGCAGCAACAGCCTCAGCAAGCTCAAGGTAGAGCCTTCATCATCATAGCTGCTCAATCGCAGAATGCCAACGACGTCATAAATGGTACGTTTCTCGTCAACAATGTCTATGCTTCATGTTTATTTGATACTGGTGTGGATAAAAGTTTTGTATCCGTTGAATTCGAGCCTTTGCTTAAGTGTAGATGTTCTAAGTTGCCTAAATCATTCGCTGTCGAAGTCGCTAATGGTAAATCCGTCACTGTCGATTCCATTCTTTCTAAGTGTTCCTTGAATCTTAACCATCATACGTTTTCAATTGACCTCATACCTATGCAAATGGGTAGTTTCGATATCATAGTAGGCATGGATTGGCTTAGGCGAGTTCATGCTAAAGTCGTTTGCTCTGATAAGTTCATTCGTCTTCCTCTTCCCAATAGTGATTCTCTACACGTCTATGGCGAGAAACCTTCTAAGGGTCTCAAGCTTATGTCGTGTACTCAAGCGAAAAATACTTGCGCAAGGGTTCTTTCGCCTTTCTTGCCCACGTTGTGGAAAAGAAGGATAAGGGTCCAAGTGTAAGTGACGTTCCTGTCGTTTGTGATTTTCCTGATGTTTTCCCTGACGATCTTCCTGGTCCTCCTCCCGCTCGTTCTATCGATTTTCGTACCGACTTGGTGCCTGTCGCTACTGTGACACCCCGTTGAAACGCTTTCACTTACACTAGCTTGACAGTGGCTGCCTTAACTTTCGGGACGAAAGTTCTTAAAACTTGGGGATAATGTGACACTTCGGATTTTCCCGGACAACCTTTCGATGTAACGTGTGTGTACGTATGTTTTATTAAATGAAAAATTCATGAAACTATTCGTTGTTACATGTTATGTGTATTTATGTATATGTGTATAGAGATATATATGTGTGTGTTATATATTAGAGCCGAAACCTCAACCCGACTCGAGACCCGGAATGGTCTCGAGTGAACAGTGAATTTGGGCCGGTTAGGGCCTTGCGACCGAGAACCCAACCCGGAAACCCCTAAGCCCACTCGTGACATTATATAAACCAACCCTCCCCTCCCTTAACCATTTTTACAACACTCTCCCTCACTCACTCCTTCTTCCTCACTAAAACCCTAAAAACCTAAGAACTCTAGCAACCAAAACCACCTCCTTCTCTCTCGGATCAAGTAGACAAACGACAAGGAGGATCGGCCGGATCAATCATCACCCGAACACCCCCTTTCTTACACCTCGAGTTAGCCGGTTAGTGCTTTCTTTTGGCTTGAATGGGATCTTCATTTTGTGCTTGATTATGCTTGTTTGTTGATGATGAACATGTTTTAGCTAGTAAATGTCCATTCATGTCATCACTTTTGCCGGTTAGTTAGCCGTGTATGTTTATGTTATCCTTTACTTGGTTGAATGGTTAGTATCCATTTATGCTTAGGAACCGAGAATGATAATACCTTTTATGTCCATGTTGTGAGGTTTAATGATAAAATGTGTTCTTTTTCTCTAATATTTTTATGAGGGATTTGATGATTTTGTTATCCGAATGATATTAAAATGATTTTTGGATTGAATGTTCATGAATGATGTTTGAATGTTATTTGAATATGATGAACAGCATGAATGTCTTATAAATATTTGAAAATGCCTGTTTTGATCCGATTTAGACACAAAATGGACAAACAGACATGTTTAGTGGGAATAGTACACAATTTACATGAAAATGCAATATCATTGGTTAGTACATGTCAGGTTCTAGAAGACCTTCTGGTGCACGTAATCACGGTTGCGAGTCGCAACCTTTGGTTGCGACTCGAGACCACATCAAGTCTTGTCGAGATCTCCCAGTTGCGAGTCGCAATCAGCACGAGTCGAATCCGGTTGCGAGTCGGAACCTCTGGTTGCGAGTCGTAACCAAAACGTGATGAACCGAGACCTCGGTTGCGAGTCGTAACCTTGGTTGCGAGTCGCAACCACCCTTGTCTCGACTGGGCTACTTTGTTGTTATTGGGCTTTGACTGTTGGGGCTTTCTGTTGACTGGGCTACATGTTGTTACTGCTGATTGTATGTTTAGGGCTGGCCCAATAACCCCACTGTTTGTTGTTCCGCATGTTATACGTGTTTGCTATATGTGTTTGCCGTACATGTTCGCTGTGTGTTTATTTGTACCCAACTTGACCCATACTTGGTAACCATGCTAGGGCGTGGTGACCAACATACTTGACCGGGTAAAATAATCTACCGAGCAACCCAAGGTGAGTTCACTACTTAAAAGCATGCGTCCCGGTGGTTTGGGACACGAGACTAAAACAACCCTATCCCCTTGTAAAGGGGATACCATCTACATTCCTTCCCTAGTTACTGGGAACAAACTTACTTTCCTTCCCTTGTTATTGGGAACCTTTTAGTTAATTACTGTTTATACGGATTGCAACAAACGGCACTAAACGAAACTCTATCACTTAAAGTCCCTACTACTTAATACCGATTAGTCGCCGGGGCCAGGCGAACGGGTTATTAGTTGATAGCGCTATTTAGGTCTTACCAACCTCACACCGTGCCAAGGTATGGGATCGGTCGTGAACTAATGTACTCAGGCATCCGTCAATGATGATAGAACATTGACATCGGGGCACTCTCTTGCGGATACGCAACGGTCACCTAGTGTTCGGTATTGGAAAAACAGTTTAGTTGCTAACTTTTGGGGTAGCTCCCCATGGCATGTATAAACGGATAAATTAACTGGTGAAACAAGTTTTTGGTAATTAAAACTGGACAACTAGTGAACTCACTCAGCATTATTGTTGACCCCTTACTGCATGCTTTGCAGGTAACCAGTGACTGTGGAGCTGCTGCTTGGGAAGTGTAGTGGTCGTGTAAACCCGCGTGTTGGGTTCTAAATAATTTGAACCATGAACCTTATTTAAACTATTTTATCTATGCTTCCGCTACTTACTTAATTGATATTTGAACTTAAACATTTGAACTTTAAACTATGGTGTTTACTAACCATTATGGTTGGTGATCATCCTCGCTATTATCCAATGCTCAGTATAATTGGTGGCTGGATCCTGGTCGGTCACGCCCTCAAGCGGACGGTACTCCGCAGGCGGAATTTGGGGGTGTGACAGATTGGTATCAGAGGCATTGGTTATAGTGAACTTGGTTTTAAAAAGGGGAAAAATCTTTTTGAGAAGAACCAGACTATAACCCGTGACTCGTGACGACACTACACTCCAAGTGCAAGGCTCGACTTATCTGACCTCATAGCTCGGACCCATGTTTACTTGCTTGATTTGTCTTATGCTTTCTGCCCTGCTATACGTACTAGTGTGCCTAATTAGATAGATACACATCTCTCTTCTATCTCATTCTCGCTATATTACGACATCACACTCATACTGTGTTTCCTGGTCATGAAGACAATGAGTGGACGCGGCAGAGGAGGCGTTAACATGACTCAGGCTCAATTCGCTAACTTGCTCAACACGGTGGCTGCAGCTTTCGCAGCTCACCCTGGAGGTAAACTCGTTGCTATAGGATGTTTAGATCCTACCCCCACATCGTCTTTTCACCTCTAAAACCTATTCGCTCCATTTCTCACAATAGGTCAGCCTGCGCCTGCGCAACCACTTGTTTGAACTTTCAAAAACCTTCATGGATGGCAAACCCCTCCCTTTCAACGGCACTGAGGGTGCCATAGGCCTCCTGCACTGGATTGAAAAGGACGAAGCTGTCTTCGCTGTTTGCGAGTGTCCCCCTGCTAACTGGGTTAAGTACGCAACTGGTACGCTTGAAGGAAACGCGCTTTCATGGTGGAAAGCACAGATTCAGATGCTTGGTCTGGAAACTGCTAATGCTACGGCATGGGAAGATTTCAAGGACATGATCAAAGAGGAGTACTGTCACAGGGATGACATCCACAAGCTCGAGAACGAGTACTATGCGCTCAAGATGGTTGGGTCAGAGATTGAGACCTACACCAAGCAGTCCAACGACTATGCTGCACTTTGCCCAAACATGTCCCAACCTATGTATCGAAGGATCGAATTGTACATCAAAGGCTTGGTCACAGAAATCAGAAGTCATGTGACCTCAGCCAACCTCAACACCATACAGCCTGTGGTTCGTCTTGCCCACAAACTCACCAATCAGGCGGTGGAAGAGGGCAAGCTGCCCCAGAGGATCGGTGCTACTACTGGAACTTCTGGCGATAACAAGCGAAAGTGGGATGGAAGTCAGGGAAAGGATGCTAACCCCACTCAGGCCCCAGTTCAACAAAGGAAGACTGAAAGCAACAAGGGCCCTCAGCAACAGGGTGGCTATCGAGGAAACCACCCTAAGTGTAACAAATGTAACCGACATCACAGTGGGCCATGTGGAAAGGGTCAGTGTCAGCGATGCAACAAGATGGGGCATGAAGCCAAAGACTGCCGAAGCCAGTTCCCCGTTAGGCAGAATCAGCAACAACCACAGCAACAGCAGCAACAAGGAAACAACCGTGGATGCTTCAAGTGTGGAGCAATGGGGCACATGCGAAAGGATTGCCCTGAACTGAATCAGAACAACAACAATCAGGGTGCTGGGAACAATAACAACAATGCTGGAAATGGTGCTAGAGGAAAAGCTTTTGTGATTGGAGCCGGAGAAGCAAGGAATGACCCCAACGTTGTAGCGGGTAAGTTCCTACTTAATGATCGTTATGTTTCCATGCTATTTGATTCCGGAGCAGATGCTAGTTATGTATCCCTACGTATTAGTAAGAAACTTAAGCTCACTCTTACGCCGCTGAGCTCTAAGCACACCGTTGAAATAGCCAATGGTAGAAACCTCGAGGCCTCACACATAATTCGTAACTGCAAATTAGAGTTGTCTGGTCAGACCTTCTGTATCGATCTTTTCCCCATCATTCTTGGAAGCTTCGACGTCATTATTGGTATGGATTGGTTATCCAAACATCGAGCTGAAATCCTCTGCCAGGAGAAAGCTATTCGTATTCCCCGTCCCCCTGGCAAACCTCTTATAGTTCAAGGCGACAAGAGCGGAGAAGTCACAGGCATCATTTCATTCTTAAAGGCCCAGAAGTATCTACGAAAAGGGCACACCGCTATCTTAGCACTCATTACCGACACACAGGAAATGGAAAACAGGATTGAAGATTTTCCAGTGGTACGCGACTATCCCGAGGTATTCCCGGAGGAACTACCTGGACTCCCTCCTCACCGTCAGGTCGAATTTCAAATCGAGCTAGCTCCCGGAGCAGCGCCTATAGCTCGTGCACCTTATCGGTTAGCCCCCCGCGGAGCTCAAAGAGCTTTCTACTCAGCTACAAGAACTTTTGGACAAAGGTTTTATCCGTCCTAGTTCGTCACCCTGGGGAGCCCCAGTGCTCTTCGTCAAAAAGAAAGATGGCTCATTCCGAATGAGCATTGACTACCGCAAACTTAACAAGGTTACCATCAAGAATCGTTATCCACTTCCCCGTATCGACGACCTGTTCGACCAGCTGCAAGGGTCGAGCTATTATTCCAAGATCGATCTGAGATCGGGATATCACCAGCTGAGAGTCCGCGATGAGGACATCTCTAAGACTGCTTTCAGAACCCGCTATGGTCACTACGAATTCCTTGTTATGCCTTTCGGTATGACCAACGCACCTGCAATCTTCATGGACCTCATGAACCGAGTATGCAAACCCTACCTCGATAAGTTCGTAATCGTGTTCATCGACGACATCCTAATCTACTCGAAGAGCCAAGAGGAGCATGAACAACACCTACGTCTTATTCTCGAACTCCTTCGCAATGAGCAACTGTACGCCAAATTCTCGAAATGTGATTTCTGGCTTAGAGAAGTCCATTTCCTTGGGCACATCGTCAATCAGGAAGGGATTCATGTCGACCCTGCTAAGATTGAGTCCATTAAGAATTGGCCGGTGCCTAAGACTCCGACCGAAGTTCGCCAATTCTTGGGATTGGCGGGATACTATCGGAGATTTATCAAGGGATTCTCTAAGATCGCTCAACCACTCACGACACTCACTCAGAAGGGTGTTGCTTACAAATGGAGTAATGCTCAGGAATCCGCCTTCCAGGAACTAAAGAAGAATCTTTGTAGTGCTCCTATTCTTTCCTTACCTGAAGGTACCGACGACTTCGTCGTCTACTGCGACGCTTCTATTCAAGGACTTGGCTGCGTATTGATGCAACGCGAGAAAGTTATCGCTTACGCCTCGCGACAACTCAAGGTCCACGAACGGAATTATACGACGCATGACTTAGAATTTGGAGCTGTGGTCTTCGCGCTCAAGCTTTGGAGACACTACTTGTACGGCACCAAGTGCACGATTTACACTGATCACAAGAGTCTCCAGCACATAATGGGACAAAAGGAGTTGAATATGCGGCAACGCCGATGGGTCGAACTCCTAAATGACTACGAGTGTGCAATCAAATATCACCCAGGCAAGGCTAATGTGGTAGCCGATGCCCTCAGCAGAAAGGAGACCAAACCCAAGCGTGTTCGTGCCTTACAGCTCACTATCCACTCGAACCTCCCTAATCAAATTCGGAATGCTCAGGTTGAAGCATTGAAAGCCGAAAACATCAGGGCTGAGTCCCTACGAGGATCGAGACAACGATTGGAACAAAAAGAAGACGGTGCTTACTACGTAGCCGGACGCATATGGGTTCCGCTTTATGGAAATTTACGTGACCTTGTGATGGATGAAGCTCATAAGTCCCGTTACTCAGTACATCCGGGTTCAGATAAGATGTACCACGACTTGAGGGCTACCTATTGGTGGCCTGGCATGAAAGCCCACATAGCAACCTATGTCAGAAAATGTTTAACTTGTGCAAGAGTCAAGGCTGAGTATCAGAAACCATCAGGCCTACTCCAACAGCCAGAAATCCCGCAATGGAAATGGGAGCAGATTTCCATGGATTTTGTTACTAGCCTACCTAGGTCTCAACGCGGAAACGACACTATTTGGGTAATAGTAGATCGATTGACCAAGTCTGCGCACTTTCTGGCCATTAAGGAAACAGACAAGTTTTCTACCCTGGCGGAGGTTTACTTAAAGGAAGTAGTTTCGAGGCACGGAGTGCCAACCTCGATTATTTCCGACCGAGACGCTCGTTTTACTTCGGAATTGTGGCAAGCTATGCACAAATCCTTTGGCTCACGTTTGGACATGAGCACCGCTTATCACCCGCAAACGGATGGACAGTCTGAACGCACCATCCAAACCCTAGAAGACATGCTTAGAGCGTGTGTGATCGATTTTGGCAAGAACTGGGAGAAGCATCTACCGCTAGTAGAGTTCTCCTACAACAACAACTACCACACTAGTATTCAGGCAGCACCTTTTGAGGCATTGTACGGTCGTAAATGCCGGTCACCTCTTTGCTGGGCAGAAATCGGTGATAGTCAAATCACGGGCCCAGAGATGGTGGTAGATACAACGGAGAAGATTGCCCAGATCAGACAACGCATGGCGGCAGCTCGTGACCGTCAAAAGAGTTACGCTGATAAGCGTAGGAAACCATTGGAATTCCAGGTCGGTGACCGGGTTCTACTTAAAGTCTCACCCTGGAAGGGTGTGGTTCGCTTTGGTAAACGGGGCAAGCTTAATCCGCGATATATCGGACCATTTGAAATTACCGAGAAAATTGGTAAGGTTGCTTATAGATTGAACCTGCCTGAAGAACTGAGTGCGGTACACAACGTATTTCACGTATCTAATCTGAAGAAGTGTCTGTCAGATGAAACGCTCGTAATTCCTTTCAAGGAACTAACTATTGACGAACAGCTACACTTTACTGAGGAACCGATTGAAATCACTGATCGAGAGATCAAAATCCTCAAACGTAGCCAAATACCTCTTGTACGAGTCCGTTGGAACTCGCGACGTGGCCCAGAGTATACCTGGGAGCGGGAAGACCAGATGAAACACAAGTATCCCCAGCTGTTCCCTAACGAAAACCCCAGCACTGAAGCTACAACCGAATTTCGGGACGAAATTCCAAACTAACGGGGGGATGATGTGACACCCCGTTGAAACGCTTTCACTTACACTAGCTTGACAGTGGCTGCCTTAACTTTCGGGACGAAAGTTCTTAAAACTTGGGGATAATGTGACACTTCGGATTTTCCCGGACAACCTTTCGATGTAACGTGTGTGTACGTATGTTTTATTAAATGAAAAATTCATGAAACTATTCGTTGTTACATGTTATGTGTATTTATGTATATGTGTATAGAGATATATATGTGTGTGTTATATATTAGAGCCGAAACCTCAACCCGACTCGAGACCCGGAATGGTCTCGAGTGAACAGTGAATTTGGGCCGGTTAGGGCCTTGCGACCGAGAACCCAACCCGGAAACCCCTAAGCCCACTCGTGACATTATATAAACCAACCCTCCCCTCCCTTAACCATTTTTACAACACTCTCCCTCACTCACTCCTTCTTCCTCACTAAAACCCTAAAAACCTAAGAACTCTAGCAACCAAAACCACCTCCTTCTCTCTCGGATCAAGTAGACAAACGACAAGGAGGATCGGCCGGATCAATCATCACCCGAACACCCCCTTTCTTACACCTCGAGTTAGCCGGTTAGTGCTTTCTTTTGGCTTGAATGGGATCTTCATTTTGTGCTTGATTATGCTTGTTTGTTGATGATGAACATGTTTTAGCTAGTAAATGTCCATTCATGTCATCACTTTTGCCGGTTAGTTAGCCGTGTATGTTTATGTTATCCTTTACTTGGTTGAATGGTTAGTATCCATTTATGCTTAGGAACCGAGAATGATAATACCTTTTATGTCCATGTTGTGAGGTTTAATGATAAAATGTGTTCTTTTTCTCTAATATTTTTATGAGGGATTTGATGATTTTGTTATCCGAATGATATTAAAATGATTTTTGGATTGAATGTTCATGAATGATGTTTGAATGTTATTTGAATATGATGAACAGCATGAATGTCTTATAAATATTTGAAAATGCCTGTTTTGATCCGATTTAGACACAAAATGGACAAACAGACATGTTTAGTGGGAATAGTACACAATTTACATGAAAATGCAATATCATTGGTTAGTACATGTCAGGTTCTAGAAGACCTTCTGGTGCACGTAATCACGGTTGCGAGTCGCAACCTTTGGTTGCGACTCGAGACCACATCAAGTCTTGTCGAGATCTCCCAGTTGCGAGTCGCAATCAGCACGAGTCGAATCCGGTTGCGAGTCGGAACCTCTGGTTGCGAGTCGTAACCAAAACGTGATGAACCGAGACCTCGGTTGCGAGTCGTAACCTTGGTTGCGAGTCGCAACCACCCTTGTCTCGACTGGGCTACTTTGTTGTTATTGGGCTTTGACTGTTGGGGCTTTCTGTTGACTGGGCTACATGTTGTTACTGCTGATTGTATGTTTAGGGCTGGCCCAATAACCCCACTGTTTGTTGTTCCGCATGTTATACGTGTTTGCTATATGTGTTTGCCGTACATGTTCGCTGTGTGTTTATTTGTACCCAACTTGACCCATACTTGGTAACCATGCTAGGGCGTGGTGACCAACATACTTGACCGGGTAAAATAATCTACCGAGCAACCCAAGGTGAGTTCACTACTTAAAAGCATGCGTCCCGGTGGTTTGGGACACGAGACTAAAACAACCCTATCCCCTTGTAAAGGGGATACCATCTACATTCCTTCCCTAGTTACTGGGAACAAACTTACTTTCCTTCCCTTGTTATTGGGAACCTTTTAGTTAATTACTGTTTATACGGATTGCAACAAACGGCACTAAACGAAACTCTATCACTTAAAGTCCCTACTACTTAATACCGATTAGTCGCCGGGGCCAGGCGAACGGGTTATTAGTTGATAGCGCTATTTAGGTCTTACCAACCTCACACCGTGCCAAGGTATGGGATCGGTCGTGAACTAATGTACTCAGGCATCCGTCAATGATGATAGAACATTGACATCGGGGCACTCTCTTGCGGATACGCAACGGTCACCTAGTGTTCGGTATTGGAAAAACAGTTTAGTTGCTAACTTTTGGGGTAGCTCCCCATGGCATGTATAAACGGATAAATTAACTGGTGAAACAAGTTTTTGGTAATTAAAACTGGACAACTAGTGAACTCACTCAGCATTATTGTTGACCCCTTACTGCATGCTTTGCAGGTAACCAGTGACTGTGGAGCTGCTGCTTGGGAAGTGTAGTGGTCGTGTAAACCCGCGTGTTGGGTTCTAAATAATTTGAACCATGAACCTTATTTAAACTATTTTATCTATGCTTCCGCTACTTACTTAATTGATATTTGAACTTAAACATTTGAACTTTAAACTATGGTGTTTACTAACCATTATGGTTGGTGATCATCCTCGCTATTATCCAATGCTCAGTATAATTGGTGGCTGGATCCTGGTCGGTCACGCCCTCAAGCGGACGGTACTCCGCAGGCGGAATTTGGGGGTGTGACAGCTACGCCTGTCGCTAAGTCTCCCTATCGTCTAGCACCCTAGGAAACGCAAGAGCTTTTAAGACAACTTCAAGAACTTCTTGATAAAGGCTTTATACGCCCTAGTACTTCTCCTTGGGGCGCTCCCGTTCTGTTCGTCAAGAAGAAAGATGGATCTTTTCGGATGTGCATTGACTATCATGAGTTCAACAAGCTTACAGTCAAAAACTGATATCCTCTTCCTCGCATCGACGACCTCTTCGATCAATTACAAGGCGCGACCTGCTTTTCTAAGATTGATCTCTGTTCTGGTTATCATCAACTTCGAGTCCTCGAAGAAGATATACCCAAAACCGCATTTCGTACACGTTATGGTCATTACGAGTTCGTGGCCATGTCCTTTGGTTTGACCAACACAACTGCGGTTTTCATGGACTTGATGAACCGTGTGTGCAAGGCCTAACTCGACCGTTTCATGATCTTCTTCATCGACGATATCCTCATCTATTCCAAGACTCAAGAAGAGCACGAGTGACACTTGGGTCTTATCCTTTAGCTTTTGCGTGCTGAACGTCTTTGCGCCAAATTCTCCAAGTGCGAATTTTGGTTGTAAGAAGTTCAATTCCTTGGTCATACCGTCAACGAACTTGCTATTCACGTTAACCCTGTAAAGACTGAAGCTGTGAAGAATTGGATTGCACCGACGTCTCTGTCCGAAATCCGTTCGTTTCTTGGTCTAGCTGGTTATTATCTTCGTTTCATTTCGAACTTCTCAAAAATCATCATTCCTCTTATTCCTTGCCTCAAAAAGATAAACCTTTTGTTTGGGGTCCTAAACAAGAGGAGTCTTTCCAAACGTTCAAGGACATGCTTTGCAATGCTCCTATTCTTACTCTTTCGATGGTAACGATGACTTCTTCGTGTACTGCGATGCGTCAAACTAAGGTCTTGGTTGCGTTCTTATGCAACGGGACAAGGTTGTCGCTTACGTGTTAAGGAAACTCAAAATACATGAGAAAAACTACACTACGCACGATCTGGAACTTGGTGCAGTTGTTTTTGCATTGAAAATATGGCGACACTACCTTTATGGTACCAAGTGTGTGGTCTTTGTTATGGGTGGAATTATGAACCCATATCCTGACGATATATCTTGATTTTATGATTAGCTATCTGTGATTAGGATACCGAACCAGGATATTGGTAACATCCTATGGGAGTATCTTGATTGTAACTAACGATTTGCTTGTAGGTTGTGGCTGTAGGTTATTAACGTTCACAAAGACCAATTCCCCTGAAGACTCACTCAAATTGGTTAGAAGAAAGACGTTGAAGCCGGGAGATTAGGTCTACAACGGTCGTTAAAGAATATTCAAGAGTATCCCGGAATAATAGGATAATTTGTTTGTTTTTGTAACTATAAATAGGAGTGCCAGATCATAGGAAACACACACTTTTTCGAGCTCTCATACTCGTACACTCTCATTTCTAGCTGCAAATACACTCTAACACTCACAACTCACAATCATTGTAATACCAAGATTCAATCCGAGCATTATCCTGCAACTGTATCCTGGTTATTCAATCAATAAGAAGAACAAGGCAGCTGACGATTGCCAGCTCCCGAGGTTTTGTGCTGCCGATCTAGATTGATCAAGGGCTTTCCTCGTACATCTCGTGTCCACATTTACTTTCACTGTTTGTTATTTGTTAACTTATACAGTTTGATATCCTCGAACTGTATCCTAAAACTGTTTATTGTTTACAATCAATTTAACATATTTTTGCAACTATCAATAGCACACTACCTCACAAATAAGTTTGATCACTTAATTGCTTCGGTAATTTTTGACAAAAACAATTTGGCGCCCACCATGGGGCAAGTGGTGCTATTTTTACTAAAAACTTTGCTAAAATCATTACTTGGTTTTTTATTCTCAAAACTTTTTACAAAATTGTTTTTGATATACGTTAAATTATACATGTTTTTATACCCCAAAACACTTCCGTTTTAAGCGTTTTTGACCGAAACCGCGACATTTAGGTACCAAATTCGGAAATTTTATATTTTCAGGTCTTAAATGGAGCACAAAATAAAAATCTGATGAAAACGGACAAATTCTTATGCATTTATGATGAAACGGGCAAAATTCTGATAACTGCCAGGTGTGGCACGACCGTGCCATCTGTCGGCACTACCGTGCTGATTGCTTGATATCGGAATCACTGACAGTGCAACTGATAGTTCCGATCTGTTCCCGGGCCGCATGACCGTGCCACCCGACGCATGACCGTGCCACTTCCAAATCAAGCTTTCTGATCAACTTTCTGGTGACATCGTACTACCGTGTGACCAACGACACGACCGTGCCGATCTGATGACCCAGGCAACTTGTCCACTAGTCCACTTGGCTGACTTGGGATCGGAGAAATTACGTCACCCGACAAGACATGACCGCACGGCCGTGTGAGCCATCGGCACGGCCGTGCCAAATTAAAAATTGCCTATAAATAGCAGCATTCACTACTGATCAAAATGTTGGGTTTTTCACCATGTTTCTGGGTGATTTCTGGGTTCCGAAGCAGTCCTGATCAGAACACTTTGAAGCTTCAAGACCGAATGGAAGCATAACCGATCCAATCCATCAATTCCTTGCTTGTTTATGGTTCAATTCCTTGTTCTTGAACATGTATTCTGATCATTTTGCAAGTTATGAGCTGATGTTAATTTATGTTTGATGTAGTTTATGTAATAGTAGTAATATACTTGTTTCTTGAATAATCTTTATGTTGTAATCTTATTTATATGGAACTTTAGTACTTTTTCATGTTTGAATCTTCATGATTATATAATGAACGTTTCATTGATGTTGAGTTCTTGATTACGTTTGATTGTCTTGGATAATGAATCTGTGGTTAGTAGGATGGTAACTATTTCTTAATTAATCACTTGTTTGTAAACGGACAAATTCTGATGCATTTATGATGAAACGGGCAAAATTCCGATTGCTTGATCTCGGAAGCACTGCCAGTGCAACTGCCAGTGCCGATCTGGTTCCCGGGCCGCATGACCGTGCCACCCGATGCATGACCGTGCCACTTCCAAATCAAGCTTTCTGATCAACTTTCTGGTGACATCGCACTACCGTGCGACCAACGGCACGACCGTGCCGATCTGATGACCCAGGCAACTTGTCCACTAGTCCACTTGGCTGACTTGGGATCGGAGAAATTATGTCACCCGACAAGACCTGACCGCACCGCCGTGCGAGCCATCGGCACGGCCGTGCCAAACTGAAAATTGCCTATAAATAGCAGCATTCGCTACTGATCAAAATGTTGGGTTTTTCTCCATGTTTCTGGGCGATTTCTGGGTTCCGAAGCACTCCTGATCAGAACACTTTGAAGCTTCAAGACCGAATGGAAGCATAACCGTTCCAACCCATCAATTCCTTGCTTGTTTATGGTTCGATTCCTTGTTCTTGAACATGTGTTCTGATCATTTTGCAAGTTATGAGCTGATGTTAATTTATGTTTGATGTAGTTTATGTAATAGTAGTAATATACTTGTTTCTTGAATAATCTTTATGTTGTAATCTTATTTATATGGAACTTTAGTACTTTTTCATGTTTGAATCTTCATGATTATATAATGAACGTTTCATTGATGTTGAGTTCTTGATTACGTTTGATTGTCTTGGATAATGAATCTGTGGTTAGTAGGATGGTAACTATTTCTTAATTAATCACTTGTTTGTAAACTTGTTTACACCATGAGACTCGCGAGGGGTATTGATTTTATCTAAGATATATCTTATTTTGATTAGGAATACTTTCTTTCACGTAAGGGTTCTAACGAATTATATGGTGTTGATTACATGTTTTTGCATGCGGTCTATGATCATTGTTTGGTAGTTTTGGTCTGAAATTGCTGACATGGTAGATTTGTGTTCAAGACTTGTAAAGGTGAAATATGTTGTTATATGATCTACTTAAATGCTTATCCTCGTGGCTATATTGTGACCATCGGTATTGCTTTCTTTGATAAGTGAGGTTAGAAAACTCCTGGCGGATGACTAATCTATTTTTAATGGTTTACATGAATGAATATCAATAGCTCGCTAAAGAATGATTTTAGGTGGTTAACGTGTGTTTATCGCGTTAACTTCCCGAAGAATCATCATTTTAGAAAACTCCTAGCGGATGACTAACTGTTTTGAAATTGGAAAATTGATTAAGTGCTTTTGTGAAATATCTGATAGATAACATGTTTAGGTTGTTTGTGAAACAAGATAATATTATATTTATGTTTTAGATGTAATTTAGATAACTTAGTTAAACAACCATTCACCTTTCCTTATATCTGGTAATCTAATGACAAAGATTTAGTACCTAATAACGCCCGTGTTCCGTGGATCGATATCTGGCTCTTACCAATACTTTGCTGCATATATGACGGATACACTTGTCCTTTGTTGTGTGTGTTTTAACGTTAAGGTATAAACCATTTTTTTTATAAATATAAAACATATTTTCGCTGGGTGCGATTGTAAATACTGTAAATAAATGTGTATAGTCACGCCCACGTCAAGTTTTTGGCGCCGTTGCTGGGGACACGGCGAAATTTTCAGAACAATCCGAGTCATTATTTTACCGGTTTACAAACTGTGAATACTTGTGAATACCTGTACATTTTTTGTATTTATTCATTTTCTTTTATTTACTAACTTGTGAATATTTAGCCTGGCACGCCCAGTAGGACTAACTTTTGACTAACTTTTCTTTTTCTGTTTTACTAACCACTAACCAACCAACTAACTAACTAACTAACTAACTTTACTAACTGACTAACCGCTAACTCACTAACATACTAACTTTTTATTTATTATTCGACTAACATTTTTCATTTATTTTTTTAATTCAGTTAAGTGTTCGGGATCGAACCATTTATTTCATTTATTCAGCATTTCATTTATTCATTCATTTCAGTTATTTCAATTCAGTTATTTCATTTCTGTTTATATTTACATTTATTTATTCATTTATTTCAATTCAGTTATTTCATTTTTTCAATTCAGTCATTTCATTCCTGTATATATTTATATTTATGCCCGTGTTCGGAATCGAACCGCTTATATATATATTTATTTATTTCATTTATGTGTTTATTGCAGTTACATTTATTCATTTTTTTCATTCTTGTTCATTTATTTAGTTAACTGCTTATTTATTCATTCATTTGCACTCATTTATTTATTTTATTTACTTGTTCGGAATCGAGCAGCTTGTTTAAATTGTTTATTTATTTACTCCACGAAAATAAAACTTTCTGATAAAATCATCAGATTTTCTGGTAAATTCTGATGAATTTATCAGATTTTCTGATGGATTCTGATAAACCCATTAGGGTTTTTGAATTTTTTTTTTGAATTTACCAGATTTTCTGGTAAATTCTAATGGATTTATCAGAAATTCTGATGGAAAGAAAATTTTCATCAGATTTTTATCAGATCTTATCAGATTTTCTGATATATAAAAAAAACTTTCTGATTAAATCATCAAATTTCTGATGAATTTATCCGATTTCTGATGAAGTTATCAGAATTTCTAGTAAAATATAAAAATTTCATATTTTCAATGAGATAATCAGATTTTGTCAGATTTTTATTGGATCTCTTCAGATTTTTTGAAAAAAAAAAAGACAATTTTCGGATGTAAATAAGTAAATAAATAGATATGTATAATAAATTGTATATATATATTTATATAATATAATAATATTATTATTTATATTTATATTACTTATATTATTATTATGTTATTTTTCCGTATAATGCATTCCTTATTACTTGCAGGTTAATGTCCACAACCCCTGTACCCGCTATTGCTGAGCTAGCCAACGAACCAGAAAATAACCAAAGAAGAAGCAGGCGGCTTCGCGAAAGATGACTTGTCGTGGCACAAAGGATTGCGGCCGCAATCGACGAACCAGTGATACTTTCTGATAGCGAGAGTTCAGAGGACGACAGAGAAAGCATAATGGCGGAGGACGACCAACCTTTGAATGAGACCGGCCATCCAGGAGGAGAGGGCTTGCTACCGAGCATCACCCGACATACTATAGTAGCACCGAGTTTTGAAATTAAATCTAGTATAATTAACATGTTACAAAATCCTGTGCAGTTCGATGGAAAGGATCACAAAGATCCGGGTCGACACATCGCTACGTTTCTCGAAGTATGTTCGACTTTCAAAATACGAGACGTTTCTGAAGACGCAATCTGTTTGCGGCTCTTTCCATTCTCTTTGCGAGACAAAGCCCGATCTTGGCTTTTGTCACTTCCAGCAGGGTCCATCACGACTTGGAACGAGATGGCAGAAATACTTCCCTCCGGAAAAGACAGCTAAGCTAAAGAACCGTATAATGACATTCAAACAGGATGAAGGAGAATCTCTACACGCAGCTTGGGAGAGGTTCAAAGATCTTCTGATCGATGTACCACATCATGGGTTGTCCAAAAGACAACTTGTGTTGAACTTCTACCAAGGACTCAACTACGACTCACAAGAACGCATAGACGTATATGCAGGAGGCGATCTTGGAACTAAGACACCAACCGAAGCCCATGCAATTATAAAAAAAGCTACCCTGAAGTCGAGTTCGCGTCACAGTGGAGTGAGAAATAAAGCATCATCTATTCCTGGAGTTCATCAAGTGGATACATATACGGCTCTTGCAGCGCAGATTGGAGCTTTGGCAGCAAGGTTTGATCAAGTTCAGAACGTTTCGTAGGTACAATCATCATGTGAGCAGTATGGAGTGTCACACGAGCCAGGTATGTTTACAGGCCACGAAGAGGTGGACTATTTGGGCAATCAAATTAGGCCCCAAAAAACCCCTATAGCAACACGTACAATCCGGGCTGGAGAAATCACCCGAACTTTGGGTGGAAATCTAATTCTAATAACCAAAACCCACTTGGATATGCTCAACGTGCCCCCGCTCCACAGCAGCCTCAGGGACAGCCTTACCAGTCTCAAGGTCAGTCCTTCCAGCCACAATACCATCATCAAAGCTCCGGGAATAGTTCCCAACCTCACGCCTCTCAAAGTAACTCTAAACTAGAGGAAATGATGGCACAACTGTTAGGAAACTTCAATTGTGCTAATCAGATAGCCGAGAACCGCTACCAGCAACATGAGGAGCGTTTCTTGGTCCAAGAAGGGGAGATGAGAAGTCAGAAAGCTTCCATCCAAACCCTTGAGAATCAGGTTGGACAGTTGGCTAAGATGTTGTCTGAGAGACCTCTGGGCGGTCTTCCAGGTAACACAGAGCCGAATCCGAAAGGGCGTGTCAATGCCCCGCACGTTTAACAAGTGTGGGAAAAATGAGTCTAGCTATCGACTCGCTGACAAATTTAGCGAGCGTGTTTTCACACGCTAAGGGTATTTTCTGTAAATATTAACTTTATCGCATTAATTTCCTTGTTCGTTAAATTTTTCTGTTTTTAGTAGGTTTGAACAAGATCGATTCATGCCTTAGGAAGTTTTGAAGTTAGTTTAAAGTTAAAACATGTAAAACCTTGCAAAAATAGTGAAATTGAGAAAAAGGAGTTGAAGAGCATTCTGCTACTTCTGTCTGCAGAATGTACAGATAACACACGATCATGCACATGATCCGCAAGAGCGTGCACTTCATAATCACATCTGACTAAGAACAACGTGCATAAGGTAGTCGTCGGACACACACTACCGTGTGGGCCGATTGCACTACCATGCACAGCGGCACTACATTGCGAACCACAGTGCACAGGTTGATGCGCACTACCGTGCACGACTTTTTAGCAACAATAATTTTTTAGGAAATAAAAACTATATAAAAAAATTAAATTAAAACCCTTCAAAATTACTAACACTGGCCGCACACCTGTTCTTGGCTCTCCCACTCCTAAAACCAATCAATTTTTGCAAGGATTTAACTCGAATCTTCAATCAAGGCATGCTTCCTTACTTGTTTTTAGTGCGTGTTTGTTTTTGTTTAATAATGGATTTGGTTTTAGTCATCTAACGGTTTGATCAATAGTATTGTTTGCTGTTTTGGTTAATGACGTACTTGGCAGGTATATAGGGATGCACACCTAGTTGAGAAGACTTATATTCAAAGTGTATTCATACAAGTCTACTTCAACTCTAAGGGAGTACTTCTATCCTTTTTCACACTTTAGTTCAGCTCTTCATAATTGCTTAACTAATACGTGTTTCACATTGGGGATAATGTGAAGTTCAAGTCTGGGGAGGGGTTTAAGGGTTTAACTTTGTTTGTCCTTGAGTGTCCTCATTTTTGTATATATTTATTTTGAAAAAAAACCCTTTAAAATACAAAAACGGTCAATTGCGTTCTTTAGAAAGCATCAGATTTGATCAAAACCGACAAGCCAAATCTATTTTTGAAAAAGATAACTAAAAGCGTGACAAACAAAAAGAAAGACTTGCATATTTATCTTTACATTTATACCCATTCCTTCCGTTTTCGTGAGCATATTTTTGAGCCTTTTATTGCTTTCTTGACATGCTTATTGTTTTTTTCGGAATATGAGTGAGCCGGATGTTTTATTCAGTTCAGAACTTGTTATTAGTATACTTTTCAAGATCATAAATATGTGAAAATGGCATGAATATGATAGAGGCACTTAGGATACCCTTCTTGTGTTAGCCTTTTTCTTTGTTTATATCCCGCACCCAACATTATCCATTAGTTCGCCACGTTGAGCCTATTTTCCGTGTTTTTCCAATTATACCTAACTACTTAGCCCACTTAACCAAATTTAGCCTTTTTATTTTTAAACCTTTGTGTTAAAACTCGGTCAAAGTTATTATCCAACTAGCTTGTTTGTAATTATTTCTTTGTAAAAAAAACCAGAAAATAGAGATCGAAAAACAGATCGAAGACGATCAAGTTAGAGCAATTTTAAGCGCTAAATAGTACAAGATATGTTGTATAGCTCGAAAAGGGTAAAATCGTCTTTAAGAGTTATTTATGTATAGTTGTTGATTCATTTACGCTAGTTACAAATAACTGCTGAGTTTTAACCATTTAGCCACTTTCAAATATCCATTCCATACCCTAAACCTTAGCCTATCATTACAAACCATCAAAGACCTCTTGATTTATGTTTTTCACATGTTAATTGGTGGAGATTAGATCTTTTAACAAGCTTATGATATTGCATGATTCATTGACTAGGCATCGAGTGTTTTACATACACATTATATGTATGATTCAGAAATATAACCTAGTGTGTGTGAACATTGTGAGAAATGTAAAGATTGCATGCTAAGTCAATCAAACGTGAAATCATAGCTTTATGGTTACCCTTTCATGCATCCAACAATGCTTGTTTATTTTAAATCTTTGATGATGACTTTTTGAAAACCAATTTGACCACCAAACAAATTAGTAACTTTGTAAATATTTAGATTTGTTTCCTTGCTTTATTTTAAGTTTGCTTGAGGACAAGCAAAGTTCAAGTGTGGGGATGTTTGATATACCTTAAATTATACATGTTTTTATACCCCAAAACACTTCCTTTTTAAGAGTTTTTGACCGAAACCGTGACATTTAGGTACCAAATTCGGCACTTTTATATTTTCAGATCTTAAACGGAGCACAAAATAAAAATCTGATGAAAACGGACAAATTCTGATGCATTTCTGATGAAACGGGCAAAATTCCGATTGCTTGATCTCGGAAGCACTGCCAGTGCAACTGCCAGTGCCGATCTGGTTCCCGGGCCGCATGACCGTGCCACCCGATGCATGACCGTGCCACTTCCAAATCAAGCTTTCTGATCAACTTTCTGGTGACATCGCACTACCGTGCGACCAACGGCACGACCGTGCCGATCTGATGACCCAGGCAACTTGTCCACTAGTCCACTTGGCTGACTTGGGATCGGAGAAATTATGTCACCCGACAAGACCTGACCGCACCGCCGTGCGAGCCATCGGCACGGCCGTGCCAAACTGAAAATTGCCTATAAATAGCAGCATTCGCTACTGATCAAAATGTTGGGTTTTTCTCCATGTTTCTGGGCGATTTCTGGGTTCCGAAGCAGTTCTGATCAGAACACTTTGAAGCTTCAAGACCGAATGGAAGCATAACCGTTCCAACCCATCAATTCCTTGCTTGTTTATGGTTCGATTCCTTGTTCTTGAACATGTGTTCTGATCATTTTTCAAGTTATGAGCTGATGTTAATTTATGTTTGATGTAGTTTATGTAATAGTAGTAATATACTTGTTTCTTGAATAATCTTTATGTTGTAATCTTATTTATATGGAACTTTAGTACTTTTTCATGTTTGAATCTTCATGATTATATAATGAACGTTTCATTGATGTTGAGTTCTTGATTACGTTTGATTGTCTTGGATAATGAATCTGTGGTTAGTAGGATGGTAACTATTTCTTAATTAATCACTTGTTTGTAAACTTGTTTACACCATGAGACTCGAGAGGGGTATTGATTTTATCTAAGATATATCTTATTTTGATTAGGAATACTTTCTTTCACGTAAGGGTTCTAACGAATTATATGGTGTTGATTACATGTTTTTGCATGCGGTCTATGATCCTTGTTTGGTAGTTTTGGTATGAAATTGCTGACATGGTAGATTTGTGTTCAAGACTTATAAAGGTGAAATATGTTGTTATATGATCTACTTAAATGCTTATCCTCGTGGCTGTATTGTGACCATCGGTATTGCTTTCTTTGATAAGTGAGGTTAGAAAACTCCTAGTTGATGACTAATCTATCTTTAAAGGTTTACATGAATGAATATCAATAGCTCGCTAAAGAATGATTTTAGGTGGTTAACGTGTGTTTATCGCGTTAACTTTCCGAAGAATCATCATGTTAGAAAACTCCTAGCGGATGACTAACTGTCTTGAAATTGGAAAATTGATTAATTGCTTTTGTGACATATCTGATAGATAACATGTTTAGGTTGTTTGTGAAACAAGATAATAGTATATTTATGTTTTAGATGTAATTTAGATAACTTAGTTAAACAACCATTCACCTTTCCTTATATCTGGTAATCTAATGACAAAGATTTAGTACCTAATAACGCCCGTGTTCCATGGATCGATATCTGGCTCTTACCAATACTTTGCTGCATATATGACGGGATACACTTGTCCTTTGTTATGTGTGTTTTAATGTTAAGGTATAAACCATTTTTATAAATATTAAAACCCACGTGAGTGCGAAGTTCACTGTAAATAAATATGTGCGCTTCGCCCGTCACCAGTTTTCAATGGCCTCTCAATCAAGCTTGAGCTCTTCTTCGATGCCTACATCGACCTCTGCTGCGACTGGTTCATTGCTTCCTCCACCTCCACAAGTTCAAGCTCCTCAAAGGAGAAATGAAAGCCAAATATCCCGAGATGCTCCTGCTGCTCAGAACATTTACAAATCCGGTGTTTTAGGGAGAACTCCTGTCATGGCTTCTAATGATGAAATTTTATCTTGTTTGGTAATATACAAGATCAAATGAAAAAGCAACACGAAACTAATCAGCTCATAATGAAGGAGATACAACTCCTGAAGTCCAACTCCAAGAGACCTGCTGAGGATACTGTTACCCCTTTGCAGCCCAGGATGTTGAACTTTAGTTCAGCAGTATTCACTGAAGATAATCAGGGCAATATCATACCGAGTCGTTCCCAGAGCAATATTCCGGAAATACCTTCAACGGCCAGGATATCGACTGTGAGGGATCCAGGATATGGCCAGAACCGCCAAGCTGGTAACTTGTCCATTAACACCAATATTCCTGCTACTAATAACATTGAATCTT
This sequence comes from Helianthus tuberosus, assembly GCA_030545235.1. Lineage (NCBI taxonomy): Eukaryota > Viridiplantae > Streptophyta > Magnoliopsida > Asterales > Asteraceae > Helianthus > Helianthus tuberosus. The sequence goes on along the minus strand of CM060371.1, from coordinate 148,740,831 downwards.
CGCAGGATATAGGTGTAACATCAGTATTGTCCAGAGAACTTCAAAAATTGAAGGAGATGATATCAAGTGTGCAAGGGGTAGTGCAGCCTATACCGGAAGTATCCCAGGATAGTCACAGGATATCCTGATTTGCTTACCCTATTTGTGATGCAGAAATCCTGAAGAGATTCTAGACTCCCAACATGAAGCTTTATGATGGGACCACGGATCCTGAAGAGCATGTTGCCCAGTATAGGGAAAGGATGGAAATACATCCAATCCCACCGGAACTTAAAGAAGCATGCTTGTGCAAGGGCTTCAGTTCCCCTTTAACAAGATCAACCTTGAAATGGCTTTTAAATGTTCCACCTCATTCTATTACATCTTTTGCTCATTTAGTTAATTTGTTTAACAGTCAATTTTCTTGTAGCAGGAGCTTTGAGAAATTAACAAGTGATCTTTATAGGATAACACAGGGACCACAAGAATCCCTAAGGGATTATGTTAACAATTTAGTAGAGAATCCCTGGATATCCCGAACCTTGATATTGCCACGGCGGTACAAGCATTCAAGATGGGATTACAGAAGGATTCTCAATTTTATCAGGATCTTGTAATGAATCCTTGCAGGAATTTGGATGAAGCTCAGAATAGAGCCTTGAGATATATAAGGCTCGAGGATGAAAAGAAAATGTAGGAGAAGATGAATGCATCCTCAACATACGAGTCAACAAACAGGAAGTCAGAATCTTCATATAAACCATACTGCTCTAAGTCGTATGCCAAAAATGACAACAAAAGAGTGAATGATGTTGAGGATGAGGATGGAGAAGAATATCCTGAACTATCAGAATATTGTTTTTCAGTTAATATTCCTGAACTAATGTATGCCATGCAGGGTTTAGGGGACAAAGCAAGATGGTCAAGAAAGAATCAATAGAAGGCTGATTGGAAGGATAAGTCAAAATGGTGTGCCTTCCATGAAGATTTTGGGCAGATAACGGAGGATTGTATAGCCTTGAGAAAAGAGATAAGTTACTTGCTGAGTAAAGGCTATCTGAAAGAACTCCTTGGCAGGAAGAAGAATAAGAACCAGGATATTGACAAGAATCTTGAAAGAGCAGCATCTCCACCACCGGATGCCAAGATAATCAACTTTATCTCTGGAGGATCCGACATATGTGGGACTTCTTATTCTGCGGCTAAAAGGCTTGCTAAAGAAGCCAAAGCAGAGAGAGGAGACAAACCAACAAGGATGACGATGCTCATAGATGACAAAGTGATAACATTCGATAGCGATGACCAGGATAACATCCAGGATCCTCACCATGACGGTTTGGTAATTACTTTATATATTGCTAACCATTTTGTACGCAGGATACTGGTAGATAATGGCAGCTCAGTCAACATCAGTTGGAGACCTTGAAGAGGATGATATCCTAGAAGCTGAGATTACTTCGAAATCCACTGTACTTGTAGGATTCAACGGAGAAGGAAAGAATACTGTCGGGGAGATAAAGCTACCTGTTTATGTTGAATGGGTAAACTCGTTGCAACACTTCTGTGTTATGGATCATTATCCTGCTACAACATAATATTAGGTAGGCCTTGGATTCATGATATGAAAGCCGTACCTTCCACTTATCATCAATGTGTGAAGATTCCTACTGTTTTGGTCAAAAATTACCGAAGCAATTTAGTGATCAAATTAGTTAAGTGAGGTAGTGTGCTAAGAATGTGTATCGAAAATATGCTGGTCAAGTTGCTTGTAAAAACAGTTTTCAGGATACGGCTCAGGATATCGAGCTGTATCTACGATCAAACAATGAGCAAAAAAGTAAAGGGTGACACGAGATATACGAGGAAAGCCCTTGATCAATCTAGATCGCCGGCATAAAACCTCGGGAGCTGACAATCGTCGGCTGCCTTGTTCTTCTTATTGCCTCAAATGTCAGGGTACAGTGCATGATATGATGCGGATCAACTAAGTGTTACAATGAGATTCGAGTACAAGTGTTAGTGTTTGAGAGTGATTGCAGGTAGTAGAAAGCAAGAGTGCGTGAAAAGATTGTGTCCTCCTACTGATCCGATCATTCCTATATATAGCAAAGGAAATAACTAACTATGCTAAAAATTCAGGATATTATGCTAAAAATCCGGGATACTTGGAATATTCCCTTCTGAACGTTAGGGACTGTTTCAACTCGTTCTCCACGTGCATATTAACTGTAAATCCGGGATTTAAGCTTCCATAACCGTTACAACATTAATATCTTTGACCAGCATCCGTAACTCCCATAAAACATGCCATTCTTCAATGCTGACCGTTACAAGAGCTATTCTTCCGCCATCAACGTCTTTATCCTGACCAATTTGAGCGGGTCTTCAGGATGACTTGGTCCTCATGAACGTTAGTCCCTTGTAACCAACGTTTACAAGCAAATTGTTAGTAATAGTCAGGATACTGCCTGAGGATGTTACCAATATCCTGGCTCGGTATCCTGATCATAACCAACTATCATAAAATCAAGATATAGTGTCAGGATATGGGCTCAGAATTTCACCCAGAACAATTGTCCCCAAAAATATAACTGTTGGATATCCTGATTCCAACGGATATATTTTTAGTCAATCCAACATGTCTGGTAAGGATATATGTTTCGAACATTCCTTGAGGAGCTTGACAGCTACCCCAAGCTAGTCCTAATGAAAAAGGGAGCCATTTGTTGCCACCAGCTCTAAGCCCTTTGCTGCTGCTGCTGCTGCTGCCGAAGGTTTCTCTTATGATGACCTTGGCTTCATGGAATCCATCGAGCACATGACATCCTTCCCTAATAAGGTAAGTATCCAGATCCTGTATCCCATACACATATACTGAACCTGTATCCTGGTTAGTTTGTCTTTAATGATACATGTATTTTGTAGGGTCTAAATCATCTGGTCGTCCTGCACTTAGAACAATTTTAAGTTCCTGCAAGTAGAATAGTTTGACAGTTGAAGGTGGAGGGATCCTGTGTTTTCAGGACGAAGCCTTCAATTGCTTATGTAAATGTATTTTAAAAACTTAATTGTGTTCTTGGTGGACGGGTCTCTTTTTGAGATGAAACCAAGAATACAACCCATTAATAATAAACTAACCTTTTAGCCTTATTTATTTTGAAAGGTATGTTTTGAATATCTTGATCAAACATCCTGGTCAGGATACTGATGAAATGTTCAATACTTTTGTCATCAAAATGTTAGACAAAACTTGGTTGAATATGACTTTTTAGAAAACTTAGATCATTTAGATAAGGTTTTCAAGACTTGAAAAATAATAAATCATACCAGAAACACTTAGGCAATAATTTCCAACCTCAACCTTTGAATCCTTTGCAATGTCCCCGGCATGGATGTCCCCTGTCTGTGCAGGATATTGCATCAATATATGACACACTTGAGTATCTCTTCTCTTAGTGATTAAACTTCGTAACTTTTCACTAACAGAAGAACGTGTGTAAACACAATCGTAGTTTGTCATATCTTTGGAACTTGTCAAAAAGTTTAGTTTCACTGGGGATAAACCCTTAATATTCTGGGGATAAACCCTTAGTATCCTGGGGATAAACCCTTAGCATCCTGGGGATAAACCCTTGTTTTCATGTGCTACAGGCGGGAGTGTATAAACTCCAAGACTTAGAAAGGTGAAAACCTTTAAACCTTAGAGAGTATGAAAATACCCTTTCATGAGAGAGGGTGATCAATCCTCATATACCTTTAGGATCCAGGATATAGCCAACAATAACGAAATTGTCAGCCACTTTTACATGGACTGGTCCCGCTATCTTGAACTATCCCTAGATAACTTGCGCTCCAGGCGGGGTGTTTAAACCCAATTCAAGAGAAAGGTGAATACCTTTAAACCTGTGAAGGGATCAGGATCCCTTAAACGTGAGAGAGGGGGCCAATCCTCTAATCTTTCGAATTACTCTGAGTGTATATCCTGGAGTCATATCCCGAAGCATATTCTGCAAAACAACCTTAAACTAAGGTGGGTGTTAGCCTGGCTAATACCCCTCCGATGCTTAAGTCAGTATTGGGTTCAAATAAAATAGAATTATATTTAAAAGAGATAGAATTCATACCATCCCGAGTTAGAAATTAAATTCTAAACTCACTTGAAATAGGCTTTGAGATGTATAGCATTCCAGGATCTTGGTAGTATATCCCCCTCCATATTCTTAAGCCGGTATGCTCCTTTTTCCGGATTCCGATTCAATCTCATAAGGTCCTTCCCACTTAGGAGCTAACTTTCCATCAGCAGGATTAATAGTATTCTGAAAAGCCTTCCTTAGTACCCAATCTCCAACTTGAAACCTTCTAGTCCTTAGATTCTTGTTATATGCTCTGGATATACTCTGTTGATATGCTGCCATTCTCAACTTTGCCGCATCCCTTGTCTTATCAATAATATCCAATTCTTGACATAGGGCTTCAGGATTCTTCTCAGGATCCCGGAGGTTGGATCTTGCTGCAGGTATCACCATCTCTGTCGGGATTACTGCCTCTACTCCAAATACTAAGGAAAATGGGGTTTGCCCAGTAGCATTCTTCACAGTTGTTCTATCAGCCCATAGGACAAATGGTAGTTCTTCTGCCCATTTTCCTTTTTTGGCACCTAACCTCTTCTTTAAGTTGTTGACGATTATCTTGTTCGAGGATTCTGCTTGTCCATTTGCTTGAGGATGCACTGGTGTTGACGTGACCATCTTAATTCCCCAACTTTTGCAAAAATCAATAGTTCTTTTGATGATGAACTGAGAGCCATTATCACAAATTATCTCAGCTGGTACCCCAAATCTTGTCAGGATATTCCTCTTTATGAAGGATACCACTTCTTGATCTCTAACTTGGACAAAGGCTTCTGCTTCAACCCACTTGGAGAAATAATCCGTCATTGCCAACATGAAAACCTTTCCTCCTGGAGCCTTTGGAAGCTTTCCCACTATATCCATACCCCATTTCATAAACGACCAAGGGGATACGATAGGATATAATGGTTCTGCAGGCTGATGCAGGATGTTGCCATGTCTTTGACATGCATCGCATTTCCGAGCATACTCCGCGACATCCTTTCTCATGGTCGGCCAGTAATATCCTGTTCTCAATACCTTCGAGAACAGAGATCTGCCCCCAGTATGGTTGCCACAGTCTCCTTCGTGTATATCCTGAAGTACCACCTTGGTTTCAGGATCTTCCAAGCACCTTAGGTACGGACCTGCAAGGGATTTCATATACAAAATATTATTTATAATAGTAAAATGAGATACCTTCATCCTAAAAGCCTTAGGATTTGCATCTTTTGGGATATCTCCTTCTTGAAGATACTTCACAATTGGATTCATCCAGGATCCAGGATCCTTCTCAGGATATCCATCACAAGGATCCTGGATACATGCTACTTCTTTATCCTGAGATTTGAAATGTTCCATTGTAGGATACAAGATGTGCACTATTGGTATCTGAGTTCCCTCCGGTATCCTGACAGTAGATCCTAAGTTTGCTAGAGCGTCAGCTTCAGCATTCTTTTCTCTTGGTACCTGTTCAAGTGTAAAAATTTCGAAATATCCTGCTAATTTTTTTTTAACAATTTCAAGATATTCAGCTAACTTTTCACCTTTTACTGCATAAGATCCATTGAAATGGTTAGTAATCAACAGGGAATCAACATATACTTGTAAACATCTAATATTCATATTTTTAGCCAATTCTAATCCTGCTATCAGAGCTTTATACTCAGCTTCATTATTGGTAGCAGGGAATTCACATTTAATAGCCTGGGGTAATATGTCCCCCTGTGGCGATTTTAGTAGTATACCCAATCCTACACCTCTAACATTAGATGCACCATCAGTATATAATGTCCAGGATTCTGAGGTTTCTCCTAGTTGTTGGACTTCTAGGTCTACTTCATTTTGAATATCACTACTGAAATCAGCCACAAAGTCAGCTAGAGCCTGAGACTTTATGGCATTTCTAGGTTCATATACTAGATCATAGGCACTTAATTTTACTAATCACTTGGCCATCCTACCTGACATCTCGGGTTTCCTAAGCACATTTTTAATAGGATAATTAGTTTTAACATGAATCCTATGTGTCTCAAAATAATGTCTAAGCTTGGTCGATGCCATAACTAGGGCTAATATCAATTTTTCTAAGTGTGAGTATCTAGTTTTAGCATCTAACAAACTTTTACTAACATAATAGACAGGATACTACTGACCTTCATGATCCTTTACCAGAACGACACTTACTGCATTCCCTGATACTGCAAGATACAGGGATAATGGTTCACCGTCCTTGGGCTTCATCAATAGAGGTGCAGTTGAAAGATATTGCTTTAAATCCTGCAAGGCTGCTTCATGCTTCTCTCCCCATTTAAATTTCTTATTCTTCTTCAGGATATCGTAGAATTCCTTGCATTTTTCCGAGGATCTTGATATAAATATGTTTAATGTTGCTACTCGTCCCGTCAATCTTTGTACATCTTTCATGTTGGAAGGTGACTTGATATCCAATATGGCTTTGATCTGTTCTGGGGTCGCTTCTATCCCTCTTTTAGTCACCATATATCCTAAAAAATTTCCTGCCCCCACTGCAAAATGGCACTTGGCAGGATTTAGCTTCATGTTATATTGATCCAGGATATCAAATGCTCCCTTAATATCCTGGAGGTGATCCTCAGCCTTCTTAGATTTTACTACCATGTCATCAATGTACACCTCTATGGTGTCCCCCAGTTTGTCTTTAAACATCATGTTCACCAATCTTTGGTACGTTGCACCTGCATTTTTCAAACCAAAAGGCATAGCAGTATAACAATAAATACCTGTTGGTGTCATGAAAGCAGTATCCTCCTGGTCTGAAGGTTCCATCTGGATCTGCTGGAATCCTGAGGATGCATCCATAAAGGTTAACATCTCATGACCGTAGTTGCATCCACCATTGAGTCTATATGAGGCAGAGGGAATGGGTCTTTAGGACATGCTTTGTTCAAGTCTGTGTAATCTACACAAACTCTCCATTTCCCATTCTTCTTTTGAACCACGACCACATTTGCTAGCCACTTTGGAAATTTGACCTCCCTGATCATTTTGGACTTCAACAATCTTTCAACTTCCTCTTGGATAATTGTATTTCGTTCAGGAGCAAACTTCCTTCTCTTTTGCTGAACAGGCTTGAACGACCTGTCAATTCTAAGCTTGTGAGTTATAACATCTTTCGATATACCTGTCATGTCTTCGTATTTTCCATGCAAACATGGATATCCTGCATTTCAAAAAGTTAGTAAGCTGATCCTCAATATCCTGAGGGATATTAGCCCCTACAAGCACCGAGATATCTGGATTATCCTGATCCAGGATAACTTTCTTAACATCCTGCTCCGAAGCTTCCACGATATCCTGGGCTTGTATCCTTAATTGTTATCCTGTCTGGGACTTTCTTGAGGCCTTCATTGAAGAGGAGTAGCACTCCTTCGCCTCTTGTTGGTCATTTTCAACTTTGACTACCCCCCAAGGAGTAAGGATCTTGACACACTGATGATAGGTGGAAGGTACAGCTTTCATATCGTGAATCCATGGCCTGCCCAATATAATATTATAGCAGGATAATGAATCCATGACACAAAACCGTTGCATCGAGTTTGCTCCTTCGACATACACGGGTAGTTTTATCTCCCCAACAGTATTCTTTGCTTCTCCACTAAACCCTACAAGCACAGTGGACTTTGAGGTAATCTCCATCTCGAGGATGTTCATTTTCTTCAAGGTTTCCAATTGGATGATGTTGACTGAGATGCCATTATCCACCAGTATCCTGCGCACAAAGTGATTAGCAACATATAAAGTTATTACCAAAGCATCATGATGAGGATCCTGGACAGTATCCCTGTCATCACTATCGAACGTGATCAATTTATCAGTCGTGAGGGTTGACATCCTGGTTAGCTTATCTCCCATTTCGGCCTTAGCCTCCTTTGCATGTCTTTTGGCTGCAGAATAAGAAGTTTCACAGATATCGGACCCTCCTGAAATAAAGTTAATTATCTTGGCGTCGGCGGGAGGTGATGGTGCTCGTTCAGGATCCTTCTCAATATCCTGACCCTTATTCTTCTTTCTGCCCAGAAGATCCTTCAGATATCCTTTGCTTAGTAGGTAGCTTATTTCCTTCCTCAGGGCTATGCAATCTTCCGTAGCATGTCCAAAATCCTCATGGAAGGTACACCACTTGGATTTATCCTTCCAATCACCCTTTTGCTGGTTCTTTCTGGGCCACCTCGCTTTATCTCCCAAACCCTGCATAGCATACATTAGTTCAGGTATATTAATAGAAAAACAATATTCTGACAATTCAGGATACTCCTCAGGATCCTCATTTTCAACAACGTTCACTTTCTTGCTATCATTCCTTCCATATGACTTAGAACGATATGGTTTGTATGAGGATTCTGACTTCCTGTTAGTTGATTCATATGTTGAGGATGCATTCATCCTCTCTTGCATTTTCTTATCATCTTCCAGCCTGATATATCTCAAGGCCCTGTTTCGAGCTTCGTCCAAGTTCCTGCAAGGATTCATCACAAGATCCTGATAAAACTGGGAATCCTTTTGTAGTCCCATCTTGAATGCTTGGACTTCTGTAGCAACATCAAGGTGTGGGATATCCAAGGATTCCCTGCTGAATTTGTTCACATAATCCCTTAGGGATTCTTGAGGTCCCTGTGTTATCCTGTAGAGATCACTTGTTAGTTTTTCAAAACTCCGACTGCAAGAAAATTGACTATTAAATAAGTTAACTAAATGAGCAAATGATGTAATTGAATGAGGTGGAACATTTAGAAGCCATTTCAAGGCTGATCCTGTTAAAGTAGAGCCGAAGCCCTTGCACAAGCATGCTTCCTTAAGATCTGGCGGGATAGGGTTAATCTCCATCCTCTCCCTATACTTGGCAATATGCTCCTCAGGATCCGTCGTCCCATCATACAGCTTCATGTTAGGAGTCTGGAATCTCTTTGGGATTTCTGCATCACAAATGGGGTGAGCAAAGCAGGATATGTTGTGACTATCCCGGGATACTTCCTGTATAGGCTGCACTATCCCAGGCACACTTGATATCATATCCTTCAACTTTTGAAGCTCTCTGGTTATAGCTGATGTCACACCTGTATCCTGCAAAGATCCAATACCATTAGTAGCAAAAGTATTATTATTATTAGACACGTTACCAGTCTGAGGATTCTGGCCATATCCCGAAGCATATCCTGAACTTCTCACAGTTGACACCCTAACCGAAGAGGGTATCTCAGGAATATGACTCTGGGAATGGCTAGGCACAATATTCCCCCTGTTATCCTCAGTATATACTGCCGAACTGAAGTTTAAAGCTCTGGGCTGCAAGGGGTGACAATATCCTCAGTGGGTCTGCTTGTGCTAGATTTCAAGGGTTGTATCTCTCTCATCAGCATTTGGTTGGTCTCCTGCTGTTGCTTCATCTGATCCTGTATACTACCAAATAAAGTCAGAATTTCATCATTAGAGGCTAAAACAAGAGCAGATCCCTGAACATTCCAAGTAGGTATAATATCCTAAGGCTGTGAGGAAGCTTGCGTCCTTGGAGGAGGTGGAGGAAGCACCAAACCAATTGTTGCAGAGGTTGTAGCAGACACGGTGGAAGAGCTCATGTTTAATCTCAAGGCCATTGAAAATAATGTGGTAAAAAGTTTTGAAAATAGAAAACCAAGTAATGATTTTGCAAAAGCTTTTAGTAGAAATAGCACCACTTGCCCCACGGTGGGGGCCAAATTATTTTGGTCAAAAATTACCGAAGCAATTTAGTGATCAAATTAGTTAAGTGAGGTAGTGTGCTAAGAATGTGTATCGAAAATATGCTGGTCAAGTTGCTTGTAAAAACAATTTTCAGGATACGGCTCAGGATATCGAGCTGTATCTACGATCAAACAATGAGCAAAAAAGTAAAGGGTGACATGAGATATACGAGGAAAGCCCTTGATCAATCTAGATTGCCGGCATAAAACCTCGGGAGCTGACAATCTTCGACTGCCTTGTTCTTCTTATTGCCTCAAATGTCAGGATACAGTGCATGATATGATGCGGATCAACTAAGTGTTACAATGAGATTCGAGTACAAGTGTTAGTGTTTGAGAGTGATTGCAGGTAGTAGAAAGCAAGAGTGTGTGAAAAGATTGTGTCCTCCTACTGATCCGATCATTCCTATATATAGCAAAGGAAATAACTAACTATGCTAAAAATTCAGGATATTATGCTAAAAATCCGGGATACTTGGAATATTCCCTTCTGAACGTTAGGGACTGTTTCAACTCGTTCTCCACGTGCATATTAACTGTAAATCCGGGATTTAAGCTTCCATAACCGTTACAACATTAATATCTTTGACCAGTATCCGTAACTCCCATAAAACATGCCATTCTTCAATGCTGACCGTTACAAGAGCTATTCTTCCGCCATCAACGTCTTTATCCTGACCAATTTGAGCGGGTCTTCAGGATGACTTGGTCCTCATGAACGTTAGTCCCTTGTAACCAATGTTTACAAGCAAATTGTTAGTAATAGTCAGGATACTGCCTCAGGATGTTACCAATATCCTGGCCCGGTATCCTGATCGTAATCAGCTATCATAAAATCAAGATATAGTGTCAGGATATGGGCTCAGAATTTCACCCATAACACCTACTCCTTGGGGAGTAGCCAAAGTTGAAAGTGACCAACAGGAATCAAAGGAATGTTACTCTTCTTTGATGAAGGCCTCAATGAAATCCCGGGCAGGATAACAATTAAGGATACAAGCATAGGATATCGTGGAAGCTTCTGAGCAGGATGTCAAGAAAGTTATCCTCGATGAAGATAACCCGGATATCTCAGTGCTTGTAGGAGTCAATATCCCTGAGTATATTGAAAAACAACTTACTAACTTTTTGAAATGTAGGATGTCTACATTTGCATGGAAGCACAAGGATATGACAGGTATATCAAAGGATATTATAACACATAAACTTGGAATTGATAAATCTTTCAGGCCCGTGCAACAAAAAAGAAGAAAATTTGCTCCTGAAATGAATGCGATCATCCAAGAAGAGGTGGAAAGGCTGTTAAAGTCCAAGATGATTAGGAAAGTCAAATTCTCTAAGTGGCTGGCAAATGTGGTGGCAGTCCAGAAGAAGAATGGGAAATGGAGAGTCTGTGTTGATTACACAGACCTTAATAAAGTATGCCCGAAGGATCCATTCCCATTACCTCATATCGATCCCATGGTAGATGCAACTGCTGGACATGAAATGCTGACTCTTATGGATGCATCCTCAGGGTTTCAACAAATCCAAATGGAACCATCCGACCGGGAGGATACAACATTCATGACACCCATAGGGATATACTGTTACACTGCTATGTCGTTTGGTTTAAAAAATGCAGGTGCGGCATATCAGAGGTTGGTCAACATGATGATCAAGGATAAATTGGGGGACACTATAGAAGTATATATCGATGATATGGTGGTGAAATCTAAGAAAGCAGAGAATCACCTCCAAGATCTAGAAAGTGCCTTTAATATCCTGGACTAGTATAATATGAAGCTGAATCCTGCCAAGTGCCACTTCAGAGTGAGATAGGAAAGTTCTTGGGATATATGGTAACCAAGAGAGGGATAGAAGCAAGCCCGGAGCAGATCAGAGCTATCCTAGACCTCAAATCACCATCTAATATGAAGGATGTTCAAAGGTTAACTGGAAGGGTAGCAGCATTGAACATGTTCATATCAAGATCCTCAGAAAAGTGCAAAGAATTTTATGATATCTTGAAAAAGAATAAGAAATTCGAATGGGGAGAAAGACATGAAGTTGCTCTACAAGCATTAAAGCAATATCTCTCAAGTGCACCTCTACTAATGAAGCCTGAAGATGGTGAACCTCTATCCCTATATCTTGTAGTGTCAGGAAATGCAGTAAGTGCTGTCTTGGTAAAAGATTATGAAGGTCAGCAGTATCCTGTCTATTACGTTAGTTAAAGTTTATTAGATGCTGAGACTAGATATTCTCACTTAGAAAAAACTAATATTAGTTTTAGTTATGGCATCAACTAAGCTTAGGCATTACTTTAAAACATAAAGAATTCATATAAAATCTAATTATCCTATTAAAAATGTGCTTAGAAAACCTGAAATGTCTGGTAGAATGGCCAAGTGGTCTAGGAAACTAAGTGCCTATGATTTAGTATATGAACCTAGGAATGCTATAAAGTCTCAGGCCTTAGCAGACTTTGTGGCTGATTTTAGTAGTGATATACAAGAAGAAGCTGACCTAGAAGTACAACAACTAGGTGAGAGTTCAGGGTTTTGGATATTACATACTGATGGTGCATCCAACATAAGAGGTGTAGGATTAGGAATTCTACTAAAATCGCCATAGGGGGACATATTACCCCAGGCTATTAGATGTGAATTCACTGCTACAAATAATGAAGCTGAGTATGAATCTTTGATAGCAGGATTAGAATTAGCTAAGGATATAAATATTAGATGTTTACAAGTATATGTTGATTCCCTGTTGATTACTAACCATTTCAATGGATCTTATGCAGTAAAAGGCGAAAAGTTAGCCGAATATCTTGACATTATTAAAAAATTAGCAGGATATTTCGAAATATTTACACTTGAACAGGTACCAAAGGAAGAGAATCCTGAAGGAGATGCTCTAGCAAACTTAGGATCTATTGTCAGGATACCAAAAGGAACACGGATACCAATAGTGCACATCTTGTATCCTGCGATGGAACATTTCAAATCTCAGGATAAACAAGTAGCAAGTATCCAGGATCCTGGTGATGGATATCCTAAGAAGTATCCTGAGTCCTGGATGGCTCCCATCGTGAAGTATCTACAAGAAGGAGATATACCAAAGGATGAAAACCCTAGAGCTTTCAGGATGAAGGTATCTCGTTTTACTTTAATAAATAACATCTTGTATAAGAAATCTCTTGCAGGACCATATTTGAGGTGCTTGGAGGATCCCGAGACCAAGGAGGTACTTCAGGATATACATGAAGGAGATTGTGGCAACCATACTAGGGGCAGAGCTTTGTTTTCAAAGGTGTTGAGAACAGGATATTACTGGCCAACCATGAGAAAGGATGCTATGGAGTATGCTCAGAAATGTGATGCATGTCAGAGACAGAGCAACATACTGCACCAGCCTGCAGAACCATATATCCTATCATATCTCCCTTGCCATTTATGAAATGAAGGATGAATATAGTGGGAAAGCTCCCAAAGGCTCCAGGAGGAAAGGTTTTTATGTTAGCAATGACAGATTATTTCTCCAAGTGGGTTAAAGCAGAAGCTTTTGTCCAAGTCAGGGATTAAGAAGTGGTATCCTTCATAAAGAGGAATATTCTGATAAGATTCGGGGTACCGGCTGAGATAATTTGTGACAATGGCTCCCAATTCATTAGCTAAAGGACTACAGATTTTTTGTAAAAGTTGGGGCATAAAGAAGATAACATCAACACCGGTGCATCCTCAAGCTAATCGACAGGCAGAATGTTAGGATTTAACCCTACAAAGGAACAGTTGATAAAGCCAAAACTGGATCAGATCAATGGATCAAGAATAAGCAGTTGTTTGCATCAGTCTTCCTCCTTGAATGTGGCCTAACATCTGATGACTTCAAAGTACTGCCTTCCACAAACAACTGCTGCTCACTAAAGACTGTTGAAGAAAAAGCACTGATGCTCAATCTGCTGATATGTTTCAAGTACTACTGAAGACACAAAGCACTGCTAGGAGTATAACAGTGGAATGAGAAGTAGTAGTTTAGTTTATTTCTCTGTATTACTTGTAATCAATAGTTTAGCCTAGCAGTGTTTGTAATAGGCAGTGGTTGTAAGTTGTTAGGAGGTTAGATGTCACTTTCATGGTGACGTCAGCAAAGATGCTTTAGTGGTTTGTTCTGTACTATAAATAGAACAGTACCATGTACTGTTCTATTAGCTCTCTTCTTCTACAAGTCATTCTGTACAAACAAACCATCTGTGAGCTCAGACTGAGGGGGAGATTGTATGCATCCATGCAGTAGTATTGATTATTGTAACTAAATACAATCATTCGATTATATGATAAACATGTTTGCTTAAAACAATTCTCTCTTTGATTGTGTTGAAAGTTTATTCATCTATTTCTGCTGCAATTATTTCTGATCCATAATTCATTTTAGTTAAACAAACACAATCTTATCAAACTCAGATCCTAACAATTGGTATAAGAGCCTGGATAGTCAAACTTGATCTAACAATCATTTTGACGTAAAAGTGCAGCTCAAAATCGTTGATACTTTTAATTGTTCGTTTCGTTGAAAAAAAGAGTAAGGTTTAATCACGAGCAAAGTTAATTAATCAGTGCCTGTAAAACAACCAGGATGACGTCACAATCACAGGATATCAATAATAACATTGGTTCTCTCCTCAAGCCACCTATGTTGAAGAGAAATGAATACAACATCTGGGAGCGAAGGATGAGTCACATCTTAGCTCAACAGAATACTGGATGTTGGAAGTCGGTTATTTTTGGACCACATGTTCCAATGGTGCCAAGTGCTGAGAATTTAAAGGTTTTTGTTCCTAAGAAAATTGAGAACTATACTGACCAAGATTTTCAGAAAATTGAACTTGATGCCAAGGCATTTAGCATCGTTGCATCTGCACTACCAAATGTGATTTATGCTAGACTGTTACACTGTAACAGTGCCAAGGAATTGTGGGATGCACTTAAGGAACAGTTTGGGGGGACTGAAGAAGTAATTGAAAATAATAGGGAAATTCTGAACCAACAGTATGAAACCTTTTGTCACATTAAGGGTGAAACATTAACACAACAGTTTGAGCGATTTAGTTGTCTCATAAGTGAACTTAAGCTTGTTAAAACTGAATTTCCTAAATCAACTGTAAACAATAGGTTTTTAAGGTCACTTCCTGAAAAATGGGACACAATTGCTTTTGTAACCAGAAACTCTGTTGAATTCAAAGATCTGACCCTAACCCAACTTCATGGTAGACTCCTGACCTATGAAAGGGAGTTGAACCAGAAAAAGAAGTTACAAGAGTCTGGAAAAGTTTCAGATGATTATTCATTTGGTAGGACTGCTCTTTTGGCTCAAACCCTAGACCACAAAATAACCAAAACACTGTGCATTATGCCCAATATGCCCCTGCTACTCATGTAAACACTGTTCACTATGCACACCCTGCAAACCCTGTTCCTGTGCATTATGTTCAAACCACTGTTCCTCAGATACAGTATGTCTAGGCCCATGCTCCTCAGGTTCAGGTGCAACAAGTTGCATCTCAACAAGCTGTACCAGCAGTGGTTTAACCAGATCAGCAAAGCTTTTTCACCCAAGGCCTTGTTGACTGGAGTAGCTTGCCTGAAGAGTTAGGAGATGAAAATTTTGCACTCTATGCTCAAAATAATGTTTCTAGTGATGATATTTGTTTTGTAGCATTGGAGTCTATACCAGAAGGGCTGGGAACTGAAGAAGGACAGTCAAGTGATGAAACAGTGGATACAATTGCTGAAGTAGTGGTTACTGCTGTTGCTGGTGAAATACTGCTGGGAGAAAATTCAGAACCCCTGTTGGAACCACTGTCTGACCCCTGGTTTGAAGAAGAAGAAAAGAAGAAACAAGGTGAAAAAGAAGAGAAAGCTCAAGAAGAAAGTAATCATACCTATGATTATGCCATGATGGCTGCAACTAAGGTATCACCCCAGGTTCTTAAAAACCTTTGTTCAGACAAATGCATCATAGCATTTGCAAACATTAAGGAGGTGAATGAAAACCTTAGAGATAGGTTATTAACTGGTGAAGTACAATTTGAAAAGTCTTTAAAAGAACTGAAAATCAAATTGTCTGAAAAAGAGAATGAAATTTGCAGCATCAAACAAGAGCATAGCATAACCAAGGACCAACTCCAGAAAATGATAGAAAAATATCAAGTCTGCAAAAAGGAGTTGGAAGACACCCAAATCACTTGTGAAAAATGGATGGAATCCTGCAAAGGTTATGAGATTATACTTGAAAAACAGCTTGAAAGTAATGTAAAATTTGGCATAGGGTTTAGAAAAAATGACCAAGTTGAAAACATTGCTGCAAATCAAACTGGTTCTGTTGAAATCATACCAACCAACAAGAATGGCCAAGAAGTTAAAATAACTGATAAACTTGGTAACAAAATCACTCTGGAAAGATCTGTGGGGTCCTCAACTTTTGAGGAGATTGAAAAATACCAATTCAAACCCACATGGTCTGATGAGTGTGACATTCTTGAAAATTTCAAACCAATGGACTTCACAACTGTAGATGGTGTCAAAGCTCCTAAGGCAAAGGTCATCCCTCTTAAGGACATCCCAACAGTGGTTCAAAACTCTGTGCAAAGGAGTCTGAAAAGAAGAAAAGAAAAGAAAAGGTTAAAAACTTGTTTTGTGATTTCTGTGAAAAGAAAAATCATTTGACCAAAGATTGTTTTCATCTTAAAGCATATGATATCAACAAAATAAGCATAATTGTGCCTTCTCAGAGATGCACCATCTGTGGTAAAACAAACCACCTCACTCAGGAATGTGTGTATCTCAAATCCTTTGATGTAAAAAGGAATGGGTACACTTCAAAAACATCCATGAGTTCATCAAAACCACAAGTCAAGAAACAACCACTGTTTGTGCCAGTTCAAACAGCTGTTACAAAACAGCTGAACCAAACCTCTGTCAAAAGAGATGTTCAGGTAACTGATGCAACCCCTGCTAACCAATACCAAAGAGGTAAAGGTCAACCACCATATCTTAGGGTCCCACATGTTTATGAAGCCTACAAAAGGCCTTCTAAACCAAGAGTGAACAGGCATCCCGATGGATATCAAGAATTGATTGGAAATGGATCCCAACAGTGGTTAGAGAAACAAGTTTCAAAAATTGCTCAATCCCCTGATCTAACCACTGTCCATCTTCCTGACCTTAACATAGACACTGCTGAGACCCCATCCAAAGCCTTATTGGCTTTGGAGACCCTCCTGAACTAATTATTTACTTGATGTGCAGGGAGCTTCTGCATGCTTAGATAGTCTTTGGTATGTAGATAGTGGAGGCTCCAGGCACATGACTGGATGTAGAGCCCTACTCAAAGAATTCAAAACTCATGGAGGGGGTGATATATCTTTTGGTAATAATAGTAAAGGGAAGGTGATGGGTTCTGGTATAGTATAGTCTGGAAATGTTAAGTTTGAAAATGTCAATCTGATAGACAATCTAAAATTCAACCTCCTTAGTGTCTCTCAAATGAGTGACAAAGGTTATGGTTCATTTTTTACTAAGGAGTGTTGTAGGATTATTGGACCAGAAATGGTTGAAAAGATTGAAGAAATAATAAAAAATGGAATAACTAAACTTGTTGCTCAAAGAAGTGGCAATGTTTATGTAGTTGATTTGTCAAAAGAGAACCCAAGAACTGATGCTTGTCTGTTCTTAGCTGCCTCTAACAAAGAGACAGAACTTTGGCACAGGAGATTGGGCACACAAATCTCAAGACAATCACTGCTTTGTCAAAACAGGGGTTAGTAAGAGGTCTTCCTCAAAAACTGTTCACCTGTCCTGAGCATTGTGTTTCCTGCTTAAAAGGAAAACAACATAAAAGCTCATTTAAGTCCATTGAAGAATCCAAAACAACCAAGTGCTTGCAAATGCTTCACATGGATTTGTTTGGCCCAGTTAAAGTCATGAGTCTTAGAAAGAAAATATATTGTTTGGTAATTATAGATGACTTTTCTAGGTTTACATGGACTTATTTCTTACATTCCAAAGATGAGACTGCAGGCATTCTGCAAGACTTTGTCAAACAGGTTGAAAAGCAGTTTGACTTGCCAGTAAAAGTCTTCAGGAGTGACAATGGCACAGAGTTCAGAAATAGGGAGTTGAATAAGTTTTGTGTGTCAAAAGGAATTATAAGGCAGTACACCATTCCAAGGACACCAGAGCAAAATGGGGTTGTTGAGAGAAAGAATAGGACACTGATTGAGGCTGCCAGAACCATGCTTGCTGATTCAGGTTTGCCATTAACTTTCTGGGCAGAGGCAGTAAACACTGCTTGCTATGTCCAGAACAGAATTTTAATCAACCCCAGGCATCAAAATACTGCCTATGAACTTCTGTATAAAATCAAACCACTGATCTCATACTTTAAAGTATTTGGCTGCCCATGCTTCATTTTAAACTTAAAAGATTCCGTCTCAAAGTTTGCAGCCAAAATTGATTGTGGTTATCATTTGGGATACTCAACCACTGCTAAGGCCTACAAAGTGTTCAACACTAGGACTAAGACAGTGGAAGAGACTTTGAATGTGAAGTTCAATGAACTCTCTTCAATGAAAATCCCTGCAAATCCTACAGAATTATTTGATCTTGATAAATTTACCTTTGAAAATGTTTCTGTCAAGACTAACAGTGCAAGTCCATCTCAAAGTCCTCCATCAGACTATGGATATGAAGTCATCATTCCACAACAAAAGTCTGCATCAATTGGTAGAGCAGCAGATGTTCAATACAGCTGTCAAAGCTCAACCACTGCTACCTCAACAGTTGTTGACCAAAGTAGCCCCTTAACCCCTGCTTCCACATCCTCAAGCACTGTTGATAAAAATTCCCAAACAGTGGATAAAAATTAGCATGTTTCCACATCACTTCCTCCTATTCCTCCACCTCCATTTCAAGACCCTGTTGGATCCTCAAAGTCACCAACAGTGGTTAGCTCAGATGATTCACATCTGCAGCCTTCACCTTTAAATGCCATTGTTCCATTATTCCACCTGACCAAATCATTGGCAACATCAGTGAAGGGGTGCTCACAAGAAGTCAATCCCAAAACTTCTGTCTTTTTGCTGGTTTCCTATCACTTCATCAGCCAGTCAAGTACCAAGAGGCACTGAAAGACAACAGCTGGGTAGAGGCCATGCAAGAGGAGCTCCAACAATTTAAAAGACAACAAGTATGGGAGCTTGTACCACTGCCAGAGGGTGTGAGTCCTATTGGCACAAAGTGGGTTTTTAAAAATAAAACTGATGAAAGGGGTATTGTTGTCAAGAATAAAGCAAGGCTAGTGGTTCAAGGGTTCAGACAGGAAGAGGGCATTGATTATGATGAAACTTTTGCCCCTGTAGCAAGATTGGAAGCTATCAGATTATTCCTGGCCTTTGCTGTCAACCACAATATAAAGGTGTATCAAATGGACATTAAATGTGCATTCCTCTATGGTAAAATACAAGAAGAGGTATATGTTTGTCAACCTCTAGGTTTTGAGGATCTATTTAATCCAAATCATGTCTACAAGCAAAATAAAGCTTTGTATGGCTTGAAACAAGCACCTAGAGCCTGGTATGAAACTTTTTCCACCTTTCTTCTTTCCATTGGTTTCACAAGAGGTAAAATTGACAAAACACTGTTTTTAAAATGGAGAGGGAAAGACTTGATGATTGTCCAAATTTATGTGGATGACATCATTTTTGGAAGCACATGTTCTAAAATGTGTGAAGAGTTTAGACAACTCATGACAGCTGAGTTTGAGATGAGTGCAATGGGTGAACTACAGTGCTTTCTTGGTCTCCAAGTAAAGCAACTGCAAAATGGTACTTTCATTCATCAAGGCAAATATGCCAAAGAACTTTTAACAAAATTTGATATGAATGATTGCAAACCATGTAGTATACACATAGCAACCACCAAGTTAGTCATGTCTGATGAAAAGGATGATTTGGTTAATCAAACTCTTTATAGAAGCATGATTGGGTCTTTATTGTACCTAACTGCATCTAGGCCAGACATCATGTTTGCAACATGTGTTTGTGCAAGATCCCAATCAGCCCCTAGAAAGTTAAACCTTATTGCTGTAAAAAGGATATTCAGATTCCTCAAAGGTGCTCCCACACTTGGTATCTGGTATCCAGCTGATGGAAATATCAAGCTTTCAGGTTTCTCAGATAGTGACTTTGCTGGATGTAATACAACAAGGAAGTCCACTTCAGGAGGGTGCCAATTCCTAGGCAGTTGCTTAGTGTCTTGGCAAAGAAAAAAGCAAGCAACTGTTTCAACATCCACTGCTGAGGAAGAGTATATAGCTGCTGCAAGCTGTACAGCCCAACTGCTATGGCTTCAAAATCAATTGCTGGATTTTGGTATCACTGCCTTAAAGACACCTCTCATGTTGGACAGTCAGGCAGCAGAAAATATCATCAAAAATATAGTTTCCCATTCAACCACCAAGCACATTGATATCAGACATCACTTTGTGAGGGATTGCTATGAAAAAGGTTTGATTTCTCTGCAGCATGTTCCAACTAAAGATCAGCTGGCAGATGTGCTAATAAAAGCATTAGACACATCCACCTTTGAAAGCTTGATCTCTAGGATTGGCATGCTGAACATGGAATAACAAGCAAAATCTTGTTTTTCTATGAATAAAAGTATTAAAATATTTTCAGAAAATCAAAAATTCATCCTTAAAAATAGCTAAAAATGAAAAATTTTCATTAAGCCTTAAAAGTCTGCCATAACCACTGTTTTGGTTCAAACATATGTTCTGCTGATTATTGTCCACTGCTGAAAGTCAACCTCTGTTCCTTCATTTCCTTGTTAATCACTATTGTTCAAAATCAGTGTTTTAACCCACTGATAACTATCCACTGCAAAGTCAGCCACTGTTTCTTTTTTACCGTTGTAAACCACTGATATTGTTCCATCAGTGGTTTCCTAACAACTGTCATCCATTTTCATCAGAGGTTGTCACGTGGACAATACTTAGCCGTCAGATCTTTTGTAACCACTGCCACGTCAGCATACACTTTTTCCTCCTATAAAACCCTGATAAAAAACCCAAACAGGGTTTTCACTGTCGAATCGAATTCAAAATTCTTTTCTCAAAGCAGTTACCATCAATTTCTCTCAAAATATTTCATCGTCTTCTTCCTCTCGCAATCACACTTAAATCACCATGGCTCTTTCATTCAAAACCCCTCATAACTACCTGTGCATACTTGAAAAACCAAGTGAAGCACAACATTTCACTCCGTAATCGACGCACTCTCATCTTCAAGGTACAAATCCTTGTTGACCTGCAACCCATCTATCTACCTCGATACTCTTCGTGATTTCTGGAAAAATGCTCAACTTGAAGTTCATGACAAAAAGCCCTGGGCTATTACTTCTACGGTAAAGGGAATTAAGGTTGGTGTCACACCTAAAGACATTTCTGAGGTATTCGAATTGAATGACATTACAGGTAAAACTTCTTTCCCAAAAACCGATTATCAAACTGATTTCTTTGAGAGAGGGTATGCAGAGGAAATGAAAAAAGATACTTTGCAAAAAGGCAGTTTTCCACCTGCCATGAAGTTTTTGTTCCATACCCTCCTCATGTGTGTTTCAAACAAGACCACTGCTTTTAATGAAATTCCACTAAAAATCCAATACTTGGGGTATGCTATCATGCAAAACGAAACTTTTAATTACTCCCAAGAGATTTTTAATGACATGGTAAAAAATGTTAATAATATCAAAGACAATAAAAAAACCATTTTTATTGTTTCCAAGGTTTTTGAGCTTTTATTTGCAAAAGAAGATTCCAAATGATAGTGCTCATGTACTTATCCAAGGAAATCCTATTCAAATCAACAGCTTATCTTTTGAAACCTTTACTAGGCTGTCAAAACCTTCAAAAACACAAACAGAGGAACCTGAGCAGAATTTAGCAGCAACAACTGCTCCTCAGGTTACTGCTGTTGAGCCTACTGCTCAAGGTGATCACAGCAGCACAACCACTGCTGTGAAACCCACACCTAAAATCACCAAAAGACCCAAAAAGAAAAATATCCAAAAGCCCCCCAAACCCACTAAAAAGGTAACTTTAGAAGATGAGATCCCAGAGATTATACCTGTGACAACACAAAAGTCACCCATAACCACTGCTGCTACTTCCTCACAATAGATGGAAGAAAGATCTCAACCTGAGCCTAAAACTCCTCCTGCATCCTCTCAAAAGGATCAGGTTGTATCCACAGGGACACCACATATGATGCTCTAGAATCACTTGATTCCATCATCCATAGCCCTTCTCCCGGGGCAAATTCTCTTTCTACACCCATACTCACTGCCCAACTTCCACCATCCATGCTACCTTTGTTGGATGCACTTGATATAGCCCAGACAGAAATCGGTTCTTCTCAACCACCTGTCAATGAGAATATACCTCAACAAGTGACTGAGTCTGAGCTCCCTATCTATGCTAACCCACCAACAACTGAGGAGGTTACACTGCAGAAATTACAAGTAATTCCTATCAGTAGTCCAAGTGGAGCAGCTACTACAAGTGTTGAACCCACTGGTTTACATTTGGACAGTAGTTTCATAAGTCAGACTCCCTTGAAGGCAATTTCTTCTTTGGGAACCATAGTGTCCACTGGTGTGCTTCCATTATACACTGGTACACTTAAAATGGTAACCTCTGCTGAAGAAAGAAGTCCCCAGTACCAAGAAAAAGGGGCATCAGTGGATGATTTTTGGGAAAATTTCCCTAAGTCAACCACTGATACAACCACCACTGGTGGGAAATCAGATGATCCCATTAACTTGGGTGATGGTTTAAAATACAAAGAATTGACGGAGAGGGTTGATAAACTTGACACATCTGTTGCAGAAATCAAATCTATGCTGCAACAGTTGTTACAAGCTCAAAAGGCAACACCCACTGCTGCAACATCTGAAACATCTACTCCATCTCCTGCTGAGCTCTAGACTTTATTTCAACCTATGCTTCATCAACAGAGACAATATACTGATCAACAACATGAAGTTCAAATTCAAATGATCAGAAATTTGATGGAAGCTAGGTTCAGGGATACACAGGCAGATATCAAGGCAATTAAGGCCCATTTACTACAAACCACTGGCACTGCTCCTCCTTCAATCATCTTTGTTGAAAATCCTCCTGATGATGCCAAAAAGGGGGAGAAAAAGAAGAAAGGATATGAAGATGGCCTATACATAAAACCAGATCCATTGTCAAAACTGGTTGTAGAAATCCCTAGGCCAGATGGTTCCAAAAAGGTTGATGAGACTCAAAATGCATTTGTTGCATTAAAAGCAAACATGAAAGAGTCAATGGAAATAAAAGGGTCTAAAAGGTTTGCTCAGGAGAAGAAAGTTTTGATGGAAAAGGAAGAGCAGGGTACTTCTGAACCCAAGGAAGAGCAGGAAATTCCTAAACCAAAAAGAAGAAGGGCTACCAGGAAAGTAAGCCAACCCAAATCCACACCTTCCAAATCCACCAAACATACTCCTCAAACTCCCAAAAGTTCTTCTCATCAAACCTCCAAACCAACAGATGTTACTCCAACAACTGCCCTTATCATCATACCATCCACTACTCAAACCACTGCCACACCACAAAATTCCTCTCCACTTCAAACACCACCCGCTATAGTGCAGAAGACAACAGTTGACACGTCAACAGTTGTAATGACAACAGTAGTTGAGACACCAGTTGTTTCAGCAACTGTTAGTCAGTCACCCATTACCACAAACACTCCCACACAAGCCATAATTCTTTCTGTACCAAAACTCAAACAAAATCACCTTCTCCTAAAAAGGTGTATACAAGAAAAAGAAAGTTCCAGGTGCATGATGATGATATACAAGCACCAACTCCACTATCATCTGCCCCTTACAATGTCATCAAACCCCAACCTTTCATTCCTACAAAGTTGGCCAACCCAATCAAAGATCCAATATCTCTTCAAGGATATGACCCTGCTGATGTTATACCAGTAGCTGCCAGTTATCCACTAGAACTGCATGCAGTAAGAAATGAAATGAGGCAGTTCTATACAGTGGATGATCCTTCAAAAAGGAGATTCCCTTATCTAGTTGGTTATAGAGATCCAGCCAACATGAATGAGTATTTAAAACTCAAAGCCAGACAAGCTGAATCAAGAGCTAGACTTGAATGCAAATGGAAAAGTGACAATGAAATCTCAAGTCATATGCAGTTTTTGCTTACCAAAGTTAAACAATTGGAAGACTATGCTAGAGATTTGAGTAAAGAAATGTCAAATTTACCACCAGAAGCTGGCCTGCAAAAGGATCTAAGAAAAGATATTCTGGCACTAATCATGAGTGAAAAGTTCTACCCTGCCATAGAAGAACAATTCCAAGATTGGCCACTTGTTGCTCTCAAGACAGAACTCAATAGAATTGAAAGAATAAAAAGAGATCCAGGCATGAAAAGGTCAGCACCAAACTGGAGTAAATACAAGAAGGCTATTGATGATCTTACATTGGAGTATAAAAGAAAGAAGCAAGAACTGGTTGATGCAAAGGTTGGAACTTCCAAGGCCATAGCAAAATGGACAAGGCAGTACACTGATGAGGCTTATGAAAGGCCAAGAAAAAGGAGAGAAACAGATCCTAGCCTTCCAAAGAAGCATGATTACAAAACCACTGATAAGTCAAAGCAGCAGACCCACACTTCTGAACCACTGTTCACATCATCAGATAAAGACTGTTGAAGACAAAGCACTGATGCTCAATCTGCTGATATGTTTCAAGTACTACTGAAGACACAAAGCACTGCTAGGAGTATAACAGTGGAATGAGAAGCAGTAGTTTAGTTTATTTCTCTGTATTACTTGTAATCAGTAGTTTAGTCTAGCAGTGTTTGTAATAGGAAGTGGTTGTAAGTTGTTACGAGGTTAGATGTCACTTTCATGGTGACGTCAGCAAAGATGCTTCAGTGGTTTGTTCTGTACTATAAATAGAACAATACCCTGTACTGTTCTATTAGCTCTCTTCTTCTACAAGTCATTCTGTACGAACAAACCATCTGTGAGCTCAGGCTGAGGGGGAGATTGTATGCATGCATGCATGCAGT
Source organism: Helianthus tuberosus (assembly GCA_030545235.1). Classification (NCBI taxonomy): domain Eukaryota; kingdom Viridiplantae; phylum Streptophyta; class Magnoliopsida; order Asterales; family Asteraceae; genus Helianthus; species Helianthus tuberosus. Next base: position 148,715,822 of record CM060371.1, on the reverse strand, counting down.
AGTATTGATTATTGTAACTAAATACAATCATTAGATTCTATGATAAACATGTTTTCTTAAAAAAATTCTCTCTTTGATTGTGTTGAAAGTTTATTCATCTATTTCCGTTGCAATTATTTATGATCCATAATTCATTTTGGTTAAACAAACACAATCTTATCAAACTCAGATCCCAACAGAGAATCCTCAAACAAGATAATCGTCAATAACTTGAAGAAGAGGTTAGGTGCCAAAAAAGGAAAATGGGCAGAGGAACTACCATTTTCCTATGGGCAGATAGAACAACTGTGAAAAATGCTACTGGGCAGACCCCATTCCCTCATTGGTATTTGGGGTAGAAGCAGTGATCTCGACTGAAATGGTGATACCTACAGCTAGATCAAGCCTACGGAATCCTGAGTCAAATCCTGAAGCCTTATGTCAAGAATTGGATACTATTGATGAGACAAGAGATGCAATAAAACTAAGGATGGTAGCATACCAGCAAAGGATAGCTAAGTCATACAACAAAAATATAAGGACGAGAAGATTCCAAGTTGAGGATTGGGTGTTGAGAAATGCGTTTCAAAATACGACCAATCCTGCTGATGGAAAACTAGCCCCAAAATGGGAAGAACCATATGAGATAGAATCAGAATCCGGAAAGGGAGCATACAGGTTCAAGACCATGTAGGGGGATATGCTGCCAAGATCCTGGAATGCCATACACCTCAAGGTTTATTACAAGTGAGTTTAGAATTTAAATTCTAACTCAGGATGGTATGAACTCTACCCTATTTAAATATGTTTAATTTATCATTCTTTGAAACCTTGTACTGGCTTAAGCATCGGAGGGGTGTTAGCCAAGCTAACACCCACTTTCACCTTAGTTTGAAGGTGTTTTGTAGGGATATATTTCAGGATGATACTCCAGGATATTTACTCAAGATGAATCGAAAGACTAGAGGATTGCCCCCCTCTCTCACATTTAAGGGATTCATATCCCTTCAAAGGTTTAAAGGTATTCACCTTTCTCTCGAATTAGGTTTAAACACTCCGCCTGAAGTGCAAGTTATCCGGGTATAGTTCAAGATGGCGAGATCAGTTCATGTAACAGTGGCTGACAATTTCGTTATTATTGGCTATATCCTGGATCCTTACGGTATATGAGGATTGATCACCCTCTCTCACGAAAGAGTATTTTCATACTCTCTAAGGTTTAAAGGTTTTCACCTTTCTAAGTCTTGGAGTTTATACACTCCCGCCTGTAGCGCACAAAATATGGGTTTATCCCCAGTAAATTATGGGTTTATCCCCAGTAAAACATAGGATTTTGGACAAGTCCCAAAGTTATGTTAAACTACGATGGTTTTTACGCACATTTCTCTGCTGATGGAAGATTGCAAAGTTTAATCACTAAGTAAACAAATGCATAAGCAGGTTATATGCTGATGCAACATCCTGCACAGACAGGGGACATCTATGATGGGGACATTGCAAATGGTTCTAAGGTTAAGAATGAAAGATACTACCTAAGTGTTTCTGGTATGGATTCCTATTTCTTCTAAGTTTGAAGGCCTTATTTGAATAAGTGAGATTTTTTATGAAAAGTTTTGTTTTACTAAGTTTTGTTAAAACATTTTGAAACGAGAATGGTAAACCAGTCAAAATCATGCTAATATCCTGATCAGGATACTTAGAATAAAATTTTCAAAGCAACATATAACACGAAGATAAGGTCAAAAGATTAGTCTAATATTAATGATTCAAAAGTTTGCATTCTTGGCTTCATCTCAAACCGAGACCCATCCACCAAGAATGTAAGTTGTTCAAAAAACATATTAACATAAACAGTTGAAGGTTTCGTCCTGAAACAGCAGGATCCCTCCACCTCTAACTGTTATACTATTCTACTTGCAGGAAATTAAAATTGTTCTAAGTGCAGGAAAAGTGAGAGAGCAGGAAATTTAAATTGTTCAACATGTACAGACCATTCAAATTTAAAAAAGTGGGCTCCGGCCTAGTCATCAATATCCTTGATCGCCCACTTCGCTGCCCTCATGCAGCAACATCCTCATCATCCTTCTTCGCTCCGTCATCACCAGCATCCGCTCCAGCCTCCACCTTCTCACCTGCTTTAACTACCACCTCAGCCACCTTCGAAGGCTCACTGGTTCTAGACTTGGCAAGATGTGGCACAGGACTCCCTCCAAGGTCTTGCAGCTTAGCCACCCAAGAGTCAACCGGCCTGGTCGGGCATTCGAAGCCTGCATGTTTGGCCTCATATGCCATCTTTATCCTGGCAGGGAGACAACAGCTGAATGTTTAAGACCATCTCGGAAGGAGGTCATGGCTTGATCATGATCAACCTGGGCAGCAGCCAGCTTGACTTCAGCATCCTAGGTGACCTTCTTCAGTTTATCTTCATAATACTGAGTCTTGTCCTCGGAAATCATTCCCTGGTCCGAGATAGTGATCTCGGCCTTCTTCAGCCTGGCCTCCAGGACCTTCACTGTCTCACATGCCTTGGTGTATAGGGCCAGCATATGTTGCAGACCCTATAAAGCAGAACATAGGTATCATTAAATATAGACTAACCAGGATACAGACTCAGTATATGTATACAAGATACAGGGTCAGGATACTTACCTTGTTGAGGAAATAGGTCATAGTCTCAAAGGAGTCAACGAAGCCCAGATCCTCATAGGAGAAGCTTTCAGGAGCAGCAATGGCAGTGTCGAAACCTTTTCTTTTCTTCGACCCTGAAGCTCAGGCCCTAGGCTGTGGAGTAGGTTTGGGAGGAGCAGATGGCTTGGAGCTGATAGTGGCAGGTGTCTCTTTCTTCACTTGGACAGGTCCAGGGTAGCTGTATAATTCTTCGAGATCAAAGACAATGGGCATCTTGGCAGAGTCTAGACAAACAAGGGAGTGATCTTAAACTTAATCATACAATATTTTTACTAATAAAACGTATACATGAATGTTGAGATAAGGAACCCTTACCAGACATGTTGGAGGTGGAATGTTGGCTTGAAGTTGCTTGGTTTGGGATGAAGCTTCTTTCGATCTCAGGTAGCTGGTAGATGGTTTCAATCCTTTCCACTGAATCGGGAAGTGGAGGAGCTAACTTTCTGAATTCCGCTACACAAAAGATAAAGAAGATGTCAGTTCAAGATATTTAGGCAGGATAATTTTGGGGATATTCCTTAAACCCTAAATCCTACCCTTTGTTAACCATTTCACTAGAAAACTCTCACCAGCAGGGATAGAACTTCTTTTTACAAAGAAGAACTTGGTTTTCCACTCTTCTTCGTTCCTGGTGGCCCGAAGGATGAGAGGATTGTTGGTGGTAGAGTAAAACAAGAACCTACTAGACCCATGGGATCTCAGGCGGTAAACCACAGGAAGATCATTGACACAAAGGACAGGGACATGGTTGTTTTTGATATGGTCAAGTACCACTAAAACTCTCTAAACCATGGGCATTGTTTGGCTAAAACTCAGGCCGGTAGTACGGAAGAAATCCATGATGAAGTCGGAGAAAGGAAATCGGAGGCCTAAGGTAAAAGGAAAAGCCAGAAAACAAAGCCATTCATTAGATGACACGTCTGATCGGAGATCCCGATCAAACCGCCGGAAGATTGCTCCGCCTGGGAAGATTTTGGATGATCGGAGGGCTGCAATATAGGCATTATCAAATGTGCAGATCTCCCACTCTGGATTTTGGAGCAGGTTCTGAGCCGTGAAGGTAGGAGCAGAGTCGCCGGAGGATGACCGGGTTTGCCTCGCCATAACTGATCAGAGATAAAGAAGGAGAAAAGGAAGAGGGTTAAAGATAGAGAGAGAAGATTACCTTTTCAATTTCTGGAATGGTAGTTAAAAAGAAAGAAAATAAGGAGAAGATATAGGCATGCAATGAGTGAAAATAGCATGGGAAGTTGTTCCATGTCACATCATCTCTTAAAATCAATTAAGGGCCTCGAAAGATTAAAAATATAACTGTTTGATTGGGATATCCAACGACAATATTTTTGGGGATAATTGTTATGGGTGGAATTTTGAACCCATATCCTGACGATATATCTTGATTTTATGATTAGCTATCTGTGATCAGGATACCAAACCAGGATATTGGTAACATCCTGCGGGAGTATCTTGATTGTAACTAACGATTTGCTTGTAGGCTGTGGCTGCAGGTTGTTAACATTCACAAAGACCAATTCCCCTGAAGAGTCCCTCAAATTGGATAGAAGAAAGACGTTGAAGCTGGGAGAATAGGTCTACAACGGTCGTTAAAGAATATTCAAGAGTATCCCGGAATAATAGGATAATTTGTTTGTTCTTGTAACTATAAATAGGAGTGTCATAGGAAACACACAGTTTTTCGAGCTCTCATACTCGTACACTCTCATTTCTAGCTGCAATTACAATCTAACACTCACAACTCACAAGCATTGTAACACCTAGATTCGATCCGAGCATTTCCTGCAACTGTATCATGGTTATTCAATCAATGAGAAGAACAAGGCAGCCGGCGATTGCCAGCTCCCGAGGTTTTGTGCCGGCGATCTAGATTGATCAAGGGCTTTCCTCGTACATCTCGTGTTCACATTTACTTTCATTGTTTGTTATTTGTTAACTTATACAGTTTGATATCCTCAAACTATATCCTGAAACTGTTTATTGTTTACAATCAATTTAACATATTTTTGCAACTATCAATAGCACACTACCTCACCAACTAAGTTTGATCACTTAATTGCTTCGGTAATTTTTGACCAAAACAGTCTTCACCAACCATAAGAGCCTTCAGCACATCTTCAATCAAAAGGAACTGAACATGCATCAGCGTCACTATAACAACCCTAAAAAACACCCCTAAACGCTCCTAATATACCCTGTATACTCATAAACGGACCCGAATAACCTTTATTTTAACAAAAATCAAATAAAACAAATATTATAGGCCGCTCACGGCCGCGACCTAGTCCCCAAATGGAGTCGTGGGGTGTGACCGAGTGTCAGCTGGCTTGACCCCCTTGCGCCACCTGTCTTGTTATGCGTCAAAGCTAGGTTGGTGACAAACCAAAGCTAAGCCCTAGCCTAACTGGCTCGCGGGCCGCGAAGGAGAAAGGGTGGGGCCTCGCGGGGTGCGAGAGAACCCCCCGACCTGCCTATAAAAGGGGCCTCTGGCCTCATTCTCAACTCGTTCAAAATTCTTCTTTCTCTCTCAATTCTAATAGGCGAAAATTATCGGGTAATATACCCCTAATACACGAAGCTCTGCCTCGTTGTAAGTATTTTAACCCCCGATCACGTATTCGTTACCCTACCCGATTGATCTAGGGCTCCGTAACGCATGTCAAGGCTCTGCCTGACTCAGTTCGTTGGAGTTCTGTCTCGTGTTGTATGGCTAATGTGATTTGGGTTATCTTACTAACACGTGTGCATTGTTTATTTTAGTAGATAATAATCAGGAAAAGCATCAGGAAGCCTTAGTATTACCTAAGTCAACAATGTGAGTCATTCTCTTTTTCTACCAAACTGTTTTACTAAAACCTCAAATGTTTTCAATTATACTTAACAGTGATTGAGTCTTTGTATTCTACAATTGTTGTCGGTATTATGGGGTTTTGTATACATTACTTGATAACCTTCACAATTGGACAATGGGTTAGCCAATGTGTGATATGACCATAGCCACAGATCCGGTCGAGTGGCAAGTACTGAATGAGTATATTGGTAGATATAAACATTGTAATCGCTCTCAATACTGTAAAGTTATAAAAGCTTGTTTTGATTAAACTGAGATGCACTCGCCAGTATTTCTTGCTGATAAAATCTTTTTAAAACGTGTTTCCGGTAACTTAATGTGAAGCTAATAGAAGCCAGCAGGGGAGCACTGAAAGCTTAAAGAAGTGGCTATAAAAGTTACCTAAATAAAAAGGAGTTTATGTTTTCAATAATTAGGGTCTATCCCTATAAATGTATTATGAATGAAACTTGGGTTTTATCCTATTTATTTACTATAAAAGTTTGGTGTTTTGAAACTCTAATAAATATTTCCTAACTACGGTCCTGATGTTTAAATTCCGCTGCCAAATTAATAAACACCGATTCCACTTGACTGGCTCGCGGCTTCTGCTCCTGGGGTAGGGGTCGGGGGCTACGAAAGAATGTGGTATCAGAGCCAAAGCCACTGGTTTAAGCCGTTTAGGTGTTCTGTTAATACCTAATTTTTAACCTTTTGCGTTAGGAAATAACTTGTGTGATTCTGTGTAAATATGTATATTATTATTTTGTGTTATTTGACAATTTGTTAGTTTACAGTATGAGTGAGCAACGTACTTCCGACGCTTACCGTCAATTACCTAGTTCCTCAAAGAATGAAGGAACCTCATCCTAGCCAACCCTCTCAGGCTACTCAGCTGATTCTGAGGAAGGAATCTTTATCTTTAAGGCCTAATCTGAGGAGCCCTTCCCTCCTAAAAAGAGAGGATGGTTTAGTAGAGGAGCGCATGAGAGGAGGAAAAGAATGAAAAAACTCTGACAACAGCGAGCGATAGCAAAAGCCAATAGAGAAATGAATTCCCAAACCCAGGAAACTAATAGACCATTATGGGAGGAGGAGCTTGTTAGGCAGTTAGCTGACTTCCACATGTTAGCAGATACAGTAGCAAACCCAAATCTGAACCAAGTAGCTGAACCAGAACTTCTAGCCTTATTTCCCAACCACCAATGGAACTAGAGCAGAACCAAGAGAACCAATTCCCAATCCCAGCATTCGACCCCAATGAAATCCCTAGAATTCCCGCACCAATCCCTTTAGACCGTGACCCGTGGTGGGACGACGACAGTTCATTTCAGGAATTATTAAAAAACCCATACCCTTACGAAGAACCCATACCACGTTACCTTGACCCAGTGTCAGTCCCTATGCCACCGATGACCCACAAATATGTGCAGGAACTTCGTCAGTATGTCGAAGATTTAGTTGAAGAGGGAAATAGAATCCGTCAGATAGGAGAGAAACTCGTCTGGAAGTATGACGAGCGTGAGATGCAACACTATACAGCCAACACTTAGTATAATATATATATATATATATATATATATATATATATATGTGTGTGTGTGTGTGTGTGTGTGTGTGTGTCATTTGTTTACTTTGATTCGAAAAAATTATATCAACTAAAATAGATAGACTAAAATACTTGTCGATGCATAATTACTAGTATGTTTAATTTTCAGTTGTAATTTGTAATCGATGCATATATATAGATATATACAAAAAGAGTAAGTCGCAATGCTCGACGTTTTTGATTAACCTGCTTGTGTGATTGTTTATATTAAATCTTATTCTGTGATGTTAATACCTGATAAATGTTTCCAATTCAGGTGGGCAACGAAGTAAATCAGGAAAACCAGAATAACGAGAACCAAGTGGATAAAAGTGCCATCGAACATATAGTGGCACAAGGAATTATAGACGCTATGCCATATATTATCAAGACTATCAAAGAAGCAGAAAATAATAATTCTGTAATTGGAAGTAAACGTCAAATTACTGAACCAAGTCATAGTGTGAAAGAAAATCATGGACCACTGATCCAAGCTCCAATTCCAAAAAGAAGAAGAACCATCTCATATGGTTATTCTTATAAAGAATTCTTAGCCTGCAAGCCAATAGAATTCTCAGGCAATGAATGAGCCATTTCAGCCTTGCGCTGGATAGAAAAGACAGAAGCAGTCATAAAAATAAGTAAATGCGCAGATGAAGATAAGATTATGTTTGCTTCTAAGCTTTTTAAGAATGCAGCCTTAGAGTGGTGGAATACATTCTCCAGTCTAGAGGAAGTGATAGAGTTTATAGTATGGAATGGACTAATTTTAGAGAGATAGTTGAAAGGAAATTCTGTCCTCCTCATGAAAAGGAACAAATTGCCAATAAGTTCCTAAATTTAAAATGACTGGAATAGTCTGTAAGGAGTACACTACCATATTCTTTGAATATGCTAGAATAGTACCAACCTTTGCCTCACCAGAACCAGTATTAATCTCCCGTTACATCTGGGGATTAATTAGTGAGATCAGACACGTAGTCAAGGCAGCTAGGCCACAAATCATAGAAGAAGCAGGAGAACTAGCTAACACCCTGACTGATGAATTGGTACGTACACAAAAGGAAAACCAGAGAAAGAACCTAGCTCAAAGGCTTACCCAAGAATTTCGTTCTGGTAATTCCTACCGTGGAAAAGGTACAGGTTCTTCCTCTTCACCCAACTGCAAGATTGAAAAAGGAAGCACTTAGGAAGATGATCAATATATTGCAACTTTTGTAAAATGTCTTGACATAAGGAAGAAAACTGCAGGAAGAAAGCTAGCAATAGGCTATGCTTTAATTGTGGAGAAGCTGGTCATATCAAACCGAACTGTCCGAAACTAGCTCTAGCAACAACCAGCAAAGCCAAGGCAACTGAAGGACCCAAGAAAAATGCCAGAGCATTCGTTCTGATAGCTGAAGAAGCCAAGATGATTCCGGATGTGATTGCCGATACGTTTTTAGTTAATGATGTTTTTGCCAAAGTATTATTTGACTCTGGTGCAAACCAAAGTTTATCAATACTTCTTTCTACAAACTTCTCAACCAACCATTAACTAAACTTCAACAAGATTGTCTGGTGGAGACAGCAAATGGAGATTCTATTAAGATAAGTGAAATCTTGCAGGGAGCAAGAATAGAAATTTGGAACCATATTTTTCTACTAATCTTTTTCCAATAAATCTAGCTGGATTTGATGTTGTATTAGGAATAGATTGGTTGGTAGCCAATCATGCCAGTATTTTATGTGATCAAAAGTCTGTGCAAGTAAGTACACCAAATGGTGAAAAGATCACAATTAAAGGAGACAAGCCAACCAGGTCAACAAAATTCATCTCTGTGATGAAAGCTGCAAGTTATGCAAGAAAAGGATGAATGGTGTATATGATTTCAGTAATCATTAACACTAAAGAAAAAGAATTAAAAGATATTCCCGTAGTATCTAAATTCTCAGACGTTTTTCCAGAAGAGTTACATGGATTACCGCCAGATCGAGAGGTTGAATTTAGGATCCACCTAATACCAGGAACGACACCGATTTCCAAAGCACCATACCGACTAGCACCAACGGAGGTGTAGGAACTGAAGAAACAGTTGGACGAACTACTTGAAAAAGGTTTTATACAACCTAGCTCATTGCCGTGGGGAGCACCGGTACTGTTTGTCAAAAAGAAGGACGGATCAATGCGTATGTGCATTGATTACCGATAATTGAATAAGGTTACGATTAAAAATCGGTACCCACTACCGAGAATCGATGATATGTTCGATCAACTTCAAGGAGCTCGATTCTTTTCAAAGATCGACTTACGTTCAGGATATCATCAATTGAAAGTACAGGAAAAGGACATTCCTAAAGCTGCTTTTAGAACAAGGTACGGTCATTATGAATTTACAGCCATGCCATTTTGTTTAACCAATGCCCCAGCCTCATTTATGGACATGATGAACTGGATATGTAAGCCATACCTGGATAAATTCATAATTGTTTTTATAGATGATATTCTAATTTACTCTAAGAGTAAGGAGGATCATGCAGAACATCTGCATACACTTCTGACATTGTTGAGAAAAGAAAAGCTTTATGCTAAATTCTCAAAATGCGAATTCTGGTTACAAGAAGTACAATTCCTTGGACATCTGGTTAATCATGAAGGAACTCATGTGGATCCCACAAAGATCGAGGCGATTACCAATTGGAAAGTCCCTGAATCACCAACGGAAGTAAGAAGTTTTCTTGGATTGGTAGGATACTATAGACGTTTTATTCAAGATTTCTCTAGCATAGCCATTGCATTAACCAAACTGACCTGCAAATCAGTTAAGTTTGAATGGGGACTGAAACAGGAAGAAGCCTTTAGGATTTTAAAGCAAAGGTTAACCAATGCACCGATACTCGCGTTACCAGAAGGAACTGAAGACTTTATAGTCTATTGTGACACATCTAAGTTAGGATACGAATGTTTGCTGATGCAACGTCAAAAGGTTATAGCTTATGCTTCTAGACAACTTAAACATGA